>CALYLW010001379.1:40000-105000 GCA_944989445.1 Ampullaceana balthica | reverse complement strand
GGCGTTATCAAATAATAACATCTCTTTTCATGTGTGTTAGTAGGCGTTATCAAATAGTAATATCTCTTTTCATGTGTGTTAGTAGGCTTTATCAAATAATAACATCTCTTTTCATGTGTGTTAGTAGGCGTTATCAAATAGTAATATCTCTTTTCATGTGTGTTAGTAGTCGTTAGCAAATAATAACATCTTTTTTCATGTGTGTTAGTAGGCGTTATCAAATAGTAATATCTCTTTTCATGTGTGTTAGTAGGCGTTATCAAATAATAACATCTTTTTTCATGTGTGTTAGTAGGCGTTATCAAATAATAACATTTCTTTTCATGTGTGTTAGTAGGCGTTATCAAATAATAACATCTCTTTTCATGTGTGTTAGTAGGCGTTATCAAATAATAACATCTTTTTTCATGTGTGTTAGTAGGCGTTATCAAATAATAACATTTCTTTTCATGTGTGTTAGTAGGCGTTATCAAATAATAACATCTCTTTTCATGTGTGTTAGTAGGCGTTATCAAATAATAACATCTCTCGTACAATGATTCCTTGAAACACTTAATGTTTATAAAATGAACATTAATACTGGAATATACGATGATTACAGGAATCACTATGTACAAGAATAAATTTGAAGTTTCACATGGTGGAGACACATGCTAATACATTCAGCCATCTTCCTCCTCTCTCGAACCTTCTAACCCGCATCCGTCACGTGATCTTTTTCTCTGCTCTCAATCCCGTTATTGACACGTGACATTTACCCTAATGTTTTTATTTAAAGTAGGATCAGGCTTCCTTTTTATAGAGCCGCCATCACACAATATCTGTATTTGTAGACCGCACTGACTATTGTTCAAAATATGTTACTCTGTGAGCCGCATAGCTTTATTATAGAAACTCCCAATCTATGGGCCATTATATTGAATCTTTAGCTATAGGGCCGAACAGATTTACTATAAAATCTCTAACTGTATTGGTTGCACAGCTTTATTATAGAATTCTTAAATCTAAGTGCCGTAAAATCGTGTAAAAGAATCTATAACGCTATGTGCAGGCACAGCTTTATCAAAAAATATCTACTCTATCAGCACAGTTTCATATATATATTCCAAATCTGCAGGGACTACCTGGGCCGCACAGCCCTACAGCTGGCTGTTCTCGGAGAACACTACGACTGCATCCAGCTGCTGCTGGAGAAGTCTCGCCTTGACGTCATAGAGGAGGGCCTGCTGCACGCCATTAAGACTGAAAATGTCAAAATCTGTGACATGTTCCTGGCCCACCCGGTCTACTCTGACCAAAGGTCAAGGATGCAGGTTAGTGGAGGACTTATAATTTACAGGCTTGCTACACCCCGCGAAGAATCCACGAACAAAAGCACAAATGGACTGAACATTGCAATGTTAAACATTGCGTATAGACGTCAAATATGATCTAAGTAAAGAAATCCCCCACAAAAATTAGTCCATCTTTTAATAGAAGACTGATGCCAATGCTATGCAGTAACTATTTGTCTTGCCTTATCTATACAGACGCTCCTTCTATACAGAAGATAATTGCGTCCACAGATCATGCCGGTCTGTTGGCAAGTGATGACGCGTTCACAGGCCACGGCTATGAGGGCTCCACGCATTACCCAGCCGCCTTTATTTCCCTAACTAGTGTTAGGAGCTGTATCATTAGAATTTATATCACTTTCTTTATTTTGCTTTTATGACCCTTAATGAATCATGAATTGGTATGCGAAATAAAACTTAATCTATTTTTATTTAATATATCTGAACTATAGTTTATATGGCCTAATAAAATTGAACAATTAATCTATACCCTAACCACAATACCTAAAACAACTTTTGTCCATTGATCAAACATTTCATAAGTTTCCAGTTTCATAGTATTTCAGCCTGTCACGTTATCCCGTAAACGCCGACTTTGACTTGTCAATGACCCTCCACAGCTGGAGTTCCAACACGGCTTCTACGAACAAGAAGACAGCAGCTCCAGCTTCGCCCCTGACATCACACCCATCGTGCTCGCCGCCCAGTGCAACAACTTTGACATCGTCCACATGTTGATACAGAAGGGCTTCACTATTCCCACACCACACAATTACTTCTGTCTATGCACAGAGTGTTACAATCACAAAAACTTTGACAGGTCAGTGACCTACTTAGAGGAACACCTAAACGCCAATACAATTCGCCATGTGGTTTTTATGGGTTTTGTTTAGCATTTACAATAATGATTTATTTATTTGTAAAGTATTTGTATTTTATCATGATGATAAAAAGGTGAGATTGCAAATCAGGTAAGACAGCAAGAAATCAGTGAAACTTTGTACGGCCAAGAATGGAAGAAGACACCACGTGACAAGTTGCCTTCTCCAGCCAACAAACTAAATACCAAAAGAAGTTTAAATTTAAAAACAAATTAGCTGCAATGTTTAATCGAGACGTACAGTGGAACATCTTATAACGAACATAATTCGTTCCAGAATCTTACTGGTTAAGTGAAACACTCGATCTAAACGAAACAATTTTTACACGCTTTTATTTAAGTCACACTGTTAGTATCCTTCAAATCCTGTAACCTAAAATTAAACCACTTCTGATGGTCCTAGAGATCTCAAAATTTTACCACAAATAGATCTTGGATGACAATGCATTGTATCAAAATGTCAGATTGATCGGATGTACCGTAATTAAACTAATGCATTTTTTAGTTTATCTCTATAAATGTTTGTGTTTTTATCAAATCAATGAATTATTACTCAATTCGTCCTAGAGGGTTACAAGTAATTTCAATGTGTTGACGTCATAAGTGGATTGAGGGATAAGCAATAATTTTAAAGAGTTTTAAAAAGAATGAAATTCGTCGATCCCTGCTATGATCGGTTGCCGACCTGGAGGCACGGGGGTTCAAGTTTAAGATGGGGCAACTGTTTTTTATACATAAATTTGTAATTAATAATCTATCTTTTTAACAAATATAAGTTATTGACAATGAAGTTTAACTAATTAAATTGAATTGATAAGGTCGAAAAATCGATTAAAAAAATTTTTTATACTAAAAAGTAGAAAATAAAATAATTTTAAAAAATCATTTTTTAAAAAGGACGCGCTTTTATTTACATATAGAAAGTGCACTAAAAAGAAGAAAATAAAAATGTTCTATGATTAAAAGTGAAATCGTGAACCTATCCACTGCACATAAAAAGCGTATTCAAGCGTAATGTCCCCTATTTCTATATGAAATGATTCCAAAGTTTGACAGCATTGCATGATTATTTTATAATGTCAACATAAAATAAAACATTTCATACAGTAGACTTATTTAAGTCAAACTTTGATCTCCAACAAATCTACTCCAAATTGTTTTTAAAAAACCGATGTACCGTAAAAAATGAACATGATAAAATAACCAACCAACAGAGTGGTCCACTCAAAGTCAAGACTGAACGCTTACAGAGGTCTGGCCAGCACAGCCTACCTGGCACTTTCATGTGATGACCCCATCTATGCCGCATTCGAGCTCAGTAGGAGTCTTCAAAAGTTGGCAGAGAGGGAGAAGGAGCACAAGGTAAGAAACAAAGAACTGAAAATAAACCAAGGTTCATGGTCGAAGTATCATACATTTCTCTATGGATGTTAATTGTGTGTGCACTTTGACAACATGTCTGTGAAGGGTTGAGTTCGTGAATTATGTTAGGGGCGTATTCTATGGGGAACGGTGGTCTAAGTGGTAGTGCGCTGACTATCGAACCGAGGCAAAACTCGCGGGTTCGAGCCTCGGTACTGGCAAGGCCCCGGGGCATTGTGCTAGCCACACAATCCCCTGCTTGTTAGTGGTGGCTCAATGAATCTTGTGTACGCTACTTCACTTCACCCACGGGCCGTCATGGTCTGAAAAGGGGGTTATTATTAGTTGCGTATTATATGTGGTTAACTTTTATACGTATGTCAGTTTTCTTTATGGAGCCGTGTTTACCGCCGCATCCTTAGAATAACAAGCCCAAAGTCTTAAGTGACGTCATTGTGGCTGTGTCAAGTGATCTCTAGCAGAATCAACGTGGCCTAGATTTCAGCCTCAACTTGGCTGCGTTCGACGTAGCCATGACATCTGCAGATGTGTACGTGGTCATGACATCTTCTGATGTGTACGTGGCCATAACATCTGGTGATGTGTACGTGGCCATGACATCTGCTGATGTGTACGTGGCCATAACATCTGGTGATGTGTACGTGGCCATGACATCTGCTGATGTGTACGTGGTCATAACATCTGGTGATGTGTACGTGGCCATGACATCTTCTGATGTGTACGTGGCTATGACGTCTGCTGATGTGTACGTGGCCATGACATCTGCTGATGTGTACGTCGTCATGACATCTGGTGATGTGTACGTGGCCATGACATCTGCTGATGTGTACGTGGCCATAACATCTGGTGATGTGTACGTGGCCATGACATCTGCTGATGTGTACGTGGTCATAACATCTGGTGATGTGTACGTGGCCATGACATCTTCTGATGTGTACGTGGCTATGACGTCTGCTGATGTGTACGTGGCCATGACATCTGCTGATGTGTACGTCGTCATGACATCTGGTGATGTGTACGTGGCCATGACATCTGCTGATGTGTACGTGGCCATAACATCTGGTGATGTGTACGTGGCCATGACATCTGCTGATGTGTACGTGGCCATGACATCTTCTGGTGTGTACGTGGCCATGACATCTGCTGATGTGTACGTGGCCATGACATCTGCTGATATGTACGTGGTCATGACATCTGCTGATGTGTACGTGGCCATAACATCTGCTGATGTGTACGTGGCCATGACATCTGCTGATATGTACGTGGCCATAACATCTGCTGATGTGTACGTGGCCATGACATCTGCTGATATGTACGTGGCCATGACATCTGCTGATATGTACGTGGCCATGACATCTGCTGATGTGTACGAGGTCATAACATCTGTTGATGTTTACGTGGTCATAACATCGGGTGATGTTTACGTAGCCATGACATCTCGTGATATGGCCATGATCTCCTGTGAGAATGTTCCAGTCGTTCATCCAAACTGCTTCCATAATTGGCCAACGGTGAACCAACGATGTGATTGATGCCCTCTGAGACTGACCTCTGGCCAGAAACCCATTCAATACACCCGTTATAACCATCGACCAGCTACGCTTACGGCTACACCCGCTGATTTATATGACTGGCACCAAATGGTCGTTTGCTTAACGAGGTCTAATCTGCCTACCACGTTCTCAAACACGTATTTAAAGGGTTTTAAAGTTAAGACAAGTGTACAACCTGGAAACAATGAGAATTGTGTTACAGAGTTAAACACGAATGTTCAATTGTTTACAAAAAATACTTTATTACATAGACATAATTATGATGATGATGATAATAATAATAATAATAATAATAATAATAATAATAGTAAAATAACACCCAACAAATTATATAGATCCCACCAAATACAAACATTATATTGAAAATTTAAATCACAAAATTAAAATGCTGCAGCATATTTCTGATTAATGACTCACTATGTTGTCTAAATTATTATTTCTACAGGCCCTTTAAATTGCATGTCAAACATAATATACAGATTTACCCACTAATCGCCCCCCAACCTACACGCCCTCAGCCCCCCTCTCCCAACCTACACGCCCTCAATCCCCCTCCCCAAAACTACACGCCCTCAGCCCCCCAACCTACACACCCTCAGCCCCCAATCTACACGACCTCAGCCCCCCAAACTTACATACCCTCAGCCCCCTCCCCTTACCTACGCGCTCTCAGCCTCCCTCCCCCTTCCTACACGCCCTCAGCCCCCAAACCTACACGCCCTCAGCCCCCTTCTCCCAAACTACACGCCCTCAGCCCCCCTCTCCCTACCTACACGCTCTCAACCCCCTCCCCAAACTAGACGCCCCAGTCCCCCACCCCAACCTACACGCCCTCAGCCCCCCTTGGTGCACACTTGAAGTTTGGTGCACACTTGAAGTTTGATGAACACTTGAAGTTTGGTGCACACTTGAAGTTTGGTGTAGACTTGAAGTTTGGTGCACACTTGAAGTTTGGTGCACACTTGAAGTTTGATGAACACTTGAAGTTTGGTGCACACTTGAAGTTTGGTGCACACTTGAAGTTTGATGAACACTTGAAGTTTGATGAACACTTGAAGTTTGGTGCACACTTGAAGTTTGGTGCACACGTGAAGTCTGATGAACACTTAAAGTTTGGTGCACACTTGAAGTTTGGTGCACACTTGAAGTTTGGTGCACACTTGAAGTTTAATGAACACTTGAAGTTTGGTGCACACTTGAAGTTTGATGAACACTTGAAGTTTGATGAACACTTGAAGTTTGATGCACACTTGAAGTTTGGTGCACACGTGAAGTCTGATGAACACTTAAAGTTTGGTGCACACTTGAAGTTTGGTGCACACTTGAAGTTTGGTGCACACTTGAAGTTTAATGAACACTTGAAGTTTGGTGCACACTTGAAGGTTGATGAACACTTGAAGTTTGGTGCACACTTGAAGTTCGATAAACACTTGAAGTTTGGTGCACACTTGAAGTTTGGTGCACACTTGAAGTTTGATGAACACTTGAAGTTTGGTGCACACTTGAAGTTTGATGAACACTTGAAGTTTGGTGCACACTTGAAGTTTGATGAACACTTGAAGTTTGGCGCACACTTGAAGTTTGATGAACACTTGAAGTTTGGTGCACACTTGAAGGTTGATGAACACTTGAAGTTTGGTGCACACTTGAAGTTCGATAAACACTTGAAGTTTGGTGCACACTTGAAGTTTGGTGCACACTTGAAGTTTGATGAACACTTGAAGTTTGGTGCACACTTGAAGTTTGATGAACACTTGAAGTTTGGTGCACACTTGAAGTTTGATGCACACTTGAAGTTTGGTGCACACTTGAAGTTTGATGAACACTTGAAGTTTGATGAATAATTAAAGTTTGATGCACACTTGAAGTTTGGTGCACACTTGAAGTTTGATGAACACTTGAAGTTTAGTGCACACTTGAAGTTTAGTGCACACTTGAAGTTTGGTGAACACTTGAAGTTTGGTGCAGACTTGACGTTTGAGGAACACTTGAAGTTTGGTGCACACTTGAAGATTGGTGCACACTTGAAGTTTGATGAACACTTGAAGTTTGGTGCACACTTGAAGTTTGATGAACACTTGAAGTTTGGTGCACACTTGAAGTTTGATGAACACTTGAAGTTTGGTGCACACTTGAAGTTTGGTGCACACTTGAAGTTTGATGAACACTTGAAGTTCGGTGCACACTTGTATTCTTGTGCACACTTGAAGCTTAATGAACACGTGGAGTTTATTGCACACTTGCAGTGGCTTTGTTATCTTATTTGCCCAGGCAAACATTGAAGTATTTGATGAAGTGATTGATTCTGAAGTAATTCAAGAACGAATGTTGAAATGAATAGAAGATATCTATTAACGTACTTCTCTAAATATATTTCATCCTCTCAAAACGTGGTCTCTAGTAGTCAGCGTAACATCTTGAAAAAATAGTTTTATGTTGTTTACTATTTTACTTTTAAGTAAATTTGAAAAATTCTTAAACTGTCCGTTTTAAACTATTTAAGTTAGACATTCAAAAGTGAATTCTTGCATATTTTACGATAACGTGTCGAACGTAGAGGAATATACCATCAATTGCTACCACGGTTACACCGGGTCGTATCGTCTAGTATCGTAAGCGGTAAACAACCGATGTGATCAAAACACACGAGGCCCTCCCCCCCCCCTCCACACAAGCGTTTAACAAAAATGCTAAACTTTACTTTCTTTGACTATTATGTGTAAGGTCTGCCTCGTATTTTCTCAATGAATTCTCCCACACAAGACAATGAATTCTCCCACACAAGACAATGAATTCTACCACACAAGACAATCTCAGAACACTTCACACGACCCTCACGAGCACCGGAAATGCTATTTTGTCGTCTCCCTGGGCGGTATTTTAATCATCTGGACACTCTTGGGGATTAAATTGGTGTGTGGGGGGGGGGAATTGAGAGGAGGGGCCTCAAATAGAGAAAGGGGAGCAATAGACTAAGAGTAGACCTGAGATGGCATTAGACGAGAGCCAGGGTGACATGGTCTTGAGAGACAGGCTCATGAGCTTAGTTCAGGGGTCAGAATAAAGGGCGAGTCGAACAGGGAGAATCATACACACAGGTAGACACGCACGATGTGGTCCAAGTAAACAGGTGTAGTGAGTTAAGTTTAACATGATTAGCTAAGGGAGAATTGTACATTGAGACAAAGGAAGTGATAGAGAGTTTATTATAGGGTAGAAACATAATTACACAGCAATTCTTACACGGAGACAAGGAAAGTGATAAAAGAGAGTTTATTGTAGGGTAGAAACATAATTACACAGCAATTCTTACACGTAGACAAGGAAAGTGATAAAAGAGAGTTTATTGTAGGGTAGAAACATAATTATACAGCAATTCTTACACGGAGACAAGGAAAGTGATAAAAGAGAGTTTATTGTAGGGTAGAAACATAATTACACAGCAATTCTTACACGAAGACAAGGAAAATGATAAAAGAGAGTTTATTGTAGGGTAGAAACATAATTACACAGCAATTCTTACACGTAGACAAGGAAAGTGATAAAAGAGAGTTTATTGTAGGGAGGGTAGAAAAATAACTACACAGCTATTCTTACACGGAGACAAAACTAAAATGATGAGATGACTTTACAGAAATTTGAGTGTTAGACCAGTGTTGTTATTGTTGGGTCAGACTGACCTCTGCTTTTAACGTATGGGTAGAATGGACTACTGCCCTTATAGTTGGAGTGGACATACAAATTACGTTACGTTTTGGGCTGAAACTGACCAATGAGAGGTAACGTTCGTGAGGTAACAACTAAAGCCTTACTGGCTGCCGTGTAACTTACATTTGCCATTAGGGTTGGAGTGCAACTGATCGTTGCATTAAGATTTGGGAAGAGACTGACCATTAACATACAAGAATTTGTGAACTGACATAAGCTTTACAGGGGGGGGATTTACCCCCTGATTTACCTTTGCACTGACAATGTCACATTGGTTGGGAATGACATCACTCTATTGGTTGGCATTGGCAATGTCACATTGGTTGATACTGATATAATTATATGGGTTTGTACTGATATTTACTCTAATGGTTGGCACTGACATCACTCCATTGGTTGGCACTGACATTATTTTATTTGATGTAACTGAAACCACTCTATTGGTTGGCACTGACATCACTCTATTGGTTGGCACTGACACCAGTCTATTGGTTGGCACTGACACCACTCTATTGGTTGGCACTGACACCACTCTATTGGTTGGCGCTGACACCACTCTATTGGTTGGCACTGACAATATTTTATTTGATGTAACTGAAACCACTCTATTGGTTGGCACTGACATCACTCTATTGGTTTGCACTGACATCACTCTATTGGTTGGCACTGACATCACTCTATTGGTTGGCACTGACATCACTCTATTGGTTGGCACTAACATCACTCTATTGGTTGTCACTGACATCACTATATTGGTTGGCACTGACATTACTCTATTGGTTGGCACTGACATCACTCTATTGGTTGGCACTGACATTACTCTATTGGTTGGCACTGACACCACTCTATTGGTTGGCACTGACATTACTCTATTTGTTGGCACTGACATCACTCTATTGGTTGGCACTAACATTACTCTATTGGGTGGCACTAACATTACTCTACTTGTTGGCACTGACATTACTCTATTGGTTGGCACTGACATTACTTTATTTGATGTAACTGACATCAGTCTATTGGTTGGCACTGACAATACTCTAAGAATTGGCACTGACATTACTCGAAGGGTTGGTACTAAAATGATTGTGTTATATGGGTGCCCTATAAAAAATGTTGTTTTAAAATATTTCAAATATGTGTTAGTGTTGAGTAGCAAGAGAGCATGTAGCTTCTATTAAATGATTGTGTACATTCTCTGAGATAAATGTTTTAAAACGTAACTATAGTAATTTGAATTTAGCATTTGTAACAATAGGTGCTGTGTAGAAATTGTTTTATTAAAATGACGTTTGGAGAGAATTGTTACATAATGAATCATTAATCAATGGTTACTTACAAACGTCCAAATAGGAGAAAATTTTAAAGGTTAAAATATATGTTCCCCTGTTGGTTAAATAACGAATCCATGAACCTTCGTTAGACATCATTAGCCTTCGTTATTCGTGAAAAGACTTCGTTAGACATCATTATCTTCTTGTACTGTATTAACAGTTATTCATTAGTTTATAGCTGGTGTTCAATGAGAAGCAGTTACAGTACAGATATTTACGTTTGAGCTCATGCATTCTTCAGAACAAAATATTTTCAGATGTTCTGCTCAATTATACATTTTCATTCTCAGCTTGTACTTAAATGATTATGTCGAAAAGAACAAAAATTACCGTTTGCCAATTTGAATCATTTACAATTCAAATTTGAAAGACGAGAAAACAAACTTTTCAGACTAACGAAAACAAAAGTAGGTAAAAGTACAATAAATATTGTTGAAATCCTAGCAGTAAGGTACAATTCAGGTCTATAAGATGTCTTAATTCACCTGTACCTCACAGCTGGTAAAAGCTCTAATCCATCTGAGTGGAGATGTGGATACCCGACGCCCAATGGCACGATCCTTCAAGGACGAACAACGAACGTGTTGTGTTGATTAAACTTCTTCCTTGGCCTCATTTTTCACCCCTTGTTTGCTGTCTCCAGGGCGGTAACTCGCTCTCTCCCACTAGACATCACTCTCCAAGAGTGATCCGCCCCAGATTGTCTTCTGGTCTCTCTGCTCGTTTGTCTCCACACAACAAACACAACTTGGTTTAATTAACTGGCGAACTCGGGATTATTCTGGGCTGTGTTGGTGTCTGGTTTTATAGTTTGTTGGTGTCTGGTTTTATAGTTTGTTGGTGTCTGGTTTTATAGTTTGTTGGTGTCTGGTTTTATAGTTTGTTGGTGTCTGGTTTTAAGGTTTGTTGTGGTCTTGGCTTTCTGCGAGTGTTGTGTCACATGTCTGAGGGGGGAGGGGATACTTGCAGAAGGGCTAGAGATGAGGGGGGGGGCAAGGGTGCAGACGGATGAGGGCGGATGGTGTAGATGGATCAGAGAGGAGTGTGCAGTCGCCTCTGAATGGAGGGTGCAATCGATTATAGGTTGCATATGTTCTTCCGTATGTTGAGAGGCGGAAATTTCAACAAACGGGTTATGTCTTTTATTAAAGGTTTGTGTCATTAAGAATCATAGCCAAGCATCTCTAAGCCTATCTGGGCCTTTTAACGAATATTTAATATGGTTTATTGCAGCAGTGGTTTGTTTTTCCAAAACGTTTTTGGCCATGATCCCCTTGAGACTTGAAGCACACACAAGGAGCGTTTTTTGGCATTTTTGTCTTATCTAAGGCAAAATAACATCACCGTCTCTACTGTCATCACCATTACCATTACTGAGATTACCATCTCTACTGCCATCACCATTACCATTACTGAGATCACCATCTCTACTGACACCACCATTACCATTACTGAGATCACCATCTCTACTGACACCACCATTACCGTTACTAAGATCACCATCTCTACTGCAATCACCATTACCATTACTGAAATCACCATCTCTAATGACACCACCATTACCGTTACTGAGATCACCATCTCTACTGACACCACCATTACCATTACTGAAATCACCATCTCTATTGACACCACCATTACCATTACTAAGATCACCATCTCTACTGACACCGCCATTACCGTTACTGAGATCACCATGTCTACTGACACCACAATTACCGTTACTGAGATCACCATCTCTACTGACACCGGCATTACCAATAATGAGATCACCATCTCTATTGACACCACCATTACCATTACTGAGATCACCATCTCTACTGACACCACCATTACCATTACTGAGATCACCATCTCTACTGATACCACCATTACCATTACTGAGATCACCATCTCTATTGACAACACCATTACCATTACTGAGATCACCATCTCTACTGACACCACCATTACCATTACTGAGATCACCATCTCTACTGACACCACTCATTACAATTACTGAGATCACCATCTCTACTGACACCACCATTACCATTACTGAGATCACCATCTCTACTGACACCACCATTACCATTACTGAGATCACCATCTCTACTGACACCACTCATTACAATTACTGAGATCACCATCTCTACTGACACCACCATTACCATTACAGAGATCACCATCTCTACTGACACCACCATTACCATTACTGAGATCACCATCTCTACTGACACCACCATTACCATTACGGAGATCACCATCTCTACTGACACCACGATTACCATTACTGAGATCACCATCTCTAATGACACCACCATTACCATTACTGAGATCGCCATCTCTACTGATACCACCATTACCGTTACTTAGATCACCATCTCTACTGACACCACCATTACCATTACTGAGATCACCATCTCTACTGACACCACCATTACCATTACTGAGATCACCATCTCTACTGACACCACCATTACCATTACTGAGATCACCATCTCTACTGACACCACCATTACCGTTACTGAGATCACCATCTCTACTGACACCACCATTACCGTTACTGAGATCACCATCTCTACTAACACCACCATTACCATTACAGAGATCACCATCTCTACTGACACCACCATTACCATTACTGAGATCACCATCTCTACTGACACCACCATTACCATTACTGAGTTCACCATCTCTACTGACACCACCATTACCATTACTGAGATCACCATCTCTACTGACACCACCATTACCATTACTGAGATCACCATCTCTACTGACACCACCATTACCGTTACTGAGATCACCATCTCTACTAACACCACCATTACCATTACTGAGATCACCATCTCTACTGACACCACCATTACCATTACACAGATCACCATCTCTACTAACACCACCATTACCATTACTGAGATCACAATCTCTACTGACACCACTCATTACAATTACTGAGATCACCATCTCTACTGACACCACCATTACCATTACAGAGATCACCATCTCTACTGACACCACCATTACCATTACTGAGATCACCATCTCTACTGACACCACCATTACCATTACTGAGATCACCATGTCTACTGACACCACAATTACCGTTACTGAGATCACCATCTCTACTGACACCACCATTACCATTACGGAGATCACCATCTCTATTGACACCACCATTACCATTACTAAGATCACCATCTCTACTGACACCGCCATTACCGTTACTGAGATCACCATGTCTACTGACACCACAATTACCGTTACTGAGATCACCATCTCTACTGACACCACCATTACCATTACTGAGATCACCATCTCTATTGACAACACCATTACCATTACTGAGATCACCATCTCTACTGACACCACCATTACCGTTACTTAGATCACCATCTCTACTGACACCACTCATTACAATTACTGAGATCACCATCTCTACTGACACCACCATTACCATTACAGAGATCACCATCTCTACTGACACCACCATTACCATTACTGAGATCAACATCTCTACTGACACCACCATTACCATTACTGAGATCACCATCTCTACTGACACCACCATTACCATTACGGAGATCACCATCTCTACTGACACCACGATTACCATTACTGAGATCACCGTCTCTAATGACACCACCATTACCATTACTGAGATCGCCATCTCTACTGATACCACCATTACCGTTACTTAGATCACCATCTCTACTGACAGCACCGTTTCCATTACTGACATAACCATCTCTACTGACACCACCATTACCATTACAGAGATCACCATCTCTACTGACACCACCATTACCATTACTGTGATCACCATCTCTACTGACACCACCATTACCATTACTGAGTTCACCATCTCTACTGACACCACCATTACCATTACTGATATCACCATCTCTACTGACACCACCATTACCATTACTGAGATCACCATCTCTACTGACACCACCATTACCATTACTGAGATCACCATCTCTACTGACACCACCATTACCATTACTGAGATCACCATCTCTACTGACACCACCATTACCGTTACTGAGATCACCATCTCTACTAACACCACCATTACCGTTACTGAGATAACCATCTCTACTGACACCACCATTACCGTTACTGAGATCACCATCTCTACTAACACCACCATTACCATTACAGAGATCACCATCTCTACTGACACCACCATTACCATTACTGAGATCACCATCTCTACTGACACCACCATTACCATTACTGAGTTCACCATCTCTACTGACACCACCATTACCATTACTGAGATCACCATCTCTACTGACACCACCATTACCATTACTGAGATCACCATCTCTACTGACACCACCATTACCGTTACTGAGATCACCATCTCTACTGACACCACCATTACCATTACTGAGATCACCATCTCTACTGACACCACCATTACCATTACACAGATCACCATCTCTACTAACCCCACCATTACCATTACTGAGATCACAATCTCTACTGACACCACCATTACCATTACTGAGATCACCATCTCTACTGACACCACAATTACCATTACGGAGATCACCATCTCTACTTACACCACCATTACCATTACTGAGATCACCATCTCTACTGACACCACGATTACCATTACTGAGATCACCATCTCTACTGACACCACCATTACCATTACTGAGATCACCATCTCTACTGACACCACCATTACCATTACACAGATCACCATCTCTACTAACACCACCATTACCATTACTGAGATCACAATCTCTACTGACACCACCATTACCATTACTGAGATCACCATCTCTACTGACACCACAATTACCATTACGGAGATAACCATCTCTACTTACACCACCATTACCATTACTGAGATCACAATCTCTACTGACACCACCATTACCATTACTGAGATCACCATCTCTACTGACACCACAATTACCATTACGGAGATCACCATCTCTACTTACACCACCATTACCATTACTGAGATCACCATCTCTACTGACACCACGATTACCATTACTGAGATCACCATCTCTACTGACACCACAATTACCATTACGGAGATCACCATCTCTACTTACACCACCATTACCATTACTGAGATCACCATCTCTACTGACACCACGATTACCATTACTGAGATCACCATCTCTACTGACACCACCATTACCATTACTGAGATCACCATCTCTACTGACACCACCATTACCATTACTGAGATCACCATCTCTACTGACACCACCATTACCGTTACTGAGATCACCATCTCTACTGACACCACCATTACCATTACTGAGATCACCATCTCTACTGACACCACCATTACCGTTACTGAGATCACCATCTCTACTGACACCACCAATACCATTACTGAGATCCTCATCTCTACTGACACCACCATTACCATTACTGAGATCACCATCTCTACTGACACCACCATTACCGTTACTGAAATCACCATCTCTACTGACACCACCATTACCATTACTGAGATCACCATCTCTACTGACACCACCATTACCGTTACTGAGATCACCATCTCTACTGACACCATAATTACCATTACTGAGATCACCATCTCTACTGACACCACCATTACCATTACTGAGATCACCATCTCTACTGACACCACCATTACCATTACTGAGATCAACATCTCTACTGACACCACCATTACCATCACTGAGATCACCATCTCTACTGACACCACCATTACCATTACTGAGATCACCATCTCTACTGACACCACCATTACCATTACACAGATCACCATCTCTACTGTCACCACCATTACCATTACTGAGATCACCATCTCTACTGACACCACCATTACCATTACTGAGAACACCATCTCTACTGACACCACTGAAGCCAATGTCGACAATATAATACAATCATGTACATGAAAAGTTCATTATTAATGTGATGTTTGTTGATAACTGAGTGAAAATAATTAACTGTAAAGAACCTTAGCATCGTATAAAAAAGGTATATTCTTATTTAATCTAAGTAAAGGTATATTTTCTTAGTAAATGTGTACCTTCTAAGAAAAATATTTAATTTAAATATAAGTATACTTTGAAAGTAAAGTTTAATGTTCTCGATAAAGCTATATTCCCGATAAGCGTTTAAAACATGTCATTATTTAATATTTATCCAAATGAAAGCAGTGACCTACAGTCTTTCTAAACTCTAAACTATATTGCAATTTGAGAAACATGTTTACAATAAAGATATGTGTCTTAAGTTTCATCCTGCCTTAATATTTGTAAATACTTGTTAGTAAGCAGGTCATAGCAAATATACTGCACCATAGTCTAATAACAGGCTAGTGACTGGTTGGAAATCTTCATTTCATAACAGGTCGGCACAGTCAGATCTACTTTCATTGGCAAATTGTTAATACCTCTAATTTCATTGTCTTGTTTGTTGACACCTCTACTCTTATTGGCAGATTTATTAACAGCACTACTTTCATTGGTATATTTGTTAACAGCACTACTTTCATTGGTATATTTGTTAACAGCACTACTTTCATTGGTATATTTGTTAACATCACTACTTTCATTGGCTTATTTGTTAACACCATTACCTTGATTGGCGTATTTGTTAACACCTCTACTTTCATTGGCATATTAGCTGTAATAAATATAATTAAATTAAACTGTTTCATTATTGGGATATATTTTCATTATATCGTAATATAATGTTTAAAAAATTATATTATTAGTCATATTAGAACGATATATTATTGCAGTTTATATTTGTAACAATAATATTTGTTTTTAAAATAGCATTTCTAAAACATTTATTATTATTATCGCTACTATTATGATGCTATATACCGTATATACTCGTTCACAAGCCGACCTTTTTTGGACAATATCTAGTGGAAAAATTGTCGGCTTATGAGCGGGTCATAGGTGATTTCTGCATGGATATTGAATATCGGTGTTGTTATTTAGATTATCAATTTCCTTTTCTACATTCTACAGATTCGACTGCTCTATCAGAAGCTATAATGTATAATAAGTAATCAGCACTTACCTTATTTAATCATTTTATTTATTTTTGTGAACGTTTTAATAAATTGTTTTACAAATTTTGTTTTCAACCACGGATTTCAATGTACGCGCATTCGTCACTGTTTACCAAATAATTTTTTAAAATACAGGTAACTCTTGCCTAACAAAGAGCAGAAAGACAAAGATAGACAGTACAAAGTAAACAATCATAATGACCGATTTAGCTTGTAGTTTAAAAAAAATATGTACCATTTTTTAAAGCTGTCCTATTATTTGTTGGGGGGTCGGCTTGCGATCGGGTAATGCACTTTTAATACTTTTCTCTTCCAAAAGTGGGGGGGGGGTCGGCTTATGAACGAACGGGCTATAGAACGAGTATATACGGTACTTGTAATTTGACCCGGTGAATCTAACCAACTAACTTTATAACGCTAGACGCATCACTTCCCCTTTTGTCCATCCTCCAGAGCGAGTACCGAGGGCTGAGCGACAAGTGTAAGAACTTTGCCGTAGATCTCCTCGACCAGTGTCGGACAAACGAGGAGGTTATGGCGGCTCTACATGGGGGCACAAACACCAGGGACCTCTCTCGGATTAAAATGGCTATAAGATATGAACAGAAAAAGGTTGAGTATTAGTATTCAAATGAATTTTTTTAAAAAAGTTTTTCCATATGATAACCAATTTTGTTTCAAAATGATTTTTTAGTGATTTAAACTTTAGAAAAGAACACGTGGTGTGTACCATTAATTAGAATAAACCAAACCCATCACGTCTGCCTAACCTGGATGCTGTCCACATTCCCCAGTTTATAGCTCACGCCAGCTGCCAAGAACACCTGGCCAGCATGTGGTACGCGGGAGCCTCGTGGTTCCAACACCAGAACTTCCCCATCAAGTTGGTCATGGTGCCTTTAGGGATCATCTTCATTCCAGTCACAGCCATAGTCTACGTCTTCCTGCCTTACTCTAGGGTAAGTCTACGTCTTCCTGCCTTACTCTAGGGTAAGTCTACGTCTTCCTGCCTTACTCTAGGGTAAGTCTACGTCTTCCTGCCTTACTCTAGGGTAAGTCTACGTCTTCCTGCCTTACTCCAGGGTAAGTCTACGTCTTCCTGCCTTACTCTAGGGTAAGTCTACGTCTTTAAGCCTTACTCTAGGGTAAGTCTACGTCTTCCTGCCTTACTCCAGGGTAAGTCTACGTCTTCCTGCCTTACTCTAGGGTAAGTCTACGTCTTTAAGCCTTACTCTAGGGTAAGTCTACGTCTTCCTGCCTTACTCTAGGGTAAGTCTACGTCTTTAAGCCTTACTCTAGGGTAAGTCTACGTCTTCCTGCCTTACTCTAGGGTAAGTCTACGTCTTTAAGCCTTACTCTAGGGTAAGTCTACGTCTTCCTGCCTTACTCTAAGGTAAGTCTACGTCTTCCTGCCTTACTCCAGGGTAAGTCTACGTCTTCCTGCCTTACTCCAGGGTAACTCTGCGTCTTCCTGCCTTACTCCAGGGTAAGTCTACGTCTTCCTGCCTTACTCCAGGGTAAGTCTACGTCTTCCTGCCTTACTCTAGGGTAAGTCTACGTCTTCGTGCCTTACTCTAAGGTAAGTCTACGTCTTCCTGCCTTACTCCAGGGTAAGTCTACGTCTTCCTGCCTTACTCCAGGGTAACTCTACGTCTTCCTGCCTTACTCCAGGGTAAGTCTACGTCTTCCTGCCTTACTCCAGGGTAAGTCTACGTCTTCCTGCCTTACCCTAGCGTAAGTCTACGTCTTTTTTCCTTAGGTCTATGTTAATTTTCCTTTGTCTTTTTACCTAAGTCATTGGACAGTTCTTGTCTTTCTGCTCTAAGTCAATGGTAATTTACTTTGTCTTTTTACCTTAGTCTAAGGTAAGTTCTTGTCTTTGTTGTTAGTAGATTTAAATAAAACAACCCCGTAAAAACAAAGTTTGTGACTATAAATCCCTTACATATGAGACATAACTAAAAGTATTAATTATGTTCAAACGCGACAAAAATTTATAGACTGAAAAAGAAATTATCTCCCCTTGGCTTTAAAACGGGGGAAGGGGGAGGGGCTGTGGACATGGACGGGTGGCGTCAACGCGTTAACTCAACTTCAGGTGGTTTACCTGTTTAAAACACGAGATGTGTTCACCGATGGCTGGTGACCCGTAAAATGTAAACAATAGCGACTGCTACATATAGTTTATATAGATAAACTAAAAATGCATTAATTTAATTACGGTACGTTCGATCGATCTGAAATTTTGATACGATGCATTGTTAGGTGACACGAGACTGTGTGCAAAATTTCAGCTCGATAGCAGCACGGGAATGGGGTCATTTTTTACTTTTGTTTTTTCCGCCTGCCCGACCAAGACAGAGAACGGCGGTGAGGTTAATATAAGGGATTTAAATAAAACAACCCCGTAAAAACAAAGTTTTTGACTATAAATCCCTTATATATGAGACATAACTAAAAGTATTGATTGTGTACAAACGGGGCAAATATTTACAGACTGAATCTGTCTTAACTCCACTTTGCTTTTAACCCGTTGGTAGGAGATGTGAAAGGTCTTGTCAACGATCACTGGACCGAGCTCAGCGTGACACGTAAAATGTAAACAAAAGTACGCCGGTACAAAAGTAAAAAATGACCCATTCCCGTGATGCAATAGAGCTGAAATTTGACACACGGACCCGTGTCACCTAACAATGCATCGTAACAATATTTCAGATCGATCGAACGTACCGTAAATGAATTAATGCATTTTTAGTTGATCTATATAAACTATATGTAGCAGTCGCTATTGTTTACATTTTTCAGGTCACTTGACTTCACGCCAGCCAGCGGTGAACACATCTCGTGTTTTAACCAGGTGGAATTGACTCAGTTTCAGGCTGTAAATGTTTGTCGCGTTGGAACATAATCAATACTTTAAGTTCTGTCTCATATATAAAGGATTTAAAGTCAAAAACTACGTTTTTACGTCTGTTTTTTTTTCGTTTTTGTTTCTTAAATTTCTGCTAAAAAATTTTTTCCATGGTATGTTTACATGGTATACAAAAGCAAATTTAATTTAAATAATCGTATTTACATATTTTTACCGATGCAGCAGCCTCACACACCACATTCCCTGGAGCAGCCTCACACACCACATTCTCCGCAGCCTCACACACCACATTCCCTGCAGCAGCCTCACACACCACATTCCCCGCAGCAACCTCACAGAACATTCCCTTCAGCAGCCTCACACACAACATTCCACGCAGCAGCCTCACACACCACATTCCCCGCAGCAGCCTCACACACCACATTCCCCGCAGCAGCCTTACACACCATATTCCCTACAGCAGCCTCACACACCACAATCCCTGCAGCAGCCTCACACTTAACATTCCCCGTATTTACATATTTTTACCGATGCAGCAGCCTCACACACCACATTCCCTGGAGCAGCCTCACACACCACATTCTCCGCAGCCTCACACACCACATTCCCTGCAGCAGCCTCACACACCACATTCCCCGCAGCAACCTCACAGAACATTCCCTTCAGCAGCCTCACACACAACATTCCACGCAGCAGCCTCACACACCACATTCCCCGCAGCAGCCTCACACACCACATTCCCCGCAGCAGCCTTACACACCATATTCCCTACAGCAGCCTCACACACCACAATCCCTGCAGCAGCCTCACACTTAACATTCCCCGCAGCAGCCTCACACACCACATTCCCCGCAGCAGCCTTACACACCACATTCCCCGCAGCAGCCTCACACACCACATTCCCCACAGCAGTCTCAAGCACAACATTTCCCGCAGCAGCCTCACACACCACTTTCCCCGCAGCCTTACACACCACATTCCCAGCAGCAGCCTCACACACCACATTCCCCGCAGCTGCCTCACACGCAACATTCCCCGAAGCAGCCTCACACACAACATTACCTGAAGCAGCCTCACACATCACATTCCCCGCAGCAGCCTCACACACCACTATCCCCGTAGCAGCCTCACACACCACATTCCCCGCAGCAGCCTCACACACCACATTCCCCACAGCAGTCTGACACACCACATTCCCCGCAGCCTCACACACCACATTCCCCGCAGCAGCCTCACACACAACATTCCCTGCAGCAGCCTCACACTTAACATTCCCCGCAGCAGCCTCACACACCACATTCCCTTAATACAACATATAGAATGGGACTGCAATAAAGCTTTTAAATAAAATACAAAATACACAAACAAATTGTGCAATGAAAACAATAAATTTGAGCTTTATTTTTAGACTGATACGACAGTAAACGTTTCGGCTAATGCCTTCATCAGTACAACATAAAATACATTCTTACAATACTTACATAAGTAATAATAATATTCTTACAACATATTTTATTTTAAAATATTTATGTTAAATAAAAAGAAAGGAAAAACAAAAACAAACATGGACACAGGATATAGCAAAAAGGGGGAAGTATCCAAAGTTACAGTAAAAACCACAACGGGAACAAGATTATGCAGTTAAGTAAAATTATGAATTTGGTTAATTCCATATGGAGCCAACGTACCAAATCTTTTTATGAGTCTATTTTCCATGTGGACTCTATCATGGGTATTGCTTGCATATAAAATACCAGTTACTGCAATATCTGATATGCCGTTATGGTCAACACTGTTAAAATGTTTAGAAACAGGACATTGAGCCTGTTTATTTATATTATACAGGTGTTCTCTAAACCGATCTCCAAGACGACGACCAGTCTCACCCACGTAAATTTTATTACACCTCTTGCAGAGAATTGCATAAATCACGTTGCGACTTGTGCAAGTGAATCCATCTTTTATTAAGAATTTTTCAAGAGGGAAAGAAATGTTGTTAATTTCCATCACATATGGACAAGTATTGCAACGGTTACGGTTGCAACCTTTTGTTCCAATATGTGCTTTCATTGTGGGAAGGTGACTTCTTACAAGAATATCTCTGAGGCTTCTATCTCTCCGGAAAGCAAAAAGAGGAGGTTTTTTGAAGACCTGCTGAGTTAGAGGGTCAGCCATAAGGATTGGTCGGTTTTTGAGAATCACCTGGCGGGCTTTAAAATTATGAGGATGAAAAGTTAAAATAAATTTTGATCGATCACATTGATCAGAAACAGATGATTTAAATGTATCCTGTCTGGTCATGCCTTTAATTCGATTGACAGCGGATATTAAAACTGTTTCCGGGTATGACCTTCTTCGAAAAAAATCCAGCATTTCATTACTTTTCTCCAAAAAGTCTGCCTCATCACTGCAGAGTCGTTTAAGTCTCAATAGTTGCGAAAATGGAATATTCCCCGCAGCCTCACACACCACATTCCTCACAGCAGCCTCACACACCACATTCCTCGCAGCAGCCTCACACACCACATTCCCCGCAGCAGCCTCACACACCACATTCCCCGCAGCCGCACACACCACATTCCCCGCAGCAGCCTCACACACCACATTCCTCGCAGCATCGCACACAAAATTCCCCGCAGCAGCCTCACACATCACATTCCCCGCAGCAGTCTCAATCACCACATTCCCCGCAGCCTCACACACCACATTCCCCACAGCCTCACATTTTCACCACTGTTCCATCCACAGATCGGCAAGATCCTTAAATCTCCGTTCATGAAGTTCATGAACTACATCTGTTCCTACACCGCCTTCCTGGTGCTCCTCTTCCTAGGCACGCAGCTCTCCTCCTTCAAGAGTGTGCACCTCTTTAACGGCATAGAGGGCGTGGTCAACAGTCTCATCATGTTTTATGTGCTAGGTGAGCATCTGGAATAACCTCATTCGGGAATGTGGGGAGTGAAGGTTAAGGACCTCTTGAAATCTAGCATAATCAAGAAGACCTGACATTTTTAAAAAATTAATCTGAAATGATTGGAGAGGGGGTTCTATGGGAGATAGGTAGAAACTAGAGTGTCACGTGACGGAAGGGGTCATACTTCATCTGCAGTAGTTTGAAATTTTCTAGTTTAAAGGGAGATAACAAAGATATTGTTCACGATTTTAAGCTTGGGGTGGACTTGCACCTTCGATGTTTTTATTTATTTGCCGCCGCATAACCTGTGTTTACACGCATTCAAACTTTAAAGTATACATCAGGATGTATACATTTATTTATTTTAAATATTGATTTATTTTCAGAATAAACTAGTATTTATGCATTAGCAAAAAATATTATCTTTATTAAACTCAATATTTTTAAACCGCATCCGGGCAGAATAGCGTTGGACACATTGGTGACCGTCATCATATCTACTGTATCAAAATAGCGACTGTCACAACAGTTTAATATTGTTATCTATTAAAAATTAAAAACGGCTTGAAATAGTTATTTTCAACGTTTAATTTACCACTAAAAAGTATATACACTGAAAACCTGTCAACATTAAGTGCGAATTCATGAGTGTGATAAATGCACCGCTCCTCTTAGGTAGCAAGTCCTTCCTTTATAAAGGTACATGTATCAAAAAAGTTTGGAAACACTGTTAGGTGAACGTTTGGACAAAAATAGCTATGCTGTGAAGTCGCTATTATGACAGTCGCTATTTTGATACCGTCGCTATTTTGATACCATCGCTATTCTGATACCGTCGCTATTTTGATAGCGTCGCTATTTTTATACAGTCGCTATTATGACGGTCGTGTCAGGGTTATGAGAATCACTGTGAGTGAATGCTTGGTGATGGAGTGAATGCTTGGTGATGGAGTGAATGCTTGGTGATGGAGTGAATGCTTGGTGATGGAGTGAATGCTTGGTGATGGAGTGAATGCTTGGTGATGGAGTGAATGCTTGGTGATGGAGTGAATGCTTGGTGATGGAGTGAATGCTCGGTGATGGAGTGAATGCTCGATGATGGAGTGAATGCTTGGTGATGGAGTGAATGCTCGGTGATGGAGTGAATGCTTGGTGATGGAGTGAATGCTTGGTGATGGAGTGAATGCTTGGTGATGGAGTGAATGCTCGGTGATGGAGTGAATGCTTGGTGATGGAGTGAATGCTTGGTGATGGAGTGAATGCTTGGTGATGGAGTGAATGCTTGGTGATGGAGTGAATGCTCGATGATGGAGTGAATGCTTGGTGATGGAGTGAATGCTCGGTGATGGAGTGAATGCTTGGTGATGGAGTGAATGCTTGGTGATGGAGTGAATGCTCGGTGATGGAGTGAATGCTCGGTGATGGAGTGAATGCTTGGTGATGGAGTGAATGCTTGGTGATGGAGTGAATGCTTGGTGATGGAGTGAATGCTTGGTGATGGAGTGAATGCTTGGTGATGGAGTGAATGCTTGGTGATGGAGTGAATGCTTGGTGATGGAGTGAATGCTTGGTGATGGAGTGAATGCTTGGTGATGGAGTGAATGCTTGGTGATGGAGTGAATGCTTGGTGATGGAGTGAATGCTTGGTGATGGAGTGAATGCTTGGTGACTGGAGTGCACACTAGTCATGAATATAATGTTTTAGTGAACATGGGTGTGTGACCAGAGGACACGACAGGGTCAGTGGAGAGCAGTTGGCACAGAGTTGTGCAGTCAGACCGGTCGGGGCAGGCCGGGGAGCTGCAGAGAGACAAGAGTTGCAGTAGTAGAGGTTGAGGTTTTAAAGTCGCCCAGAAGAGGTCGGGTTTTCGACCGAGGGGATTTAGAGGTGTTTGTACATATGGAGCTGTGAAGTTGATACTCGGGCATGGGCCCAGGAGCGGTCGCGTCGGACCGAGGGCCATGCTTGTGAAGTAACTACAGTGTCGAGTTGCTGTACAGCCAGTGGATTATAAAGATATATTTGCTGTCCAGGCAGGACGGCCAGTTGTATAAAGTGTATTTAACAGTTGACGTATATGTAGCCGAGTGGTGGCTAAGTTAAATTAAAAACAATGAACTCCAATTCACTCGGTAGGATATCAGACAGTTTATTCCAGAATTACAATAAGAATGGGCCATGAACTAGTTAACACATCCGTCATCCATGCGCCACCTCAACACTATTTTACGCACACTCTCCTCTCACACAGACCAGGGGCAGTGTGTGTCACTAGCCCACCGGTGTGTCCCTGCTAATCACGTGACTGACCCCCCGTACATTAAAACACCGGTAGTTGGTCAGTCACTCTGGGTGAACTCCAGTCGCATCGAGGGCTGGAGTAAACCTGCACTGACCCGTGAAGGTCACTACAGCAGACTGCTGAGGTCAACTCTAGCAGACGGCTACAGTTTCCCCAGGCCCATGAATGCCAGCGCCCTCGCTGGTCAAAATATTGTTTTGCCGAAGCAAACAAAGAAAAGCATATCACCCATAATGACAATCATGAGAATGAAGTATATGGTGGCAGTCTGTAATGAATGATTTGACAGATGAGATGGATGTGTATTTAGTCATTCAATCAGCTTTCTTTTGAACGCTATCAGAAATTACACAGTGCACATTTACACGTGTAAATGAGAGCAAAATGTACATGATGCATGGAACAAAGCGAATAAATGGACAGACTGTTCCTGACTCAAAAAGAACACTTTGAATAAACATAACAAATAAAGTTTGTCAGTGATAACTGTCTTAGTCACTTCCAGGTCTACCTGATCTAATGATTATACCAGGTCATGTACTTAGTATATGACCAATGCATCATAGCTCACACTAGCGCTTCTGTCTGCCACTAATGAAAAGGTAATTAACCTTAACTAAATTTTCTTGCAACGCATTATTAAAGTGAAAAACATTCTCAGCAAAGTGTCAACAAAGACGAAAATTCCAGTGGCAGTCATCACATATTTACAAATAGTATTTCAAGAACTTGCAGACATGTCCTAGGGAAGCTCGCTTCACTAGGTAGTGAAAAAAACATTTGATAATTCAATAGGATTCAAATATGCCTGGTTAGTTGGGGTGTTTCCGTGATACTGGTCTAGGTGGGTTGTGGTCAGGGGAATTAGACCGTCGTACCCGTGACCCAAGTCAACCATGTTGGGCCGTTCTGGTCTGATAGGCTCTTCTAAAACATTGTTTGTTTGTGTAGAGCTGTTGACGGTTGTTTTAGTGGTCAAGTGATTCTGCTCAGGCCTGCATCGTTCTGACCTAGGCCAGATAGGACCTTTGTGAGAATCTTTTACAGGTGTGCTCTCTTTAAGGAAGGCATCCGTAGCCACTTGTTTATGTTTTCGGCTTTCTCTTGAACGTAATTGCCGTTGAAGGCCATCGGCATGATATGTCGTCTTGCTGCAAGTTGAGATATCAGGAATTTGAAATCCACAATAAGATTTACGACGGTTCAAAGTGTTACGTTGCTTGATTACCCGTTCTTTGACTCTGCCGTGGCAGACAGTACAACAATCCATATTTTTACTGTCCCTCAGTGGACGAGATAACCAGTCGCTCCCCACACTACGTGGCTTCCGTGAAGTGTGCTGCCAGTTACATGTATTGTGACTGGTTCCCCTGTCCCTTTCATCTTTGTTTTGCGAACTAGGGGACGCTGTCATGGAGCGTAACGTTGCAGTTTGTTGGACTGGAGTGAACATCTCAGACCCTCGAGCCTCTTTTTCCTGGTTACCAGGTAAATCTGGGGTTGTGAGGAAATGAGGTGTCCCAGTGTGGTGGTCAACATAACTCTTCTTGGCACGGCAGTCATCCTCTACGTGGCCTTTTCTGTTGCACCACAGACATACCGTTGTTCGGCGACGGGATTTCCGTTTGTTTAACTTGGGATGTCTGGGTGCTGGTGGACAGTGGACACCGTTAGCGTCCATGTCCCCTCGGTGCTGTTGTATGGAGAGGTGGAGCCTCTCTTCCACAGCCGCGACCTGCTGGTTGATGTAGGCCAGTAGGTGTGGCGTAAGCTGTGTGAATGTGAGGTCTGGAGGCGGTACTGTCAGAGGCTGGGCAGGGTCGGCGACGTCAGAGAGGTCCTCTCTCATCGAGCGTTGAGTAGGGGTGGTGACTTCTCTCTGCTCACCCCATCTTTGTATTATGAAACGTAGCAGTTTCTCAGGGGTGTTTATTTCGTCAGGTGCCCGATCGAACACTTCATGGCGGGCACGCCCCTCCAATGATTCCAGGATCCAGATAACTGCGCAGGCAGGGGATCACAGGCTGTAATTGTAATAAGAGCTGTGCCTTTCTGACAAACGGTTCTGCTCCGCTCTCACCCGTGAACCTAGGTAGCTCGGGCAGGCGAGTGAACTGCTCTACTTGTTCCATTCTTTTCGGATTGAAACGACTGTTGTAAAACTGATATTCCTACCTCAAGTGAATCCTGCCGACAACGCTAAACTGTAGCCGAGTGGTGGCTAAGTTAACTTAAAACAATGAACTCCAATTCACTCGGTAGGATATCAAACAGTTTATTCCAGAATTACAATAAGAATGGGCCATGAACTAGTTAACACATCCGTCATCCATGCGCCACCTCAACACTATTTTACGCACACTCTCCTCTCACACAGACCAGGGGCAGTGTGTCACTCGCCCACCGGTGTGTCCCTGCTAATCACGTGACTGACCCCCCGTGCATTAAAACACCGGTAGTTGGTCAGTCACTCTGGGTGAACTCCCGTCGCCTCGAGGGCTGGAGTAAATCTGCACTGACCCGTGAAGGTCACTACAGCAGACTGCTGAGGTCAACTCTAGCAGACGGCTACATATATATCATCGTGTCCTTTATTAGTGTCTTGTATGCAAGCGGAGAGCAAGGCAACAATCCTATAACTTCGAGACCTGACAGGTTGCTGTTTTGAGAGTCTCTATCTTGAACCCGTGTCTTTTAAACCTGTGTAGGAATTGCTTAAGACTTGGCACGATTGAGTTGTCAATAATATATTCGATGATAGTTTAATTGTTGTTAATATTGAAAAATTTTGGAGTCACTAAAATTTAACACAAAACATATTTGTTACTATTACTTACACAAAAGTGTTGCCTCACTAATAAGTATGACAAAATTTTAGTTGTCACTAAAATGTTCGCCACCAGTTGGTTGCAGCTTATATCTACAAATGTATATGTCTACATATCTTCGACTCACTTTCCCCAGGAATGTTCTGGGCTGAGTGCAAGCAGCTCTGGGAGGAAGGGGTCAAAGGCTACTTCTCTCAAATGTGGAACTACATGGATATCACGATGTTGGCCCTCTACACGGCCGGCTACTCCACCGAGGGCGTCATCTACACCAAGGCTAATGGATTATATACGGATAATCATTTAATCCACAGCCAAGGTAAGTGGGGTAAACCTGAGGAGAGGGGCACACTAGGGGAGACGGGCACACAAGGGTAGAAGGGCACACTAGGGGAGAGGGGCACATTAGCGGAGAGGGGCACACTAGGGGAGAGGGGAACACTAGGGGAGATGGGCACACTAGGGGTGAAAGGCACACTTGGGGGGAAAGGCACACTAGGGGAGAGGCGCACACCAGGGGCGAGGGGCACACTAGGGGAGACCGGCACTCTAGGGGAGAGGGCCACGCTAGGGGAGAGTGGCACGCTAAGGGAGAAGGTCACATTAGGGGAGAGGGGCACGCTAGGGGAGAGGGGCATGCCAGGGGAGAGGGGCACACTAGGGTAGATGGGCACACTAGGGGAGAGGGTCAAGCTAGGGGAGAGGGGCACGATAGGGGAGAGGGGCACACTAGGGGAGAGGGGCACACTAGGGGAGAGGGGCACACTAGGGGAGATGGGCACACTAGGGGAGAGGGGCACACTAGGGGTGAAAGGCACAATAGGGGAGAGGGGCACACTAGGGGAGAGGGGCACACTAGGGGAGAGGCGCACACCAGGGGAGAGGGGCACACTAGGGGAGAGGGCAACGCTAGGGGAGAGGGGCACACTAGGGGAGAGGGGCACACTAGGGGAGATGGGCACACTAGGTAAGATGGACACACTAGGGGAGAGGGGCACACTAGGGGAGAGGCGCACACCAGGGGAGAGGGGCACACAGGGAAGACCGGCACACTAGGGGAGAGGGGCACACTAGGTGAGAGGGCCACGCTAGGGGAGATGGGCACACTAGGGGAGATGGGCACACTAGGGGAGAGGGGCACACTAGGGGAGATGGGCACACTAGGGGAGATGGGCACACTAGGGGAGATTGGCACACTAGGTGAGAGGGCCACGCTAGGGGAGATGGGCACACTAGGGGAGATGGGCACGCTAGGTGAGAGGGCCACGCTAGGGGAGATGGGCACACTAGGGGAGATGGGCACACTAGGGGAGATGGGCACACTAGGTGAGATGGGCACACTAGGGGAGATGGGCACACTAGGGGAGATGGGCACACTAGGGGAGATTGGCACACTAGGGGAGATGGGCACACTAGGTGAGATGGGAACACTAGGGGAGAAGGGCACACTAGAGGAGAGGGGCACACTAGGGGAGAGGGGCACGCTAGGGGAGAGGGGCACGCTAGGGGAGATGGGTACGCTAGGGGAGATGGGCACACTAGGGGAGATGGGCACACTGGGGGAGATGGGCACACTGGGGGAGATGGGCACACTAGGGGAGATGGGCACTCTAGGGGAGATGGGCACACTAGGGGAGAGGGGCACACTAGGGGAGATGGGCACACTAGGGGAGATGGGCACACTAGGGGAGATGGGCACACTAGGGGAGATGGGCACACTAGGGGAGAGGGGCACACTAGGGGAGTTGGCACACTAGGGGAGATGGGCACACTAGGTGAGATGGGCACACTAGGGGAGATGGGCACACTAGGGGAGATGGGCACACTAGGGGAGATGGGCACACTAGGGGAGATGGGCACGCTAGGGGAGATGGGCACGCTAGGGGAGATGGGCACGCTAGGGGAGAGGGGCTCGCTAGGGGAGAGGGGCACACTAGGTGAGATGGGCACACTAGGGGAGAGGGGCACACTAGGGGAGAGGGGCACGCTAGGGGAGAGGAGCACGCTAGGTTAGGGGGCACGCTAGGGGAGAGGGGCTCGCTAGGGGAGAGGGGCTCGCTAGGCGAGAGGGGCACGCTAGGTTAGGGGGCATGCCAGGGGAGAGGGGCACGCCAGGGGAGAGGGGCACGCCAGGGGAGAGGGGCACGCCAGGGGAGAGGGGCACGCCAGGGTAGAGGGGCACGCCAGGGGAGAGGGGCACGCCAGGGGAGAGGGGCACTCTAGGGGAGAGGGGCACTCTAGGGGAGAGGGGCACGCTAGGGGAGAGGGCACGCTAGGTTAGTGGGCACGCTAGGGGAGAGGGGCACGCTAGGGGGAGAGGGGCACGCTGGGGGAGAGGGGCACGCTAGGGGAGAGGGGCACACTAGGGGAGAGGGGCACACTAGGGAAGAGGGGCACACTAGGGGAGAGGGGCACACTAGGGGAGAGGGGCACACTAGGGAAGACGTGCACACTAGGGGACAGGGGCACGCTAAGGGAGAGGGGCACACTAGGGGAGAGGGGCACGCTAGGGGAGAGGGGCACGCTATGGAGGTGGGCACGCTAGGGGAGAGGGGCACACTAGGGGAGATGGGCACACTAGGGAAGACGTGCACACTAGGGGAGAGGGGCACACTAGGGGAGAGGGGCACACTAAGGTAGAAGGGAACACTTAGTGGCGGCACATTTGGGTAGAGGGGCACACAGAGTGGGGGCACATTTGGGTAGAGGGGCACACTTAGTGGGGGCGCACACTAGGGTAGAGGGGCACATTTAGTTGGAGGGGCACACTTAGTGGGGGGCACATTTGGGTAGAGGGGCACACTTACTGGGGGCACATTTGGGTAGAGGAGCACACTTAGTGGGAGGGGCACATTTGGGTAGAGGGGCACACTTAGTGGGAGGGACACATTTGGGGGGAAGCTGGCCAATATTATTTGATTAAGTCAAATACAAAATATACAAACAAATTTTGTAATGAAAACAATAAATTTGAGCTTTATTTATTTGTTTATATGATATTTTGATTAATGGTTGGTCCACATTATCAATCACTGCTCGCGAGCATTTGCTGAAGCCTCAAACAAACGCACTATAAATATTTTTGTATTATTACGCAACCTCCATATCACATGGTAAATTATTACAAATTGAAGTTCAAAGTTCATCATCGGAGAGTTGTTTATATTGACTACGATGTGCTATTAATTAATACAATTGCTCGTGATCAACCAAATTTGTATTAAATCATTATTATTTAAAAAAATGTCAAAACCTTAAGTCACAGAACAAAAGTTCGTAATTGTATCATTGCGAAGTCAAATATATGTTAAATATGTATGTATATAAAGTGTTTGTAAATATGTCTATGTATAATTGGTTGTTATTGTTATTTCTTTTAACACTTCAAACAATGTATTAATTTAAAAATTATTATTTTATTATAAAAAGAATGTGAAATATATTAAAACATGAAGTAAAATGTATTAAAGCAGTAATAAAACTTATTTACATTTTAATGTTTAGTACAGTAAACAATCTTTTTGTTAGATTTCAAACCAAAGTTCAAGGCCATCTTTTTTCCTTATCTTCGCTTGTTTAATGTTTTTGTTCAAAATGGTGGAGTTTCATTCAATGGAGTTCTTTTCATCACGTGGTATACAAGTTGAAGACAACAGGATATTTCCGTTATTTTCCAAATCTCTTGTTTTTAAAGACATTGGATATGTTCAGTAACCGTGGACTATATCTATTACCCTTTATTTAAACATATTTACCTACATGACTTGTGACTTTTTTAAATTTAAATTCGGAAAGGTCGAATCAACAATATAGTGCATAATGTTACAGAACAGATTAAATATATATTTGTTGATGTCAAAGAGTGAATATCTTTTTTATGTTAAACAGCCATTAGTTAAAATGCATTGCTAATTCCCCCCCTCCCCCTCCCCCATGACCTCGTGGTCGAAGAGGGCTTCTAATATTTCAACTAGAACTTTCTCGGGACTGGGTACCCATTACTCGCCAAGTCCGCGTTTGAGAATTGCCAATTATCATAATATTAAAAATTGATTTAAAATTCTTTAATAATATCACAAAATGTAATCGCATATCGCCCTTCAAGTGTATTTTTTGTTATGCATTTTAAAAAATATATATATTTCTTTAATTTTTAAAAAAATCTTTTATATTTTAACTCGTGGCGTCTGCATAAAAATTATGTATCAAAATTTCAAAATCGATCTAATGTACCATAATTAAAGTAATGAATTTTTTTTTCTCGATGTATCTCTATGTAACATGTACAGTTTTGTGTTGTCTGTCGCGCAGTGCGTATTATATTGAACAAACTTTGTAATATTCTCCTGTCGCGCGGTGCGGTGCGTATTGTTTTGAACATACTTTTATAATATTTTCTCGATCTGTACATGTTTATGCTAGTCTGTCGCGGGTTGCGTATTATATTGAACACAATCAATAATTTTAGTTATGTCTCAAATATAAATGATTTATAGTCAAAAACGTTGGTTTTTATGGTTTTTTGTTAAGATTTAGTTTTGAAATTCGTTTTTTTTATTATATTATTTAGGTCAAATATTAATTTTATAGTTGACAAATTTTTTTTTGGTACTGCTTAGTTGGTCGGCGAATGAAACATTGATGGCACTGAGCATGTTCTTGATCTTGTCATCAAAGTTATCTGCTGCATCTATCTCTAACTTTATATCACATGTGCACAACAGGTGTCACCTTAGCCACACCTGGCCGTTTAGACTGTGCCGAGTTTAGCCACTGACCGTAGTTCGGTGGTTTCACGCCACTCTTGACCATCGAGCCATTCTGTTTCTTAGACATTTCCTCCATCTTTTGTCTGCCGTCCAAAGCCACAAGCGTGAAATTCGGTGCAGTTTCTTTACCGTTTTCGGTGACCTTTGACTCCCATGTATTTTGACGTAAGGAATTTTGACCTAAGCTCTCTATTTCGGCCTCCTTGATTTTGGAATGTTCATAAAACAAAAGGAAATTATTCACGAAAACAGGGACAGTCACTGCAATCAAAAGAACCCCACTGATGGCGCACAAACTACCGACTAACTTCCCATTGAATGTCACCGGCACCATGTCCCCGTAACCGACCGTTGTCATGGTGACAATCACCCACCAGCTGGCGTCTGGTATCGATTTCATGTTGTCTCTCTCCAGGAAGTAAATTACTGTCGAGAACATGGTCACGGCTATTGTGATGTACATGACGAGCAGGGACAGTTCACGCCAAGAGCTGCGCACCGAAAACACGAGCACGCGGAAGCCGATGACGTATTTGACGAGCCGGAAGAAGCGCAGCACGCGGATGAGCTGGAGGCAGTTGATGACGTCAATGTATGAAGGTGTGTACTTGGCTCGCGGGTCGATCCTTTCCAGAAGAATCACCAAATACATCACCACCACGGAAACAAAATCGATCATGGTTAAAACGTTGCACAAAAACCGGCACCTTGACGGTGCGAAAACAAAGCGTGCAAGAAACTCCAAGGTAAAGTAGGCGATGCAAGTCATTTCAACATAGTCGAGCCAGTTTTCAACTGCATAGGCGTCGGCCGGTAGAACTTTGGAACAATTGGTGACAGCTTCAATGCTGCTGACAACTATACCGAGCGCTGCGATGAACATATCTGAGGTGGCCTGGTAGCATGTTGAGGAGTTGACCACCATAAATAATGTCAGCGGAGGTGTCGATAACGTTGTGTTTTCCGCAGCCCGTCGTAGCCGGTGTCGTATTGGAGAACCATTGTCAAGCTGGTCCTCTTTGTTGTCCTCTACTGTGTTGTCGAAGCTCTTAACTTCAGTTACCGTTGGGCGTGCCGTTAATTGTTTCTTAAAAAACTCCATAGCGTGGTGAGCAAATCTCGCCCTTCCGTCGTCAGGAACGCTGTCAACAAGATCTCGCAATGTGAACGCGGGAATTCCAACGCTCTTAAAGCTCAGTATATCATAAACAACAGAGTCTTCCGAATAGTGGGGTTTATATTGTCCGCTGGTAATTTTGAGAAATTTCCGATCACTTTTGCTGGTATCACTTTTGCTGGTATCACTTTTTCTGGTATCACTTTTGCTGGTATCACTTTTGCTGGTATCACTTTTGCTGGTATCACTTTTGCTGGTATCACCAACATCTTGGTCTGGTGTATCTGGTTCACTCCCAGCTTGACCAGATTTTTTACTGGACATCCAAGACGTTTTTTCAGTTCTTTCATTTGTAACTTGCCCTGTATTTTTACTTTTGCCCGCTGTCTCATCGTCTTCATCTAATGACCGTTTGACCACCTGAGAGATAAAACACATTCAACCGTATAATTACAATAAAGATGTCAATGAAACTGTAATGACCGTAAAGTAAAGAATAAGTATGGATACATCCCTATGAGTGTAATCATGGCTTAATGTTATGATGATGTTACTTTAACCGGTGTTTGCCTTCAACATTTTACTGCTTGTCAAATGCGGGAAATAATTTTAGGATTACATCTTTCATATTTATACAAACATTTTAAAATGAGTACAAACATAAAATGAGTACACACATCACCAGAATGAGTACAAACATCACCAGAATGAGTACACACATCACCAGAATGAGTACAAACATCACCAGAATGAGATGAGTACAAACATCACCAGAATGAGTACAAACATCACCAGAATGAGTACAAACATCACCAGAATGAGTACAAACATCACCAGAATGAGATGAGTACAAACATCACCAGAATGAGATGAGTACAAACATCACCAGAATGAGTACAAACATCACCAGAATGAGTACAAACATCACCAGAATGAGATGAGTACAAACATCACCAGAATGAGATGAGTACAAACATCACCAGAATTAGTACAAACATCACCAGAATTAGTACAAACATCACCAGAATGAGTACAAACATCACCAGAATGAGATGAGTACAAACATCACCAGAATGAGTACAAACATCACCAGAATGAGATGAGTACAAACATCACCAGAATGAGTACAAACATCACCAGAATGAGATGAGTACAAACATCACCAGAATGAGTACAAACATCACCAGAATGAGTACAAACATCACCAGAATGAGTACAAACATCACCAGAATGAGTACAAACATCACCAGAATGAGTACAAACATCACCAGAATGAGTACAAACATCACCAGAATGAGATGAGTACAAACATCACCAGAATGAGTACAAACATCACCAGAATGAGTACAAACATCACCAGAATGAGATGAGTACAAACATCACCAGAATGAATACAAACATCACCAGAATGAGATGAGTACAAACATCACCAGAATGAGATGAGTACAAACATCACCAGAATGAGTACAAACATCACCAGAATGAGATGAGTACAAACATCACCAGAATGAGATGAGTACAAACATCACCAGAATGAGATGAGTACAAACATCACCAGAATGAGGACAAACATCACCAGAATGAGATGAGTACAAACATCACCAGAATGAGATGAGTACAAACATCACCAGAATGAGATGAGTACAAACATCACCAGAATGAGGACAAACATCACCAGAATTAGTACAAACATCACCAGAATTAGTACAAACATCACCAGAATGAGTACAAACATCACCAGAATTAGTACAAACATCACCAGAATTAGTACAAACATCACCAGAATGAGATGAGTACAAACATCACCAGAATGAGTACAAACATCACCAGAATGAGATGAGTACAAACATCACCAGAATGAGATGAGTACAAACATCACCAGAATGAGATGAGTACAAACATCACCAGAATGAGGACAAACATCACCAGAATGAGGACAAACATCACCAGAATGAGATGAGTACAAACATCACCAGAATGAGGACAAACATCACCAGAATGAGTACAAACATCACCAGAATGAGTACAAACATCACCAGAATGAGTACAAACATCACCAGAATGAGTACAAACATCACCAGAATGAGATGAGTACAAACATCACCAGAATGAGTACACACATCACCAGAATGAGTACAAACATCACCAGAATGAGATGAGTACAAACATCACCAGAATGAGTACACACATCACCAGAATGAGTACAAACATCACCAGAATGAGATGAGTACAAACATCACCAGAATGAGATGAGTACAAACATCACCAGAATGAGATGAGTACAAACATCACCAGAATGAGTACAAACATCACCAGAATGAGTACAAACATCACCAGAATTAGTACAAACATCACCAGAATGAGTACAAACATCACCAGAATGAGTACAAACATCACCAGAATGAGTACAAACATCACCAGAATTAGTACAAACATCACCAGAATGAGATGAGTACAAACATCACCAGAATGAGATGAGTACAAACATCACCAGAATTAGTACAAACATCACCAGAATGAGTACAAACATCACCAGAATGAGTACAAACATCACCAGAATGAGTACAAACATCACCAGAATGAGATGAGTACAAACATCACCAGAATGAGTACAAACATCACCAGAATGAGTACAAACATCACCAGAATGAGATGAGTACAAACATCACCAGAATGAGATGAGTACAAACATCACCAGAATGAGATGAGTACAAACATCACCAGAATGAGTACAAACATCACCAGAATTAGTACAAACATCACCAGAATGAGATGAGTACAAACATCACCAGAATGAGATGAGTACAAACATCACCAGAATTAGTACAAACATCACCAGAATGAGTACAAACATCACCAGAATGAGTACAAACATCACCAGAATGAGTACAAACATCACCAGAATGAGATGAGTACAAACATCACCAGAATGAGTACAAACATCACCAGAATGAGTACAAACATCACCAGAATGAGATGAGTACAAACATCACCAGAATGAGATTAGTACAAACATCACCAGAATGAGTACAAACATCACCAGAATGAGGACAAACATCACCAGAATGAGTACAAACATCACCAGAATGAGATGAGTACAAACATCACCAGAATGAGTACAAACATCACCAGAATGAGTACAAACATCACCAGAATGAGTACAAACATCACCAGAATGAGTACAAACATCACCAGAATGAGTACAAACATCACCAGAATGAGTACAAACATCACCAGAATGAGTACAAACATCACCAGAATGAGTACAAACATCACCAGAATGAGTACAAACATCACCAGAATGAGTACAAACATCACCAGAATGAGTACAAACATCACCAGAATGAGTACAAACATCACCAGAATGAGTACAAACATCACCAGAATGAGTACAAACATCACCAGAATGAGTACAAACATCACCAGAATGAGTACAAACATCACCAGAATGAGTACAAACATCACCAGAATGAGTACAAACATCACCAGAATGAGTACAAACATCACCAGAATGAGTACATCTTTACATCTTCTTACATTATTGACGGGTGTCTCATCATCAGCTAACAAGTCATTCATGTTTTCTGTGGAGATTTCAACGATGTTTTATTTAATGCCAAGCAAAACCAATTTGTCAAAGCAACTCGATCTCAAATTTTCATCATCATTAAACGCTCACTAACTGATTAACATGTGCTTGGTTTAATGAGACCTTAAAGTGTATTTGGGGCCGTCCATAAATGACGTCACACACCTAGGGGGAGGGATGATCCCCACATTTGTGACGATTTGTGACGAGGGGGAGGGGGGGAGTTTAAGAATTATGACGTCACGTCAAAATACGCTACTTTAAATCAAAGTTCCACTTAAATATTAGATTTTAAAAAATATATTTTATGAAGTTTTACATGAATTCATGTGTGTTACGATATTAGAGTGCAGCCTTACACTAAATACATACTAAAATGACAATAAAGTGATTTGAAACAGGCTCATTTTCAAAAAGAAAATACCGCTTTTAGGGGGGGAGGGTGATCACAGCTTTGTGACGTCATATTGGAGGGGGGTAACAGTTTTTGTGACGAAATATGACGAGGGGGTTAAAAATCGGTCAAATTCGCGTGACGTCATTTATGGCCGGTCCCTTTGAGTTTTGAGGTCCAGTATATCAAACGTCAGCCACGTTTTTTAAAGGACATAACACATCTCATGATCGGGGCAATGCTCCTATAGTACATTTCGTTAGTTGTAGAAATTTTTCTCTTTGTGCCTATTCATTGTCGGGTGAATATTTTATGTCTCCATTAGGCGACAACTGTGCAGGGCGTTCAAATACAAAAAGGCTGCGGCTATTCGGACCCGTGTCCGTATAGCATGTGATCGTTATTCGGACCCGGGCGGGTTCCGTTAGATTAACAGTGTATTCGGGACCCAGCGCAGGTCACAGTGTAGTACTATATCATACAGAATGTTTGTGTATTTTGTATTTTAGTGTAGTACTATTATGGCTGGGAATCAAGATTATTTTGTTAATTTCGTTCTTTTGGCCTGTTTTAACAGTTTTTTTTCGCCTAGGGCGAAAAAATGAAGAAAAGATGTTGAAAAAAAGAGTAACTATCCTTAAACCTATCCCTACCCCTAAACCTATCCCTACCCATAAAACTATCCCTAAACCTAGAACCTATCCCAAAACATATCCCAACCCCTAACCTATCCCTACCCCTAAACCTAAAACCTACTCCTAAACCTATCCTACCCCTAAACATATCCCTAACCCTAAAATCTAACCCTAAACATAAAATATTATTAATTTTCAATTCATGAATTTAAAAAAAAAGGAGACAGAAATGTATAATAATAAATATAAATAAATAAAAGATTCCCGACTGAAAATCGTTACCTGTACCACCAGGTCAGTCATCCTTCACACTACCAATACGACCAGGAAGGCTTGATGAAAATCGTGCTTTTTAAACTTATAAAGAAAACACTTTAATATTATCGCCTAACAAAGTAGGTTTTTCGATTACTAAGACCATTGGGTCCGAATAGCACTCACAGGCTATACGGACCCGGGTCCGAATAACCAATTCGATAAAAAAATCAATAAGGTAGCATGAAAGCAAGTTCAAGTCATTGAGTATGCACCGAATTATTATTTTTGTAATCTAATTTTTTTTAATTTTTTATATTTTGTTTATTTTTTGGTGTGGTCATAACGAAAGACATTACTATCACACAAGAAGAGTTTGTCTTTTTGTTTTGAATGCGGCTATTGGTAGTCCGCTATTATTAATTGTTAATAAAACTACTACTAGGTAACAATCTGAGTTTGATGTTGAATGATATCGACTAAAAACTGTATAAGTATTTGTAACTGTTAACGTTGGTCATTGGTCGGGTTTTGTTTTTATTTTCATCACGATCTATTTTATTTTACGTAGCTATGAACTAGTTATTATAGCTTTTATAATAAATTGATTTCATTAGTTTAGTCATAGGTGATGTTTTAGTTTAGTCATAGGTGATGTTTTAGTTTAGTCATAGGTGATGTTTTAGTTTAGTCATAGGTGATGTTTTAGTTTAGTCATAGGTATGTTTTAGTTTAGTCATTAGCTATGTTTTAGTTTATCATAAGTATGTTTTAGTTTATGTCATAGGTAATGTTTTAGTTTAGTCATAGGTGATGTTTTAGTTTAGTCATAGGTGATGTTTATAAATAGTAATGATATTTATCCCCTCTTTGTTTTATTTTAATCATTAACTATGTTTATTATTTTCTATAAATATTATTATTATTATGTCATTATGTCTTTGTCTTAGGTAATGTTTTATTTAGTTTAGTCATAGGTGATGTTTTAGTTTAGTCATAGGTGATGTTTAAAAGTAAGTATTTATCCCCTCTTTGTTTTATTTTAATCATTAACTATGTTTATTATTTTCTATAAATATTATTATTATTATGTCATTATGTCTTTGTCTTAGGTAATGTTTTAGTTTAGTCATAGGTGATGTTTTAGTTTAGTCATAGGTGATGTTTAAATAGTAAGTATATTTATCCCCTCTTTGTTTTATTTTAATCATTAACTATGTTTATTAGTTTTCTATAAGTATGTTTTAGTTTATGTCATTATGTCTTTGTCTTAGGTAATGTTTTAGTTTAGTCATAGGTGATGTTTTAGTTTAGTCATAGGTGATGTTTAAAAGTAAGATATTTATCCCCTCTTTGTTTTATTTTAATCATTAACTATGTTTATTATTTTCTATAAATATGTATTATTATTATGTCATTATGTCTTTGTCTTAGGTAATGTTTTAGTTTAGTCATAGGTGATGTTTTAGTTTAGTCATAGGTGATGTTTAAAAGTAAGATATTTATCCCCTCTTTGTTTTATTTTAATCATTAACTATGTTTATTATTTGTCATAGTAATATTTTATTATTATGTCATTATGTCTTTTAGTCATAGGTAATGTTTTAGTTTAGTCATAGGTGATGTTTTAGTTTAGTCATAGGTGATGTTTTAGTTTAGTCATAGGTGATGTTTTAGTTTAGTCATTTATCATAAAATATAGTAGTAGAATAATGGGACCGTTAATAAATTACGTCATGCGATTTTGGCCGATTTGTCCCTCTCTCCTCCTTGTCACAAAAACTTAGACCACTCCTTCCCCGTATGGTGTAATAGTAATATTAATAGGTAAAGCACCAGTCACCAGTAATAACTTGTATAAATATTGATACTCCCTTTGTGGAGTATATTTGGAAGGCTATTTTTCTACCTTAGCCTACTCCTAAAGACTAAACTTAACCTCATAATTAAAAATTATAGATCATTGAAATAAATTTTGGAAAGACAAAATTAAATTCGGAAGAAAGAAAAGAAGAAAACGAAAAAGAAAACGAACAGGGGCAACTGAAAATCGAACCGCTGCCTTTTCTGATACACCAGTCAAACTGACAACCATGAGACCAACGAAGCTTGATACAATTTGTGAATTTTCAAAAGTTATATCAGTAGCTATTAAGTGTTGCTTTGATCTGATTGGTTGACTATCAATAGCTATTGGTACTAGAGTACAAATAGACACTTCCTTTTGTTTTATTGAAGCTCTTGTAATATAATGGCGTCATTGATGTTAGACAAATGTCCGAAAACTTACGAAAACTTGTTCTATTTCCCAGGTTTCAGGAGTCTATATCTAAAGTTTATAACGTCTATTTCCCAGGTTTCAGGAGTCTATATCTAAAGTTTATAACGTCTATTTCTTAGGTTTCACTATTGGTGTTTGAATTACTACTTTGTGAACCATAAATGCTAATATATCTTGCAATAAACTACATGGACTCAAATAAACACTAAGGATGCTAAACTGTGTTCTATTAAACACTATAGCAGTGTTAAAAATCCCGCTTTCTCACACTCGCAGTAATCAAATATGTAATATAATTCACCTTCAAACTGTTTCTCCACGCATCCCTGCATTTCTTCGTCCGTCAGGAACTCCCCCCATTCCTCTTTGACAAGCGAACGCTGGAAGGATTTGTGAGTAGAAGCAGCCATGACGAAAATGGACAGTAGCACAAAGACAGTGGATATTAGCAGGATAATCTGAGGAGTTAAGTCTAACATCAGAGGGACAAGTTTGAAATACAACAAAATTAGAAGATGTTTGAAAACACAGATGAAATGCTGGAAGACCTGTAGGCGACAGAAGTTCGAACAAACAGTAGGAGACAAAAGTTTGAACAGATAGTAGGAGACAAAATTTGGAACAAACAGAAGGAGACAAAGTTGGAACAAACAGTAGGAGACTAAAGTTGGAACAAACAGTAGGAGACAAAAGTTGGAACAAACAGTATCTTATCTTATCTGTTTACAGACGCTCCTTCTATACAGAAGATTATTGCGTCCTACGCTTATCTATGGTTTGTGTTTAGTCCTGCATTTTTATTAGAGATTTAAATGTTGATAAAGTGTTGGTTTTCCTGGATTCTTCAGGCAACCCATTCCACGCCCGAATTCCGGACGGGAAGAAGGAAAACTTGTATGTGTTTGTTCTTGCATACGGAATAAGAAAGGTGTTTTTATCCTTATGTCTATCTGAGGGTTGTATTAAGTTATCTTTGTGTTGTATTTCTAAGTTAGAATTAATTGCTTTATGTATGATTACTACTTTGCTCTTGGTTCTTCTGTCCTCTAGTGTTTCAAGGTTTAATGATTTAACTAATGGTGTTATTCTTGTCAGTTTCGAATATTCTCCAGTAATGAATCTGGCAGCTCTTTTTTGAATTTTTTCTAGTTTATCAATGTTTTCTTTGGTGGATGGTTCCCATACAGAAGCTGCATATTCTAGTACAGGTCTCACCAAAGTGAGGTAGCATTTTAGTTTTATATCTCTATTACATTTGTTAAAGTTCCTTTTTATAAAGCCAAAGGTTTTGTTTGATTTTTTAATAACTTCATTGACATGGGGATTCCATGATAGTTTCTCATTTATTAAGACTCCTAAGTATTTTGCATCTTTAGTTTGGGTCAGTTCTTTTCCATGAATGTAATATTTTGAATTTGTTTGTTTCTTTTTCTTTGTTACTCTTAATAGTTGACACTTTTCTGGGTGGAAAGACATACTCCAGTTAGTTTCCCATTTTATCAATTCATCTAAGTCTTTTTGTAAAATTTTGCTGTCTTGTTCTGATTTAATTGTTCTATAGATTATACAATCATCAGCAAATAACCTAACTTTTGTACCTGTTGAGATGTTGTTGGGTAAATCATTTATATAAATTAAAAAGAGTAAGGGACCTAGCACAGTTCCTTGTGGAACTCCTGAGTTAACCTTTATTGGTGCAGATTTAGATCCATTAATTATTACAGTTTGCTCCCTGCCCAAAAGGAAGTCTTGGATCCAGTGATGTAAGGAACCTGAGATTCCAAAGTAGTTAAGTTTTTTAAGTAAACTAAGGTGGTGAACTTTGTCAAATGCTTTTGAGAAGTCTAGTAGGAGACAAAAGTTGGAACAAACAGTAGGAGACAAAAGTTGGAACAAACAGTAGGAGACTAAAGTTGGAACTAAAAGTTGGAGACTAAAGTTGGAACTAATAGTAGGAGACTAAAGTTGGAACTAACAGTTGGAGACTAAAGTTGGAACTAACAGTTGGAGACTAAAGTTGGAACTAACAGTTGGAGACTAAAGTTGGAACTAACAGTTGGAGACTAAAGTTGGAACTAACAGTTGGAGACTAAAGTTGGAACTAACAGTTGGAGACTAAAGTTGGAACTAACAGTTGGAGACTAAAGTTGGAACTAACAGTTGGAGACTAAAGTTGGAACTAACAGTTGGAGACTAAAGTTGGAACTAACAGTTGGAGACTAAAGTTGGAACAAACAGTAGGAGACAAAAGTTGGAACAAACAGTAGGAGACAAAAGTTGGAACAAACAGTAGGAGATAAAACTTGGAACAAACAGTAGGAGACTAAAGTTTGAACTAACAGTTGGAGACTAAAGTTGGAACTAACAGTAGGAGACAGTAATTGGAGCAAACAGTTGGAGACTAAAGTTGGAAGAAAAAGTTGGAGACTAAAGTTGAAACTAACAGTAGGAGACTAAAGTTGGAAGAAACAGTTGGAGACTAAAGTTGAAACTAACAGTAGGAGACTAAAGTTGGAAGAAACAGTTGGAGACTAAAGTTGGAACAAACAGTAGGAGACAAAAGTTGGAACAAACAGTAGGAGACAAAAGTTGGAACAAACAGTAGGAGACAAAAGTTGGAACAAACAGTAGGAGACAAAAGTTGGAACAAACAGTAGGAGACAAAAGTTGGAACTAACAGTTGGAGACTAAAGTTGGAACAAACAGTAGGAGACAAAAGTTGGAACTAACAGTAGGAGACAAAAGTTGGAACAAACAGTAGGAGACAAAAGTTGGAACAAACAGTAGGAGACAAAAGTTGGAACAAACAGTAGGAGACAAAAGTTGGAACTAACGGAGACTAAAGTTGGAACTAACAGTAGGAGACAGTAATTGGAGCAAACAGTTGGAGACAAAAGTTGGAACAAACAGTAGGAGACAAAAGTTGGAACTAACAGTTGGAGACTAAAGTTGGAAGTAACAGTTGGAGACTAAAGTTTGAACTAACAGTTGGAGACAGAAATTGGAGCAAACAGTTGGAGACTAAAGTTTGAACAGATAGTAGGAGACAAAAGTTGGAACAAACAGTAGGAGACAAAAGTTGGAACAAACAGTAGGAGACAAAAGTTGGAACAAACAGTAGGAGACAAAAGTTGGAACTAACAGTTGGAGACTAAAGTTGGAACTAACAGTAGGAGACAGTAATTGGAGCAAACAGTTGGAGACAAAAGTTGGAACAAACAGTAGGAGACAAAAGTTGGAACTAACAGTTGGAGACTAAAGTTGGAAGTAACAGTTGGAGACTAAAGTTTGAACTAACAGTTGGAGACAGAAATTGGAGCAAACAGTTGGAGACTAAAGTTGGAAGAAAAAGTTGGAGACTAAAGTTGAAACTAACAGTAGGAGACTAAAGTTGGAAGAAACAGTTGGAGACTAAAGTTGAAACTAACAGTAGGAGACTAAAGTTGGAAGAAACAGTTGGAGACTAAAGTTGAAACTAACAGTAGGAGACAAAAGTTGGAACAAACAGTAGGAGACAAAAGTTGGAACAAACAGTAGGAGACAAAAGTTGGAACAAACAGTAGGAGACAAAAGTTGGAACAAACAGTAGGAGACAAAAGTTGGAACAAACAGTAGGAGACAAAAGTTGGAACAAACAGTAGGAGACAAAAGTTGGAACAAACAGTAGGAGACAAAAGTTGGAACAAACAGTAGGAGACAAAAGTTGGAACAAACAGTAGGAGACAAAAGTTGGAACAAACAGTAGGAGACAAAAGTTGGAACAAACAGTAGGAGACAAAAGTTGGAACAAACAGTTGGAGACTAAAGTTGGAAGTAACAGTTGGAGACTAAAGTTTGAACTACCAGTTGGAGACTAAAGTTGGAACTAACAGTTGGAGACTAAAGTTTGAACTAACAGTTGGAGACTAAAGTTGGAACTAACAGTAGGAGACTAAAGTTGGAACTAACAGTTGGAGACTAAAGTTGGAACTAACAGTTGGAGACAAAAGTTTGAACTAACAGTTGGAGACAGAAATTGGAGCAAACAGTTGGAGACTAAAGTTGGAAGAAACAGTTGGAGACTAAAGTTGAAACTAACAGTAGGAGACTAAAGTTGGAACTAACAGTAGGAGACAGAACTTGGAGCAAACAGTAGGAGAAAAATTAGAAAATCACAGAAGACTAATTCATGATTTCGCTTTAAAATAAAAGACGTCTTTATTAATGCGTAAATAAAACATTTTATTTTTTCAACACAGCCTTTTCCAAGACATCTGTCACCATGGACGTAATCCCACGATTTCATTGAGTATCTGTTGAGTTTTTTAAAGGTCCATGTTCTCTTTTTAGATAGTGTTGACATATATTTGAACGCTGTGTTTTGAAACTATTCTTAGAATTTACTCTCTCTAAATGGATGTCTGTACTAAAAAGGACAGTTTTTATGCTAAATGGATATTTGTACCTGCAGCCTGCAGGGAACCACTTTGAAGTCGTGGGGATGTCTGTACCAACAAAATACAACTCTAGATAAACGTGTGGATTTCTTTACTAACAAAGTACAATATTATTGCTCAGTATATGTCTGCAGTCTGCAACTAAAAGTTTCAAGTGTCTTGTTACAGTAATAACGGAGTTTACAATCGAAATACCTGCCCTGAACATTACCGAAATACCTGCCCTGAACCATACCGAAATACCTGCCCTGAACATTACCGAAATACCGGCCCTGAACCATACCGAAATACCTGCCCTGAACATTACCGAAATATCTGCCCTGAACATTAGCGAAATACCTGCCCTGAACATTACCGAAATACCTACCCTGAACATTACCGAAATACCTGCCCTGAACATTACCGAAATAACTGCCCTGAACATTACCGAAATACCTGCCCTGAACATTACCGAAATACCTGCCCTGAACATTACCGAAATACCTGCCCTGAACATTCCCGAAAGTGAACAGGTTGTTTGTTGGCGGGTGGGGGGGGGGCTTTAATCTTAATTGACCCACTATATTGTAATAGATTTCGTGATTAAAAGTAGAACTCAAGTAGCTTTATGTGAGATACATGCATAAAATATTGTGTTTTAAATCTGTATATAATTTTTTTAAAATATATATTTATTTTTAAAAAAATGAAAATTAATGTGAATCTTTTCATAACTCAATTTCAAAATAATCTAAACTATCGCTACTTATATTTTATTCCCATATCTCAAACTTATAAACTCTTAAGTAAAAAAACAACAACATATACCTGAATTACCCAGCAAATTATCCGGTGAATTGGCTACGTCATCAATGTTAGGGAGACACTTTTACCATACGTTATTGAAGAAACATTATCTACAGTCATTCAAACATTATCTACAGTCATTCAAACATTATCTACAGTCATTCAAACATTATCTACAGTAATTCAAACATTATCTACAGTCATTCAAACATTATCTACAGTCATTCAAACAGTATCTACAGTCATTCAAACATTATCTACAGTCATTCAAACATTATCTACAGTCATTCAAACATTATCTACAGTCATTCAAACATTATCTACAGTCATTCAAACATTATCTACAGTCATTCAAACATTATCTACAGTCATTCAAACATTATCTACAGTCATTCAAACATTATCTACAGTCATTCAAACATTATCTACAGTCATTCAAACATTATCTACAGTCATTCAAACATTATCTACAGTCATTCAAACATTATCTACAGTCATTCAAACATTATCTACAGTCATTCAAACATTATCTACAGTCATTCAAACATTATCTACAGTCATTCAAACATTATCTACAGTCATTCAAACATTATCTACAGTCATTCAAACATTATCTACAGTCATTCAAACATTATCTACAGTCATTCAAACATTATCTACAGTCATTCAAACATTATCTACAGTCATTCAAACATTATCTACAGTCATTCAAACATTATCTACAGTCATTCAAACATTATCTACAGTCATTCAAACATTATCTACAGTCATTCAAACATTATCTACAGTCATTCAAACATTATCTACAGTCATTCAAACATTATCTACAGTCATTCAAACATTATCTACAGTCATTCAAACATTATCTACAGTCATTCAAACATTATCTACAGTCATTCAAACATTATCTACAGTCATTCAAACATATCTACAGTCATTCAAACATTATCTACAGTCATTCAAACATTATCTACAGTCATTCAAACATTATCTACAGTCATTCAAACATTATCTACAGTCATTCAAACATTATCTACAGTCATTCAAACATTATCTACAGTCATTCAAACATTATCTACAGTCATTCAAACATTATCTACAGTCATTCAAACATTATCTACAGTCATTCAAACATTATCTACAGTCATTCAAACATTATCTACAGTCATTCAAACATTATCTACAGTCATTCAAACATTATCTACAGTCATTCAAACATTATCTACAGTCATTCAAACATTATCTACAGTCATTCAAACATTATCTACAGTCATTCAAACATTATCTACAGTCATTCAAACATTATCTACAGTCATTCAAACATTATCTACAGTCATTCAAACATTATCTACAGTCATTCAAACATTATCTACAGTCATTCAAACATTATCTACAGTCATTCAAACATTATCTACAGTCATTCAAACATTATCTACAGTCATTCAAACATTATCTACAGTCATTCAAACATTATCTACAGTCATTCAAACATTATCTACAGTCATTCAAACATTATCTACAGTCATTCAAACATTATCTACAGTCATTCAAACATTATCTACAGTCATTCAAACATTATCTACAGTCATTCAAACATTATCTACAGTCATTCAAACATTATCTACAGTCATTCAAACATTATCTACAGTCATTCAAACATTATCTACAGTCATTCAAACATTATCTACAGTCATTCAAACATTATCTACAGTCATTCAAACATTATCTACAGTCATTCAAACATTATCTACAGTCATTCAAACATTATCTACAGTCATTCAAACATTATCTACAGTCATTCAAACATTATCTACAGTCATTCAAACATTATCTACAGTCATTCAAACATTATCTACAGTCATTCAAACATTATCTACAGTCATTCAAACATTATCTACAGTCATTCAAACATTATCTACAGTCATTCAAACATTATCTACAGTCATTCAAACATTATCTACAGTCATTCAAACATTATCTACAGTCATTCAAACATTATCTACAGTCATTCAAACAATATCTACAGTCATTCAAACATTATCTACAGTCATTCAAACATTATCTACAGTCATTCAAACATTATCTACAGTCATTCAAACATTATCTACAGTCATTCAAACATTATCTACAGTCATTCAAACAATTATCTACAGTCATTCAAACATTATCTACAGTCATTCAAACATTATCTACAGTCATTCAAACATTATCTACAGTCATTCAAACATTATCTACAGTCATTCAAACATTATCTACAGTCATTCAAACATTATCTACAGTCATTCAAACATATCTACAGTCATTCAAACATTACAGTCATTCAAACATTATCTACAGTCATTCAAACATTATCTACAGTCATTCAAACATTATCTACAGTCATTCAAACATTATCTACAGTCATTCAAACATTATCTACAGTCATTCAAACATTATCTACAGTCATTCAAACATTATCTACAGTCATTCAAACATTATCTACAGTCATTCAAACATTATCTACAGTCATTCAAACATTATCTACAGTCATTCAAACATTATCTACAGTCATTCAAACATTATCTACAGTCATTCAAACATTATCTACAGTCATTCAAACATTATCTACAGTCATTCAAACATTATCTACAGTCATTCAAACATTATCTACAGTCATTCAAACATTATCTACAGTCATTCAAACATTATCTACAGTCATTCAAACATTATCTACAGTCATTCAAACATTATCTACAGTCATTCAAACATTATCTACAGTCATTCAAACATTATCTACAGTCATTCAAACATTATCTACAGTCATTCAAACATTATCTACAGTCATTCAAACATTATCTACAGTCATTCAAACATTATCTACAGTCATTCAAACATTATCTACAGTCATTCAAATATTATCTACAGTCATTCAAATATTATCTACAGTCATTCAAACATTATCTACAGTCATTCAAATATTATCTACAGTCATTCAAACATTTTCTCATAACAGTTGTTTAACCTGATGAACAATCTGAATATCTTCTTTTCTTAGCTGTTATGTCATCACTTTGCCCATATAAACGTTCAAAAGGTCACGTGACGCATGAATCAGGTGACTTGATCTTGTCCCCACGAGATACTCTTATACTAACTTTTTGTTGCTGTTGTTTAAAATACATTTCCCCTGAACAATTTCTCCGAAGTTCATTATCATTGTTTCTAATTACATTGACGGTCTAAGCAATTGTTAGTTTACCGGCCAATTCTAGAAAACTCACTTTGGCCCCAAACGATGACCTAGGGTCGTCTAGCAGTGCCCAGCCTTTGCTGCGTAGCCTCCTCAAACATGATTCACTGTTGGAGTCACTGACGTGAGGACGCTCGTACAGAGTGCGGTCGAATTCTTGTAGACTCGCCTCATCTGTGGATACATAGGGATTTGGTTTCCTAGGAGTGACTGGTGTAAGATTTTCTTGAAGAAAAAATAAGCATGTTTAAATGCTATTAAAATATAAGATATTGTCTTCTTTTTGTGTGTTTGGGGTCTTTACGTGACTTTTGTGGATTGTCACGTGTTGGGCTTGTGACGTGCTGCGTTGTGACCTAGTGACGTAGTGAATTTATGGGTTTGTTGAATTTTATAAATAGTTGTCTTGTTAGTGATCACTTATGTTATTTATCTCTGGTTTGATTTTGTTGTGAGATTTTAAGTAGATTCTGTTTGATCGTCTCTTGTTTGATTTTGTTGTGAGATTGCAAGTAGACTTTGTGTTATCCTATGGTTTGATTTTGTTGTGAGATTGCAAGTAGACTTTGTGTGATCCTCTTGTTTGATTTCGTTGTGAGATTACAAGAAGACTTTGTATGATCGTCTCGTGTTTGATTTCGTTGTGAAATTGTAAGTAGGTCTTGAACCCATGATACGCCGATCTTGAGAGATCCCATCATGAACTGGAATATCACGGAACCTAACAATAGTAAGATTCCTCCTGCCATATTTTTCTGTCATTGTGAGACTTTGACACGACAGAAACATTCAATAATTCGACCTTAGATTCTAGGGAACTTTGTCCTGTTGGAAATCTTAATTGCAATATGAGCATTAAGAAATTAAAATCTAAACCTGTAGCTAAATTTATAGATAAAAAGAGTGAACTTGAATTTCTCACTTTGTTGAAATCCGATGAACCGTTTTAGACAGCACTGACCCATGACCTTCCAACGAATGCCCCAAGCCTCCAGCTCTCGTTTGAACACCGTCGGGCAGACGTCTGTCGGCATGTGGAGTTCTCCCGTTTGATGATAGTCCAAAATAGCCGCAAAACTCTGAGCGTGTCTCTCCACAAAATATTCTGTTTTTCCGTCCGGCCTTGACACCATTCTGAATTCGCCCAATTCCAGGAAAGGTTCTATTTGTGAAAATGTGTTTTTCCCGATTGTAAACTTTTTCCCATTGACGTTGATGAGATACATTTCCCTGCCGCCTAGTGTGACGTCACTGGCCTGCATTATTGTAGACATGGAGTCTCAATGGGATTTGTTACCTCGATGCCAGGGGAGATGTCTCTGAAAATACATTACACATTTTAAAATATGGCCAAAACAAAGTCAATAAACTTTGAATAACTGAGTGCATGGAGTAACAGGAGTGGGAATCTTGCAACATGTCAACACTCAATGCACCATGTTGACATTTGACAGGAGTGCATGTCTGTATGGGTGACACAGTATGTTGACATATGACAGGAGTGCATGTCTGTATGGGTGACACAGTATGTTGCCATATGACAGGAGTGCATGTCTGTTTGCTTGACACAGTATGTTGACATATGAAAGGAGTGAATGACTGTTTGTGTGACACAGTATGTTGACATATGAAAGGAGCGCATGTCTGTATGGGTGACACAGTATGTTGACATATGAAAGGAGTGCATGTCTGTATGGGTGACACAGTATGTTGACATATGACAGGAGCGCATGTCTGTTTGCGTGACACAGTATGTTGACATATGATATGAGCGCATTTCTGTTTGCGTGACACAGTATGTTGACATATGAAAGTAGTGAATGTCTGTTTGCGTGACACATTATGTTGACATATGACAGGAGTGCATGACTGTATGGGTGACACAGTATGTCAAAGGCTGGGACTGGAAAATGACTTACTGAGAGTTTTAGTGATAACGTGTCAGGGGTTGCGATTAAAATTGTAAGGGGTTGCGATTAAAAGTGTCAGGGGTTGCCATTAAAAGTGTCAGGGGTTGCCGTTAAAAGTGTCAAGGGTTGCCATTAAAAGTGTCAGGGGTTGCCATTAAAAGTGTCAAGGGTTGCGATTAAAAGTGTCAAGGGTGGCCATTAAAAGTGTCATATGTTGCTGTTAAGAACTGATGTCTATATACCACTGTTAAATAATGGGGTATATATTCTATAGACATCAATACTTGTATATGACTCTTGTTGTCTAGGGTTACAGATTACGGGATGCTAATTGAGCTCCCAGACTACTTACAAACGTTATATTTCTTTTATCTAAATCTAATCGGCTCTGGCCCCCAGTATTAAGTATTAGTATAGAACTACGCTACAATACCTAATACATATAAATAAGCACACAAAACAACTCTGTACACAACAGAGAAAATATTTAATTACATTAAGTAAATCATATAAATACACATTGGAATAGATTATTCAATATAATGGATAGACTATAGCTCCATAACTCAAATAGTAAATACAATCAGATTACAACTTAACTTCACAAATACATTCTATGACTTCTTAATCGGCCAGCTCCTGTTGTATGTCTGCCGATCTCACATCACACACGGTCTCAGGTCACGGGGTCAGTCCATGTTCCGCCTCAGTGGTCAGCGATGCTATTAACCAATTCATCGTCTGTAAGGCCGGTAACACCACGTCCCTCTAGGACTCCAGTGACTGACAGCGTCACAGCTGGCTGCACTGTTTACAAACAGTAGTCTTCTGTCCGGCTCAGGGTTGTATAGCCCACTTTTGCCAGTGGCACGTCCGGTGCTCAAACTTCTATACTACGTAAGCTTGGCTATGCTAGCCCCTACGCTTACTTGCTCCACTGAAGGTAACACTACCCTACATTTACTTGCTCCACTGTAGGTAACACTACCAGTGGCGTAGCTAGGGTAATGTGCGCCCGGGGACATGAAACAAAATCTGCGCCCCTTGTTGGACCCCCCCCCCAAAAAAAAATTATTATTTTTTAATGAAATTTTACGGTTTATATGGTTCATTTTCGAAGCATTTGGTATTTGAATGAAATAGAATACATAATAATATTTCTCTATGCGGTTGTAAACAATTTATTTGAAGAAAAAAAACTCTACTAATTATACATGACTCGAATAGACATAGTCTACAAAAAATTGATCCTCCCTTGATTTGAATGGCGCAAACTCGTCAATCACGTTGTCAAAATTAATATTCTCAATTGTTTCTCTTTCGATGCTAAGAAGTGCAAGATAACTAAGACGATCTTGTCCCATTGATCACGTAAACTAGACAAAATAAGCATTCAGTTTGCTGAAGGACCGATCACAGTTTCAGTTGAAACAGCAATTGTTAGAAGTATTTGAAGTGAAATGCGCAGATTCGGAAATACGTCATCTCCATATGAAACAATAAAACCAAGAAGATCCAAAAGAGTTTCCGGTAGAACTTCAGTCCGGTTACTGAGCAGCATTTTTCAGTCTCCGGTTTCTGTGCACAATTCGTGACCATTGACGTCAGTGTCGTAGAAAATAGCAAAGTCTAAGCAATTTTAACGAAGTGTATCGACTTTTGTCTCAGCAAGAAGAGTTTTGACGTCTAGTAAAAATCCAAATTTTTTGTATAGGTTTTTAGACGTAAAAACCGTATTGATATCTCTTTTTGGAGTCTATCAATTACGCTGTTCATATCACGTGACATTTCTTCTTCTGCAGAAAGTCCTGCATCTTTTTTTAATTCTCCAGGCATCCTCCGATGTCGTCTAATCCTTCTGTCAACCTCGATTGCCAAAGTTGTGCATCTACTTTTCCATTGTCTACCGCAACCTGGCTCAAATTACCACGAATTTTGACAATTTCTGACTCAAGCGATTCAAGATCAGATGCTGCTTCCTTGAAATTCACAGTAGGATTCTGCAACCGTTTCTGGACACAATCAATTTTCCCAAGTATGATGTTCCAGAAATGTAACAAAAATAGGAAGTTAAAGTTTAATATACCTACCAGCAAAGCTTCTGCATCACATCTGATGTCAGGCGTCATATTTGTATGTTCTAATAATTTTTCCAACAGCCCTACCAGTTCTACAAGTCCTCATAGATAGCTTTAACAGCTTCTGATCGTGCACTCAAACGTGTTTCAGACTCCCTCTTCATTGTGATTGGCACAACTCTTTTTAATTATTCCCAACGAGTTGTTGAAAGAGAGAAAAAAAAATTATGCTTTCAACTGTTCCAAAAAACATGATAGTAACTGGATCCTGTTTATCTGAGTACACTCTTGCTAAGTTTAAGCTGTGGTTGTCACAGTTGATGCACAATGTTCTGTGATTTCTGGCACATATTCACTGTATGCAGAGTCATTACAGCAGCATGGTCATAACATTGTGACCGACAGTCGGCTAAAGGTGTGCTATTAGATTCCAGTTTTTCTACGATAACTCTTTCAAGCAGGTTTGCTGCGTCTTTGGAATGTATCTGTACAAAACCTAAAAATTATTATTTGATGGTTACTTTTTTAGTTTGAAAATCCACATCTAAAAATCTGATGACTTAAGAAAACTGTTCCCGGTGTCCTAGATCGAATGTTGAGTCAAGTAAGATACCGTAGTACTTGTTCTTTTCTGATTTCACTCAACATCTGATTCCTTACAGTCGATGTAAGTAGGTGGATAAATTCATTTTGGATTTCCGGTGAAAAATAAGATACTGAACCTGGATTATCTCGGGCATGTTGTAGGTGTTTTTCTAACAGTGGATCATATTGAGCAACAAGTTTGATCACAGAGAGACAGGAAAGAGAGGCGGTGTCTGCTGTTTCATATGAAAGGAATCCAACGTGCTTTGACAAACCGATGGAAGCCCGTGAGAAGAGAGACCTTCCCTCCTCTCCCCCACTTTACTCCCTCCACATTGGGATTGGGGAAGTAAGATTTTTTTTAAAAGAGTCACAGCATGCAGCAAAGGGACGCGAATTAACCATTCTGTAAGCCAGTGGTTCTCAACCTTTTGAGATTCAATAACCACTTGAAAAATGTGTGTCTTAGCTACGGACCACTACTAAAAATTGTGCTACTGCCATGCTGGAAAGTTAAATATAATTATACTGTGTATATAGCTATCTATAAGTAATATACATGTTAGTTAGTAAAACTATACTAATATGCTACGATTTGCGTGCTCCAAAAACAATATTGTAATGGATTTCTTTTGTAACGAACAAATGTCATTTATATTAGTCTCATAGTCTTCTTATCTAATTCTACTTGCTTACTATAAAAAAAAACTTTAAGTCATAAACAGTAGTTTGTATTAAAAAGACTGCCGTATTAGTTTATTTAGTACGAACGATGTTTTGTTTTTATTGTAAGCAATGCAGAAAATCCACTTTTACAAAGTTGCAAAGGGTAAACGTATTTTAAAAGCTAGCTGAGACAGTTAGGAGTACTCAAAATTTCATTAAGCCCCCTTTCTGATGCAACATATTCAAAGTGGTATCGCTGGTCAGTTCAATGATTTGGTTTAATTGCGATGTTGGCCATTTTTTTATTTGATGAGTGAATGTGTGCGGGATTAGGCCTGGACACCACGAAAAACCACTGAGCTTTAAAAATCACAAAAGTAAAATTTAAATTGGTTCTGCATTGATTGAATATGACCAGAAATCAAATTTATCAACAGTTTGTTTATTTATTTCAGAATTTTCTGGTTTCTCGGTGGTTTTGTACAATTGATCAAACATCTCAAGGGTACCTTGAAATAATCTTCTTTTCCAAAGATCAAGATTTTTCGTAAAAGCAGACACTTTGTCACTGAGAGTAATATAATGTGTCTGCTTTCCTTGCCGAGGTGAATTAAGTTTATTGAATTCTTCAAAAATGCTAGCCAATTAAGCCAGAAAAGCAACCCTTTAAGCTATGGTTCAAATGATCAACAAGCTTTGAGTTTTTTCTGCAAGAAACTCTCTTACGTCATCACGTTATTCAAACAGTCTGATAACCAGCGAACTTCAGTATACATCAATAACTGTTAATTTTCAAGATTAATATTCGAACATAAGAAATCAAAAAGACAGAATTTAATAGACGAGCCTTGATAAAATTTAAAAACTATTTAGGCCAGATCTCAAATATATTTTAAGTCTGAGTTTTACTTGCTAGTCTTTCTTGATGAATCATACAGTGCGTAAATTTCATGCTTTGCTCGCGGACCACCAGGCACATCTTCGCAGACCACTAGTGCTCCGCAGACCACAGGTTGAGAACCACTGCTTTAAGTCACTCCGTTTTCTTGTCTTGGTCATTTTGGTTGCTTTTAGTGTCGTCTCCGTCTGTTCTATTAATAGAATCGCCTTTGCCTCTTACTGCTCCCCTAGTCTCACTCCCAGCAACTCACAATTTTGTTTTTTTAAACGCCATCAGCAATTCTTCATTGTGGATGTGTCATTTATTTATGAGTAGAATGGCGCCCCTTAACGCTCAATGGGGGCGCCTAAATCATGCTTGCCAACTAGTTTGTAATGAAGATATTTTCGGAGCTCCAAAATTCAATCTTACAAACGTATTTGGGATACAATAGTTGACATCAAAATAAAATTAAGTAATGAGTTTTAATACCCATTTTGGCGCCCCCTAACGTGGCGCCCGGGGACATATGTCCCCCCCTGCCCCCCTCGCTACGCCACTGAACACTACCCTACACTTACTTGCTGAAATAACATACACATAAAACTGAATAACCAATTAATGAATATATAGTATATAAAAGAATACTACATCTACTTCAACATAACAATTATACATTTGACTATATCCTAAGTATAATCTAAGTCCAACCTGCACACCAGCAAGGCTCCCTTCACAAGACCCGTCCTACAAGGGTTTGGAATGCAGAGAGCGAATGTGTCTTATGTCCCAGTATATAAAGACCGCTCACCCACGCCTGCCCTAAATTCCCATTGGTTGAACCTTTCGTCCCATGGATGGTACATGTGACAAACTTAATTCTTATTGGTTAAGCCCTACGTTCCAATAACTTTTGGGTGACCCCTGCAACATCCGATTCTCAGACTTTGTCTAACCCAAGTAAAATGTATAGCATCCCTCCAAAATTGGTCTAGCCTAAGTATCCTATTTCGTCCTGCTAAACTTTCGCTGACCTATCACCAGCGTTTCCAAATCTTTGTCCCTCCAAAGATAGTGTCTCACACTACTCACATTACCTCTGAAATTGTCCCCCAACGGTTCTAAAATAAAACGATTCTCAAACATATATTTAGATACTCAACAGTTGCCATTAAAAGTGTCAGGGGTTACCGTTAAAAGTGTCAGGGGTTGCCATTAAAAGTGTCAGATGTTGCCATTAAAAGTGTCAGATGTTGCCATTAAAAGTGTCAAGGGTTGCCATTAAAAGTGTCAGGGGTTGCCATTAAAAATAATATACTTTGTGTCTGTAAAAAGAAATAACACTTTTAATAGTTGTGAAAACTAATGGTTAAAAGGTTTGTATTTTCAATCAACATGTTAACATAATCTCAGTAAACTTAAGTTTGTGCTCAGGGTGTTTAACATTGGACCTCTATTGACCAAATGGCTGCATCAATAATGAACTGTTCAAATTTCATCACGTAAATTAACGATTCGCTCAGGCAGTTCTTCAATGTTTTTAACATATTTTAGCGGACAGTTTAATATGAATATTTGTTTACTACGCTGATCATCCTGTTTTCTGTTGTTTTTTCTTGAAGAGGCCCTTTCCTGTCCTCCTCACTTGGTTTCAATAAGTTGAGTAAGGGTATGTTATACAGAGCTACATTATTTTTTAATAAAATCATTTTAATCAGAATAATTTCTGGTTTTTTTATTCATGTAATTATCACTCAAATCATATTTGTGATTGTGTCACCAATCATTGCATCGACTATAGTTATACAAAACGGATTCTATGGCATGTCTCACAAATACACGGAATTAAAAGCAGATTTACTCTTGGTTTTGACAGTTTGTTTACTTAACCTTACGTTATTGGCACATTTGCCAAATAATCTCTCGTTCAGTTCAGTTCCCTCATAAGTTCGTCCCACTATCAAATCCCACTATAAAACCATCGTCTCATTAAGCTCAATGGTTGTCATCATCTTTTAATATAGCTAATACGTCATGCATAGTCAGAGATCTAAAATATGAAAAGTTAAATGAACTGGGAACATGCTAGAAACTCGATATTCATAAAATATGTTTACACAGAAACAAATGTTGCTGCATTAGCTCAGCGAGCCGCGTATGGCACAGCAAATATCAAATGATATGCAGAAAAAAGAATGGATTAAACACATATTAAAGTTAACTAAGATGTCAGTTTGTTCTTTGAGGCCGTCCATAAATGACGTCACGCGATTTTGGCCGATTTTTGCCCCCCCCCCACTTCGACACACAAACTTAGACCACCATTTGAAAACAAGCATGTTTCAAATATAATACAAAATACACAAATTGTGCAATGAAAACAATATATTTAAGCTTTATTTTTAAACTAATACGACAGTAGACGTTTCGGCTAATGCCTTCATCAGTACAATAACATAAAATAGGTACTTACAACAGTATTATTTGAATTTGTAAAACATATTATGCAATAAATATTAAAATAAAAGAAAAAGGAAGGGACAACAAAAACAAACAAGGACAAAGGATCTAGGAAAAAGGAGGAAGTCTCTACGGTAACAGTGAAAACTACAACGGGAACAAGATTCTGAACTTAGGTAAAATTATGAATTTGGTTCATTCCATATGGAGCCAACGTACCAAATCGTTTTATAAGTCTATTTTCCATGTGGATTCTATCATGGGTATTGCTTGCATATAAAATACCAGTTACTGCAAGATCTGAAATGACGTCATGGTCAACACTATTAAAATGTTTAGATACAGGACATTGAACCTGTTTATTTATATTATACAGGTGTTCTCGAAACCGATCTCCAAGACGACGACCTGTTTCAACCCACATAAATTTTATTGCACCTCTTGCAAAGGATTGCATAAATCACGTTGCGACTTGTACAAGTGAATCCATCTTTTATTGTGAATTTTTCAAGGGGGAAAGAAATTGTGTTACTTTCCATCACATATGGACAAGTATTGCAACGATTGAGGTTGCAAACATTTTGTTCCAATATGTGCTTTCAATGTGGGAAGGTGAATTCTTACAAGTATACTGTTTTTCAACCTATTGTTTTAAATTTACCATCATATATTAAGGTCACTAGCCATATGATAAAATCTCTGGATTCCTTGGCTTTACCTAATGAAGATCATATACTATTTACAATGGACGTTTCTTCATTGTATACGTCAATTCCTCATGCTGATGGCCTCTCTGCAATATCATTCTTTCTTAACAAGAAGGCGAATCTCAAGTTCCCAGCTAGTGCCATACTACGATTGACTGAGCTGGTCCTAAATTTAAACTCTTTTGAACTTAACGGACAGTTTTTTTGATCAAATTAGTGGAGTTGCTATGGGAACGAAAATGGGACCAAGTTATGCATGCATATTTATGGGCCATTTGGAACACCTATGGAGTGAAGAGTACAAAGGTATCTCTCCAGAGTACTACAGGAGGTACATTGATGATTGCATTGGAATAACAAAAATGGACATGCAACAATTGCAAAGTTTTATTGACTTCGTTAGTAACTTCCACTCTTCAATAAAATTTACTTCAACTATCCATAGGAGCACATTAAATTTTTTGGACATACAAATTAAATTGAAAGAAAATAACATATCCACATCAATTTTTACAAGCCTACAGACAGCCATAGTTTTCTTATGTATTCATCGTCCCATCCTCAATCTTGTAAGAACTCCATCCCATTTTCGCAACTATTGAGACTTAAAAGACTCTGTAGTGATGAGGCAGACTTTTTGGAGAAGAGGAATGAAATGCTGGTTTTTTTTTCGAAGGAGGTCATACCCGGAAATAGTTTTAATATCTGCTGTCAATCGAATTAAAGGCTTGACCAGACATGACACGTTTACATCAACTGTTTCTCATCAATGTGATCGATCCAAATTTATTTTAACCTTTCATCCACATAATCTTAAAGCCCGCCAGGTGATTCTCAAAAACCGACCAATCCTCATGGCTGACCCTCTAACTCAGCAGGTCTTCAAAAAAACCTCCTCTTTTTGCTTTCCGGAGAGATAGAAGCCTTCTTGTAAGAAGTCACCATCCCACATTGAAAGCACATATTGGAACAAAATGTTGCAACCGTAATCGTTGCAATACTTGTCCATATGTGATTGAAAGTAACACAATTTCTTTCCCGGCACCGGTCCGCGGACCACCACTTTGAGAAGCACTGTTCTAGATTACATTAAAAGACATTTCAAATCAATAATTTTTAAACTAAACAAGACAATTGCTTTCAAATATTCTTCTAAAATTACGGGAGTCGAACTAAAGTAGTATTTTGAAAAATTCTTTCTCTAACATTGTTCTTAATATTATTAGCTATTGTTCGACGTTTGTTTCAACCCGATAGATGTTTTGGTTGGCGAGAAATTGACAAAATACTGATATGATATTTTTTTCGTTTTTTTTTATTTTCGAGAAATTCCAGTAGAGCTTTTCGGTATTTTTTTTTGGCCGTTGCACATCCTTGGGACCTCCGCAGCATATTTGCAAAAGACCCGAACCCTCTATCTGGTATGGTTCAGGAGGAGTTGCATGTGCAAGCGTTACAGACATTTCGAATCTATAAACGCATTTTTTCCAAGGGAATTAGCGTTAAAATACAATAAAAGATACTTAAAAATTTAAACTCAAAACTTAGCAGAAACCTCCAAATGAACTTGTAAACAGTGTAATTTCTTTAGACAATAATAAAAACGTTTAGTCCTTAAATATGTCTAATAGTTAAATACGTCTTAAAAACTTGAGCCCACGGAAAACGCCCCAACAATAAAACCTATGTTGCTAATTAAACCAAAGTTAACCCCATGAACACATATTTTCTATCATCATTTGCAGCTTAAAGTGACAAGGTGTCTCTATAAGCTTAAATAAAAGAGAAGAAATGTGCAAAAAAACTGCAGATAAAAGAGGTATAAATAAACCCCTAACAATCTTTAAAACAAACACATCTATTTGTCCAGAAGAAATGCAAGCTAGATAACTAAAAGACCTAAACAGTTTACTGATCACAATCATTGAATAGATCTACTCTTTAAGCTTCTCTAAACAAGGGTAAATTAAAAAAAACCCGTAAAAAACAAATTTTTGACTATAAATCCTTTATGCACGAGACATAACTAAAAGAATGTTCATTATAATTATAATACGCAGTGCAAGACCATCCACAAAATACAAAATTGCAGTTGTGTCGTAAAACATGTTTACTATTATGCGCACCGATCAGGAATATGTTTGTAAAAAGTGTTGTCAATAAAATACGCACCTTATTGCACGACAGAAAGGTTGTTCAATATAATACGCACCGCGACACTCTATCTCAAAAAATAACATGATACATAGGAATAAATAAAATAATCTAAAAGTTCAATAATTTAATGACGGTACATGCGATCGATCTGAAATTTTGATACATAGTTTTTATCATCAGTACGAAACTGCCTGCTAAATTTCAGCTCGCTAGCTTACGAGGAAGTGGGTTCGATCCAAAGTTTTGGCGACAAGGGCGCAAGGGCGCAAGCATGCAGACACCACAAGTTAATATAAAGGATTTATTAAGAAGGGTAGTGTTGGAAACTAGCTAATGTGACTCTACTTCTTTTTTAAAGAAAAGAAGAGGAAACAGACCCTTGTAATGATAGACCAGTTTTACAAACTAGTATTAATTTTAAATTACGAGAACACATAATATATTGTAGAGTAGTTAATCACCTAGACAAACATAATGTCCTATGACCACATATTGGTCTAATATGTGATATGTCAGAAGATGTAACTAATAATATAAAAAAGTTAAACTATAAGTAGAGTTCAGGATAGCATTTGATGAAGTCTACCATTCTAGTTTACTATAAACTGACAACTCCTGGCAGACAATTCCGAAATCCGATATGTTAGGTGTTAGGTGCTAGTCACATATGATTACAGTCGCTGTACGGATCTTAGGCAGAGCATCAGATCCAATGCCGATGATGAAAACCAAAGTACCCGATGAGGGTCGGGTTATTCCGAAGCGACCGTTTCGTCCCCTCAGTTTACTAGCAAAGTCATTGAGCGGTGAGGGTTTAGGGCCAGGAGTGCCAGTACGGATTAGCAAAAGGAACCGCTAAGAACGCAGCGGACGCCACTTCTGAGTAAACCATCCAGTGGGATTTAACTTCCAACCTACCCTTCCACCAAACCTACTCCAACCTACCCTTCCACTAAACCTACTCCAACCTACCCTTCCATCAAACCTACTCCAACCTACCCTTCCACCAAACATACTCCAACCTACCTTTCCACTAAACCTACTCCAACCTACCCTTCCACTAAACCTACTCCAACCTACCCTTCCACCAAACCTACTCCAACCTAGCCTTCCACCAAACCTACTCCAACCTACCATTCCACCAAACCTACTCCAACCTACTCTTCCACCAAACCTACTCCAACCTACCCTTCCACCAAACCTACTCCAACCTACCCTTCCACCAAACCTATTCCAACCTACCCTTCCACTAAACCTACTCCAACCTACCCTTCCACCAAACCTACTCCAACCTACCCTTCCACCAAACCTATTCCAACCTACCCTTCCACCAAACCTACTCCAACCTATCCAACTTCCTTTTTTAAACAAGACAATGATCGCTGTCAGTTCGTGAAGAATGAGGCTATAATACATAAGAGACAAATTCTTGACATACACAGGGTTGACGGAAACATGGTTGACAGAAAAATAATAGAAAGTAATGACTGTCGGGTATATGAATATTAGGCTGATATTTGATAGACGACTGATTCACCGAGTGACTGACAGGAACATGAGAAACAAACATGTAGTGTGTAATTCAATGATTTGCTCGTTGCTAAAGTTCATTCGTTGAAATTATTTGTTTATTCCAAAATTATCCTACAGGATTGTTACACATGATTGTTAAATGATTGTAATAACTTGGAAAACTGCGATATATTTTTGTATCTAGAGATCTCCAGCTTGTTTTCATCATGCAAAACGTTTCTTTTTGTAATTCCTGGTAACCAAAGTCTGAGACCAACCCAACTCGTGTCTCGTTATCTTACATTTGATAACTTTGTTATCTTACATTTGATAACTTTGTTATCTTACATTTGATAACTTTGTTATCTTACATTTGATAACTTTGTTATCTTACATTTGATAACTTTGTTATCTTACATTTGATAACTTTTTTATCTTACATTTTCTAACTTTCAGTCTTATCAACGCATCTTCTACTTGTTTTAACTACTTTCAAATTATAAGACTTTAGAGCAGGGGTGGGCAAAGGTTTGGACTCGGGGGGGGGTGGGGAGCCACATTGTGGTAGAGGAAATTAGCGGAGGCCCGCAATGTTTAAAATGATCGTATTCTTAAGTTAGCATTACATTTCATTTCAGAAAAAGTATAAATTGAATAAAAATCGATAAACATAACTTTAAGAAAATGGTAAATTTATTAAATTTATTTACTGTGCATTGACGTAACCACTCTTCTATAAAACACGAGACAGACTTTTGGTCGCAGACATGAAGCTATCTCTCTGAATGTCTTTGCGGGCCACAAAAATCTACGTGGCGGGCCGCAGGTGGCCCTCGGACCGCACTTTACATATAGCGCTTTAGAGCATTAATCTGACTATTAAAGCCCATTTTGGACTGTATTAAGGCACATAAAGACGCAAGTGAAAACCTTGAGAAATCTTTTACCTAAACCACACATTTGGTCATAAAGAACCGACCTTTGAAATCATAAGAGAATTTCTAGAACTTACCAGCTTTATTTTAAATCTTCCTTTGAAACCCGTCAGTTATTTAAAGTAAAAACCATTTCCTGCTCACTTGCACGCGAGTACAGACTGTCATCAATACCGGACGGCAGGGCGAGGGTACGTGTCACAGTAACTGGCGAGAGCGGGTCTTCTACAAGGTCAGCAACTCTGCACAAGTCTTGAAAATGAATAACACCAGCACGGTGTGAATGTGCAGGGGTGGAGAGAGACACTCTAACCTGGCTAAAAACATCAATTTGAACCAAGTCGTTATATGAAAGGGCCTTATTTGTCCATTATACGGTAAATTGAAAGGGACGTCACCAGGGTGCCTAAACCATTTTTTGTGTTTTAATGGTCGTCATCGATTTGTTGTGTTAATATTGATGGGCGTCATTCTAAGCGTTCGCCCCGGAGTGCGCATTCCTTATTAACGACTCGTCTATTGTACACTGAAAAAAGTGAACTGGCCTGAACCACTACTTAAAAGTTTAAAGATGAACACATTTCAATGCATTAAAAGAATTGTTCTCTATAAACCAAATATGTGATACATTTTAACCTGACATTAAATTAACTTAAAACTATTCTTGTTTACTTGTACCCCCTCCCCCCTTGGTAAAACCCAGATAATGGAAGCCGTTTCTCAACACATAACTGTTTTGTGTCACCACGTCGGCTGTCACTACATACCTGTCGATTGTCACCACTTACCTGTCGGGTGTCCCACATACTTGTTGGTGTCGCCACGTCGGCTTCACCACATACATGTCGGTGGCACAACCAAGCTGTCGGTGTCACCACTGCCTGTCGGGTGTTCCCACATACATGTCGGGTGCTGCCACATATCTGTCGGGTGTTGCCACATACCTGTCGTGTAGTGCCACATACCTGTCGGGTAGTGCCACATACCTGTCGGGTATTGCCACATACCTGTCGGGTATTGCCACATACCTGTCGGGTGTTGCCACATACCTGTCGGGTATTCCCACATACCTGTCGGGTGTTGCCACATACCTGTCGGGTGTTGCCACATACCTGTCGGGTGTTGCCACATACCTGTCGGGTATTGCCACATACCTGTCGGGTGTTGCCACATACCTGTCGGGTGTTGCCACATACCTGTCGGGTGTTGCCACATACCTGTCGGGTATTGCCACATACCTGTCGGGTGTTGCCACATACATGTCGGGTGTTGCCACATACCTGTCAAATATACATACCTCCTCCTTTTCTCCCCTACATGAATTTCAATCAACTATCGTGGGTTACAAGGGTGTAAAGGTCATGGTCGGAGGTGTCCATTTCCTGATGTTGAACATGAAACCAAGCATCGGCATCTACTCTCTCCACAACAGGAGGTCGTGTCAAGACCAAGCTGACCTTAAAACTGACCAGACTAACAATGTGGTTTA
>CALYLW010001379.1:0-35000 GCA_944989445.1 Ampullaceana balthica | reverse complement strand
ATCTGACCAGGAACCTACATACACACATTTGGTCTGACCAGGAACATACACTCATTCTGTCTGACCAGGAACATACACACATTTGGTCTGACCAGGAACATACATTAATTTGGTTTGACCAGGAACATACACACATTTGGTCTGACGAGGAACATACATACACACTTTTGGTCTGACCAGGAACATACACACATTTGGTCTGACCAGGAAGATACACACATTTGGTCTGACCAGGAACATACACACATTTGGTCTGACCAGGAACATACACACATTTGGTCTGACCAGGAAGATACACACATTTGGTCTGACCAGGAACATACACACATTTGGTCTGACCAGGAAGATACACACATTTGGTCTGACCAGGAACATACACACATTTGGTCTGACCAGGAACATACACACATTTGGTCTTACCAGGAACATACACACATTTGGTCTGACCAGGAAACATACACACATTTGGTCTGACCAGGAACATACACACATTTGGTCTGACCAGGAACATACATACACAATTTTGGTCTGACCAGGAACATACACACATTTGGTCTGACCAGGAAGATACACACATTTGGTCTGACCAGGAACATACACACATTTGGTCTGACCAGGAACATACACATATTTGGTCTGACCAGGAACATACACACATTTGATCATTGCAAAGTTATAATAATATTCCAGACACTGGTGTCATTAATAAGTAAGTCAGGCTTCCCTAGCCCCACAACTATCTGATATCCAATTTTGTAAGCTCGACCACTGAATCATCATGATTTGTCAATATCAGTTACAGCTTTATAGGAACAACGAGAATGTATTGATTTAACGACTGTGAATAATGACATTGAAAACCGTAATCACCCGTAACGGACACGCCATTGACGGCATGTGATTGAGTGTGACAATCAGGAGATGATGGAGTGTGACAGACACCGTGTAATTGAGTGTGACAATCACGACATGATGGAGTGTGACAGACAACATAAAATTAAGTATGACAATCAGGAGACGATGGAGTGTGACAGACAACATGTAATTTAGTGTGACAATCAGGAGGTGATGGAGTGTGACAGACAACATGTGATTGAGTGTGACAATCGGGAGATGATTGAGTGTGACTGTTGATTACACTCGAATAATTTATTTTTGGCTGCTAATAACGACGGTGTTTTATCATTCACTTCAAAGACATTTCTTGATGATAGGACACACGACCAATATCTGGATGATAGGACACTCGACCAATATCTGGATGATAGGACACACGACCAATATCTGGATGATAGGACACACGACCAATATCTGGATGATAGGACACACCACCAATATCTGGTTGATTGGACACACGACCAATATCTGGATGATAGGACACATGACCAATATCTGGATGATAGGACACACGACCAATATCTGGATGATAGGACACATGATCAATATCTAGATGATAGGACACACTACCAATATCTGGTTGATAGGACACATGACCGATATCTGAATGATAGGACACACGACCAATATCTGGATGATAGGACACATGACCAATATCTGGATGATAGGACACACGACCAATATCTGGATGATAGGACACACCACCAATATCTGGTTGATAGGACACACGACCAATATCTGGATGATAGGACACATGACCAATATCTGGATGATAGGACACACGACCAATATCTGGATGATAGGACACATGATCAATATCTGGATGATAGGACACACTACCAATATCTGGTTGATAGGACACATGACCAATATCTGGATGATAGGACACACGACCAATATCTGGATGATAGGACACATGATCAATATCTGGATGATAGGACACACTACCAATATCTGAATGATAGGACACACGACCAATATCTGGATGATAGGACACACGACCAATATCTGGATGATAGGACACACCACCAATATCTGGATGATAGGACACACCACCAATATCTGGATGATAGGACACACGACCAATATCTGGATGCTAGGACACACGACCAATATCTGGATGATAGGACACACGACCAATATATGGATGATACGACACACGACCAATATCTGGATGATAGGACACTCGACCAATATCTGGATACTACGACACACGACCAATATCTGGATGATAGGACACACGACCAATATATGGATGATACGACACACGACCAATATCTGGATGATAGGACACACGACCAATATCTGGTTGATAGGACACACGACCAATATATGGATGATAGGACACACGACCAATATCTGGATGATAGGACACACGACCAATATCTGGATGATACGACACACTACCAATATCTGGATGATAGGACACACTACCAATATCTGGATGATAGGACACACGACCAATATCTGGATGATAGGAAACACGACCAATATCTGGATGATAGGACACATGACCAATATCTCGATGATAGGACACACGAACAATATCTGGATGATATGTGTAAATGGATTACTTGTTAATGTGTTTTGTAGGCGTTCTCACAATACACACTTTCGTGCAATACATCCTTGAAATACTATTGTCAACAAAATAACTTTAATATGCACATTATGCACAGAAATATAACTTTGAGGTTTCACAACGTGGAGACATCAGCCACACATTCGCCATTACTCTTCCGAACTGCTTTCGCGCGCTTTTACCAGTGTGACCTCTCTGTCACTAATCTCCTGATTATCACGTGACATTCACCCCCATCCTTAAAAAAAATGTTTATGAAATACAACATTTTTAGTCTTAATATAATCAAATTAATCTACATGTATATTCAAATTTCATTGCCTTACACACAATATCTAGACATAATAATCAAGAGAAAAAAATCTGTAGGACTTCAACAGTCTACCTGTAACTGTAAAAATGAAACTGAAATTTAAACACATCTGTAATTTTGTGTAATTAAAATACTTTTAACAATCAATATTCATAAAATTAAAATTAGATATATTGTCCAGTGGAATTCAAACACTGCTCCTTGTTTATTGTTCAGCGAATAAAAATACTAATATTAATACAGTCTCTGGTTTTATCATTTAGGAATTCACAGAATGTCTTTATTTATTGTCATTCTAGGTATTTTTGAAGTTTTTGTAGAGCCCACACTATGGCTAAACATTCTCTCTCTATGGTGCTGTAGTTACGTTCTGTTTTTGTCAAATTTCTGCTCAGATATTGTATAGGATGGAGAATAACATGTGTTCTTGCATGAGGCACGCTACTAATGCAATAGACGAAATGCTAGTCCCATTGAAGTGTAACCAATTTGGGTTCCTTCCTAAATGCTTCCTGGATGTTTTCGCATGGTCCGAGGCAATCTCCTGAAAACTGAAATTGTTGAATATCTGTGTTTTTTGTAATTTCTGTTAGTGGGTGAACAATTTCTGCATAATTTGCAATAAAAGTCTATAAAAGTTACATAGTCCCAGCAGGGCTTGCACTTATTTCTTAGATTTTGGGACTGACAGGTTAAAGATCTTGTTTTCATTCTCTGCAGTAGGAGTGCCTGCACCACCTCCTATTCTGTATCCCAGAAAATCAATATATTTCTTTCCAATGTTGATCTTTTCTGGTGAGACTGTCACATTATGTTTCTTGAGTCTATCCAGTACAGCTTCAAGTATATGGATATGTGATTCCCAATTTTTAGTGTGGATACATATGTCGTCTACATAATGTACCACATTTGGAATGCCTTGTAACATCACTTTCATAAATCTGCTAAAAGTGGCTGTACTGTTGACCAATCCTAATGGCATCACTAACAATTCATATACTTCATCAATGGCTATATATATTTGACAGAATCGGGATCCATATGTATCTGCCAAAATCCTCTGTTTAAGTCAAATGTAGTGAATATTCTGGAATTACCAATTATGTCTATAATGTCTCTTGGGTCTCCAATAGGTTCATGGTCCAATTTTGTAATATTATTCAACTGTCTGTAATCACAGAATAGTCGAATCTTTCCATTCTTCTTTTTGACTATGACAGTTGGTGAGGTATAGTTAGCTTCAACTGCTTTTCTTATTTTGTTTTCTTTGAGTAGGTAATCAATTTCTTGTTTTAGTACGTGTCTCTATATGACATTGGAATAGGGTATACTTTAGTCTTGAAAGGTTCATGCTCTAATAGTTGTATCTTATGAGTCACAGTTTTTGTGTTTCCTGTTTCTTTTGTGATGACACATTTGTATTTTTGATAAATTTTCATCACTCTGTGTTTCATATTATCTGGTGTGTCAGTTTATAATTTTTCACTGTCAGGGCTTTTCTTTATCATTGTACTGTCATTTTCATCATTTTCTTTGCTGATGATATTTACTGTTTGTTTTTCTTCTTTATTGTCACCATATGCTTTTAGTTTATCAATGTGTAATTTTTGCACATGTCCTTTTATATTGACACTATATGTGGCATCACTAAGTTTCTCTTCAATATTGTATGGCCCTTCCCATGTGATTTCATTCTTTGTGTTTGTTAACAATACTAAGACTTGTTGTTTTGGTTCAAATGTTCTTAATTGTCTGTGTTTATTTTTGATTTCTCTATGTCTTGTACTTTGCTTGATTAGTCTTTGTTTTGCTGTTTCAATATTGTAGAGTATTTTATCTCTAGTTTCTGACATCAGCTGATATCTGTCCTGTATGGCATCTTGTTTGCTTATCAGTCTTTCTTTGAAATTTCGCAAATGACTTGCAGGGTTTTGACCAAACATTAACTCAAAAGGACTAAAACCTGTGCGTTCTTGCTTGCTGCTGTTATATGCAAATAGTGCTAAAGGTAAATATTCATGCCATTTGTCTTCATGGTCTATTGTATCCTTTAATAGCATATTCTTTATGGTTTTGTTTAGTCTTTCAATCACTCCATTTGATTGTGGATGGTAAATGGTGCTGTGCACTTGTGAATTATTTAACATTTTCATAATAGCTTGTGTCATCTGTCCATTGAATTGGCTGCCATTGTCTGAAAGAAAGGTTTGAGGAAAACCATATCTGCTGAAAACATTGAGTAATTCAGTGCATATACTTTCTGCATTTATTCTCTTCAGTGGAATAGCTTCACCCCATCTGGTGGCTATGTCCACTATGGTAAGAGCATACATATGTTTTTTCTTTGATATCTTTTTAAATGGTCCTATCAGGTCTATGGCAATTTTCTCGAATAAGAAGTTTGCCTTGTCAGATGATTGTATTGGCGCTGTGTACTTTCCATCTTTGGTATTATGTCGTAGACACACTGTACATCTCTTGATGTATTCTTTTATCTGCCTAGCCATTTTAGGCCAGTAAAAGTTTTCTGCTATTATAGCAATTGTTTTCTTGGCGCCCACGGGTCCACCTAAAGGACTGTCATGTGTCATTTTTATAATGGTTTCTTGTAACTTTTTGGAAGAACCACGGTTTTGCATGTACCTGCTTGTGCAATGTTTATCAATATGCCTTTATCTATTTTATACTTTTTGTTGTGGCCTGTTTCCTTGTCTTTGATGAGTTTCATTTTTATTTCCATTATTGTGTTATATTCTTCTTGTAGTTGTTTGAATTCTTGTTTTGACATTAGATTGCTTCCTATTTCAAGTTTCTCATCAACTTCAATGTCTATGTTCTCTTTTCTTTTTGTGGTGGCTCTGGTTTGTACAGTAGCACATGATTGATAGCTGTTGTCACACCAAGCTTTGAATATTTCATCAGAATTGTCAACAACACGTTCAATATTGTCTAAGATGATATCTCAAATGGCATCTTTCAAAACTCTCGCTCGAACTTCACCTTTAAACCAGGCTGAGTTGATGGTAAGAGTAGCAGTTGGACACTCTTTCTTTGTGCCATCAGCCATTATTAGTGTGTCTTTTTGCCCAAACATATTCTTTTTCTTCCACCATCCTACTGTGCACCACAATCGTTGTGCATCCTGAATCACGAAGACACATACATTTTCTGTTATTGATGTAAACTGGGTAGAGTTGCAGCTTTCCATGACTGTTAATAGTGGCCACAGTATCACTAGATCTTGATTCTTCTTTTTTCATTTTTCCTTTATCATCTACATCTTGGTAGTCTTTCCTTCTCCATGGCTGATCGCAATCTCCGTATCTGGAGTTATGATTGTATCTTCCTCTCCATGATCTTCTACCTTTGCTTTCAAAATGACCTTGTCTTGATCTTTCTTCTGTTTCCTTCTTATAGGGCTGCCATTAGGTGACACCCTATTCAGTTGTCCTTTATTGTGGTAACACTGCCTCACCATATGTCCTGGCTTGTTAAAGTACCAGCAAATAGTTTGTCTGTTACCTTGGTTTGGCAGACTCTGGTTTCTCATTCCTTGTCTTTTTTCTTGGATTTTATTTGTGCTGCTGCAACGATATCTTGTCTTCTATCCATGTCCACATTTGGATGAGAGTCTTTGATTGTGCGTAATGCTATGGCGGATTAAGGGGGGAGGCTAAAGCCAGGGGCACCCGATGATTAGAGGCCCCCAAATTTAGTATATTTTATAAGAAAGATGGACAAATGTTTGCATGAATTCCTGAAAATATCATAAATTTAATAAATTAATTTTTTAAAAAACTGATTTGATAGGCTCACTAAGAGAAAATATTAAAGGTTATTGTTTATATTTATAAACTTCACCTGTTTCATCAGGCTCGTGTGGTCTTGAGGTAGAAAGTCACCCTGCTGTGCAAGCGGTCATGCGATCGATTCCCGACATTTATTTCTTCATATTCCATTTTTTCATGAATAATCTTTGGCTGGGAAGGCCGATCCCGTAGTACAGATAAAGTATGTTAAAGGAACCGATGAACTATTTAGTTACAAGTTACAGTCTTATATTAGCTGCTAGCAATCATTTTATTTAAAGGGACGCTGGCTGGATAGGGCCCCAGTTTGAATTGCAGCCAGGGGCCCCGTGCAGTCTTAATCCGCCCCTGGCGTAATGCATTTGTTAGCTCTGCTTGAGTACGAACTTTCTTGTCAGTTCAATATGTGAATAGAGCTGGTGTTACATTTCTAAGAACTTGTCAATTAACACCATGTCTAGTATGACCTTTGGATTGCTCGTATCTATTGCTGTCAGTTGCAGCCATTTTGTTAATTTAACTTGTGCTTCATGTACTATGATCTATGGATCATTGTCCATCTTGATTCTCATTTCATGAAATTTTTTTCTATAATCATTTTCTGACTTCCCGAAATGACATAGAAGTGCCTTCTTGATAATTTTATATATGCTTTTGTCTTCTTTGGCTATACTGTTCTAAGCTTCAAATGTTTCTCCAGTTAGTTGTGTCATCAATTGTGCTGGCCAATCTTCTTCATCATAACCTTTCATGACCATTATGGATTCAAAATAATCCAGATAAACATCCATTTTTTCTTTCTTGCTATCATATTTTCTAACTTTGATATTATCCTTTGGTGATGACTTTTTATTTGTGTCATTACCAGGATTGTGGCCTCTACTAACTAAATCAATTTGTAGCTTTAAGTTGTCAATTTGAAGTTGTTCAAGTTCTCTTCTTGCAGCTCTTTCTTTTCTTTCAATTATTTGTTTTTGCCTCTCTTCTTCTTTGGCTATTTTCGCATCTCTTCTTCTTTGGCTATTTTTAGCTTCTCTTTTTCTTCAAATACAAAATCTAGGGGAAAAAGTGGGGAGGTCGGCTTATGAGCGGGTCATAGGTGATTTCTGCATGGATATTGAATATCGGTGTTGTTATTGTAGATTATCAATGTACTTTTCTACATTCTACAAGATTCGACTGCTCTATCAGAAGCTATAATATAGTATTAAAAATCAGCACTTACCTTATTTAATCATTTTATTTATTTTTGTGAACGTTTTAATAAATTGTTTTGCAAATTTTGTTTTCAACCACGGATTTTAATGTACGCGCTTTCATCACTGTTTACCAAATAATTTTTTTTTAAATACCGGTAAGTCTTGCTTAACAAAGAGCAGAAAGACAAAGATAGGCAGTACAAAGTAAACAATCATAATGACCGATTTAGCTTGTAGTTTTAAAAAATATGTACCACTTTTTTAAAGCTGTCCTATTATTTTTGGGGAGTCGGCTTGCGATCGGGTTATACACTTTTAATACTTTTCCCTTCCAAAAGTGGGGGAGGGGTCGGCTTATGAACGAAAGGGCTATAGAACGAGATATACGGTAAGTATTTATTTATTAATGTATAAATCCTCCAAATGAGAAAACTTGAATTCAAAATATGTTAAGTCCAAACAAGTGACAAATCTAAACCATTAAATTTAATTTTGACAAAATGAGGCAACAAAGCATCCCCACACGGGATCTTAAGTATAATATATATATATATATAAGCTCCCTCAGATTGGCAAAACATATCCGATGGTCCAAAGTTTTGAATAAAATAAGTCACTTAGTCAAATTTTCCAATTTCCGAACTTTAGAGTAGTTTTTAGTCACTGCATTTCAATCCATGAATCCAAAATTGAAATTATCACAATTTCCACACAATGAATGGATATAACTTAAGTTTCTTGATTCAAATTTCACACTGACACAGTTGTTAATAGTCTATAGCTTCCAATGTTCAAGGTTATGTTTACAGTTATTTCCCGCAATCGTCTAGCTTGTTAGGCTTGCTGACGTAAAGACCTACCAGCTCTCGGTAGTGTGTACACTGTAGTACACTTGTACTGTGTCGACTGTGTGACCGTATGGTTAGGACCAACTTGTCTGACCCAGTTGGTACACAGCGCACGCAGTGGTCACGTGTTTTTAAGCCGCCATATTGAAATACTTCTAATATTTCTTCAATCTGCAACAGTTTATACACTGCTGCTTACAGCCTTTAATATTCAAAAATTACGATGGCTGATAATATTTCTTCCTTTAATGAATACTTCCCTTTTTTTAATATTAACACGATGACAACGTTTCTGTCCCGTGTTAACAGTACGATCTTTGTTCACAAGTAATTTCCGACATCTTGTATAGTGTCCGCTTCATCATACTTCATGTTTTCTTCTCACACCAATGTAAATGGTTTACTTGTTAATGTGTTTTGTAGGCGTTCTCACAATACACACTTTCGTGCAATAAATCCTTGAAATAGTATTGTCAAAAAAATAACTTTAATATGCACATTATGTACAGAAATATAAATTTGAGGTTTCACAACGTGGAGACATCAGCCACACATTCGCCATTACTCTTCCGAACTGCTTTCGCGCGCTTTTAACCATGTGAGCTCTTTGTCACTAATCTCGTGATTCTCACGTGACAATATGACAAGCGACCAAATATCTGGATGATAGGACACACGACCAATATCTGGTTGATAGGACACACGACCAATATCTGGTTGATAGGACACACGACCAATATCTGGATGATAGGGCACACGACAAATATCTGGTTGATAGGACACACGACCAATATCTGGATACTACAACACATGACCGATATCTGGATGATAGGACACATGGCTAACATCTGGATACTAAGACACATGACCAATATCTAGATGATAGGACACACGACCAATATCTGTATGATAGGACCAAAGACCAATATATGGATACTACGACTAACAGCCAATATCTGAATGATAGGACACATGACCAATATATGGATGATAGGACACACGACAAATATCTGGATACTACGACACACGATCAATATCTGTATGATAGGACACACGACCAATATCTGGATACTACGACACACGACCAATATATGGATACTACGACACACGACCAATATCTGAATGATAGGACACACGACCAATATATGGATGATAGGACACACGACAAATATCTGGATACTACGACACACTATCAATATCTGTATGATAGGACACACGACCAATATCTGGATACTATGACACACGACCAATATATGGGTGGTAGGACAAACGACCAATATCTGGATGATAGGACGCACGACCAATATCTGTATGATAGGACACACGACCAATATCTGGATACTACGACACACGACCAATATCTGGACGATAGGACACACGACCAATATCTGAATGATAGGACACACGACCAATATATGGATGATAGGACACACGACAAATATCTGGATACTACGACACACGACCAATATATGGGTGGTAGGACAAACGACCAATATCTGGATGATAGGACGCACGACCAATATCTGTATGATAGGACACACGACCAATATCTGGATACTACGACACACGACCAATATCTGGACGATAGGACACACGACCAATATCTGGATGATAGGACACACGACCAATATCTGGATACTATGACACACGACCAATATCTGGATGATAGGACACACGACCAATATCTGGATACTACGACACACGACCAATATCTGGATGATAGGGCACACGACCAATATCTGGATACTACGACACACGACCAATATCTGGATGATAGGACACACGACCAATATCTGGATACTACGACACACGACCAATATCTGGATGATAGGACACACGATCAATATCTTGATACTACAACACACGACTAATATCTGAATGATAGGACACACGACCAATATCTGGATGATAGGACACACGACCAATATCTGGATGATAGGACACATGACCAATGTCTGGATGATACGACACACAACAAATATCTTGATACTACGACACATGACCGACATATCGATGATAGGACACATGGCTAATATCTTGATGAAAGGACACATGGCTAATATCTTGATGAAAGGACACATGGCTAATATCTTGATGAAAGGACACATGGCTAATATCTTGATGAAAGGACACATGGCTAATATCTTGATGATACGAAAAGGACTAATATCTGGATGTTAGGACACATTTCTTGATGGTTTTTCCAGAGTGCGAGGTTGTTTTACTTAGAGAGAACATTACGTAAGAATGATGATACAGCCAGACATTGCTACACCCACCATCTGGCAACCCTCTATAGCTCAGTGTCACGTCACCTCAGTCAGACATTGCCACACCCACCATCTGGCAACCCTCTATAGCTCAGTGTCACGTCACCTCAGTCAGACATTGCCACACCCACCATCTGGCAACCCTCTATAGTTCAGTGTCACGTCACTTCAGTCAGACATTGCCACACCCACCACCTGGCAACCCTATATAGCTCAGTGTCACGTCACATCATTCACCAGAAGATCCTTATCTTAACTCAGATGTCACGTCACATCATTCACCAGAAGATCCTTATCTTAACTCAGATGTCACGTCACATCATTCACCAGAAGATCCTTATCTTAACTCAGATGTCACGTCACATCATTCACCAGAAGATCCTTATCTTAACTCAGATGTCACGTCACATCATTCACCAGAAGATCCTTATCTTAACTCAGATGTCACGTCACATCATTCACCAGAAGATCCGTATCTTAACTCAGATGTCACGTCACATCATTCACCAGAAGATCCTTATCTTAACTCAGATGTCACGTCACATCATTCACCAGAAGATCCTTATCTTAACTCAGATGTCACGTCACATCATTCACCAGAAGATCCTTATCTTAACTCAGATGTCACGTCACATCATTCACCAGAAGATCCTTATCTTAACTCAGATGTCACGTCACATCATTCACCAGAAGATCCTTATCTTAACTCAGATGTCACGTCACATCATTCACCAGAAGATCCTTATCTTAACTCAGATGTCACGTCACATCATTCACCAGAAGATCCTTATCTTAACTCAGATGTCACGTCACATCATTCACCAGAAGATCCTTATCTTAACTCAGATGTCACGTCACATCATTCACCAGAAGATCCTTATCTTAACTCAGATTTCCTTTTTTATGATTGTATCTCAATTCACATACTCTTCTGTAGACATGACATGATTTTTTTAAAGTGTGACCTTCTTACAATAAATGGTCCTTGCCTTGTAAGATATTTGTTACATTGTCTTATATAATATTATCTGACCTTGTTAGATACCTTACCCTGATTAATTTACACATTAAAATTACCTTGTTACATATTTTTTACCCTGCTCTCGCTACACATTTTTAACGTAACCCTGCTACATATTGTAACCCTGACCACTTATATATACATGACCTTGCTGCCATATCTTGAAATACCGCTGTCTTGATAGAATTTTAATTATAAGTGCATAAAAACCATTCTAAACGTCTACCAACTTAATGATAAACCATGGATTTGTATTCTATCATCGTTTGAGAAACTAGGCGTTTTTTTTGTGTATCAGACCAGAGATCATTTAGTTATTTGTATCACATACCACGATGCCTGTTAACAAATTAACGACAAACCCATTCCGCCGTAATTTCTAGCAAGTGTTAAAATCTATTTAACAATTAACGTGATTACTTAAAAATGATTCTTACTTTTCAATTTCAATAACAACTCACATTTAAACCGCGAAGATATTTCCTTTTGTGACAAATAATGATACATGATCTCCTGTCACGTGACCTCTTCGTTCCAGATGAGTCCATCCTGAACCCACAAATCTTGTCCAAAGTTCTCTTCTCGGTGGCCAACGTCATGAGCTTCGCTAGGATCGCCTACATCCTGCCAGCCAGTGAGACTTTCGGCCAGTTGCAGATATCTTACGGTCGTATGTTACAGGTGAGTTAGTCAAGGCAGATATCTTATGGTCGTATGTTACAGGTGAGTTAGTCAAGGCAGATATCTTACGGTCGTGTGTTACAGGTGAGCTAGTCAAGGCAGATATCTTACTGTTTTAAGTTACAGGTGATTTAGTCAAGGCTGATATCTTACGGTCGTATGTTACAGGTGAGTTAGTCAAGGCAGATATCTTACTGTTTTAAGTTACAGGTGAGTTAGTCAAGGCAGATATCTTACTGTTTTAAGTTACAGATGAGTTAGTCAAGGCAGATATCTTACTGTTTTAAGTTACAGGTGAGCTAGTCAAGGCAGATATCTTACTGTTTTAAGTTACAGGTAAGTTAGTCAAGGCATATATCTTACTGTCTTAAGTTACATGTGATTTAGTCAAAGCTGATATCTTAAGGTCGTATGTTACAGGTGAGTTAGTCAAGGCAGATATCTTATGGTCGTATGCTACAGGTGAGTTAGTCAAGGCAGATATCTTACGGTCGTATGTTACAGGTGAGTTAGTCAAGGCAGATATCTTATGGTCGTATGCTACAGGTGAGTTAGTCAAGGCAGATATCTTACGGTCGTATGTTACAGGTGATTTAGCCAAGGCAGATATCTTACATTCATATGTTACAGATGAGTTAGTCAAGGCAGATATCTTACATTCATATGTTACAGGTGAGTTAGTCAAGGCAGATATCTTACGGTCGTATATTACATGCGAGTTAGTCAAGGCAGACATCTTATGGTCGTATGTTACATGCGAGTTAGTCAAGGCAGTTATCTTATTGAAGATTGTTACAGGTGAGTTCCTCTAGACTCTAGACAAAAATCTTCCAGTCGTATATTACAAGTGAGTTGTTGCTGTTAGTCCGTCGTAGTCGACGATGACCATTCTCATCTATTAGTCCAGTGCCAGGCCACCACAAGTGTAAATGTCTGATGATGAGAGTACTTGCACTGTGACTTCGTTTAAAGTTAGGAAGATACGCGCAACACGTCGACCTCACTCTCTCGCCCAAAATCATCTGATCCAGATTGTTGTATATTATATATTAAAGACAGAGAGAAGGCACTAAAACAATTACGATTTGTGCCTCTTTCATCTACAGGACGTCGGCAAATTCATCTTCATATATTTTACTGTGATGATTGCCTTCATCTGTGGTCTTACAAGTTTATACAGCATATCAAAAAATGAGAACTTTGCTGGGTAAGTGACTGAATGCACGTGAATGTAATATTGTCATAAACAACTGCTCATGTAAGCAATATGTTTAACAAACTATCCCCTTATTAAGAAATACTTTTTTATTCAATAAATACATTTTACATTTTTTAATTGCTGCTGTGAAATGTTCATTTACTAAGTGCGTGTCTGAGTTGATAGAGTGATTAAAATTGGTTCACATCCCATGTATTAAGAAATAAACCCCGATGTAATTGTTCGAATCCACATCGAATTACATGTAATTAAAATCTCCCCACAGGTTATTGGAGACGACGGGCACATTGTTCTGGGCAGCTTTCGGAATGGGCAACTCCCAGGCGCCGGCCATCAAGGAGGAACCTCCAGCTGAGACGAGCCCCGGGGAGGACGGGGAGATCACGGACAGCGAGTTGCTGCAGGTGGTGGAGATGGTCGGCTACATCCTGTACGGCGTCTACATCCTCGGGGCCGTGGTGGTCCTCATCAACATGTTGATAGCCATGATGAGCAACACTTTTGAAGATATCCAGGTCAGTCCGGTGGGCGGGGCCAGGGGCGGGGCTATTAATTCCGTCTGTTAATTATGACTGGACTGCTCCATGCTCCTAAAGATTCCCTAAGACACATGTCATCTCTCCAGCAACAAGCCTTTTTCAGGCCCCACAGTTAGGCCCCACATTTAGGCCCCACACTTAGGACGAATAATGTTTCTTGGACTAATGCTTTTTATCGTCAGTGTTGTTTCCTTCCAAGAAGGCCCCAAAGTAAAAGTTAGTATACTAATAGACAATGGTCTATTGTTATAGAAGTCAGATAACTCTATTATCGGTTTCAGGGTTCTCACCACTGATAGCATCTAAATTTCTAAGCTAAGTTGTTTTTTTTTGTGTGTCCCATAACCTCGTGGTCCTAAGGGGTTCTAATGTTTCCATTAGAACTTTTTTGGGGCTTGGTAGACCTTGGCGGCGCCCATCACCTCTCCAGGTCAGCGGAGGACTTTTTAGCGATAGTCATTCATCAGCATTTTTATTGTGGCTTTAAAGTGGGCTAGATCCCACACCCCTCAGATTGTGAGGCGAGCGCACTATTGACTTCGCTATTCAGCCGCATAGCTAAGTAGGACGTTTAGATTTGCCTACTTTCGAAGATATCTAGAAAACTATGAGATTTTATTTTATACCAAAAAATTATTACGTTTGATATTACAAAAATCTTATGAAATACGTTTTTGAATTTCAGAGATTCACATTTCAAGCATTAGAATTAGAAGTTAATTAATTAATTTATTTATTTACTTACTTATTATTCATTTATTTATTTTTAATACAAAATTCCCCCTTGTCGTATCTAACGATATCCCCATATTCTCCTCTCAGAAAAGTGAAGACAGTGAGTGGAAGTTTGCCCGCGCCAAGCTCTGGATCTCATTCATTGAACAGGGCACAACGCTGCCCATACCTTTCAACATCATACCAACCCCCAAGTCAATACTCAGGCTGTTCCGGTGGTTCAGGGACTGCGTGTGTTGTGAGGTGGTAGGTTGGCTATATGTGGAGTTTGTTGTCAATATGTGCAGTTAGTCGGTTATTTGTGTATTTTGCTATGTGTAGTTAGTTGGATATATGTGTAGTAAATCAGCTATATGTATAGGTAAATGGATGCATGTGTTGGGTTTATGTGTGGTTAGTAGGATGTATGTGTAGTTAGGATGTATGTCTAGTGGAGCAGGACTTATTGACATAGAAGCCCTCATGGACTTGGACATGAAACCTCCCTTTCCATATCTTAATATGACAAGGGCATTTAGGACTATTCGGTAGACATGTGTAGGTATATACAAAGATGAGTTTAGCACTGTTAGATTCAATTAAAGAGATTTGAGTAGCTCATCAGTCAGGTGAAACAACAATGCCAACAAATGAATAATTGAAGTGGTTGGTAACTTATTGTAGACAGAAGGCGGACAAGTGGTTTTGTCAGGTGGTCATTTGGTTGTGGTGTCATGTGTTAAGATGTCAGGTAGTAAGTTGGTGGAGATGTCAGGTAGTAAGTTGGTGGAGATGTCAGGTAGTTAGTTGGTGGAGATGTCAGATAGTAAGTTGGTGGAGATGTCAGGTAGTAAGTTGGTGGAGATGTCAGATAGTAAGTTGGTGGAGATGTCAGGTAGTAAGTTGGTGGAGATGTCAGATAGTAAGTTGGTGGAGATGTCAGGTAGTAAGTTGGTGGAGATGTCAGGTGGTAAGTTGGTGGAGATGTCAGGTGGTAAGTTGGTGGAGATGTCAGGTAGTAAGTTGGTGGAGATGTCAGGTGGTAAGTTGGTGGAGATGTCAGGTGGTAAGTTGGTGGAGATGTCAGGTGGTAAGTTGGTGGAGATGTCATATAGTAAGTTGGTGGAGATGTCAGGTAGTAAGTTGGTAGAGATGTCAGGTGGTAATGTTTTGTTGCACATTCAACACATTTAATGAATGCGTTGCCATCTCTAGGTTATCGTGTTTCATAAGCGTAAGTGTCTTTGTGTTAGCGTGTCTTTGTGTTAGCGTGTCTTTGTGTTAGCGTGTCTTTGTGTTAGCGTGTCTTTGTGTTAGCGTGTATTTGTGTAAGCGCGAGTATGCAGGAGAGAGTGTTTAAGTGTTACAAATATCACGACACAGTATATGAACAATATGACGTATATCATGAACAACACGACATACCCCAGCACCCTTCACCTAATGACATTCTATTTACACAGGTTGGAAGCGAATGGAGCAAAGAGGACGGCAAACAGTATGAACGTGAATACAAGGTAAACTATGAACGTGAATACAAGGTAAACTATGAACGTGAATACAAGGTAAACTATGAACGTGAATACAAGGTAAACTATGAACGTGAATACAAGGTAAACTATGAACGTGAATACAAGGTAAACTATGAACGTAATACAAATTAGACTACAACATCGCGTTTGTTGTGATACACCTACTTGACAGACAATGTTAACAAAGCACGCATGCTACATATACATTACATTGGCAGTGTCCTACATATACATTGGCAGTGGCATCAGCAAATAAGTATGCTACATATACATTGGCAGTATCCTACATATACATTGGCAGTATCCTACATATACATTGGCAGTGTCATCAGCCGAACAAGTATCCTACATATACATTGGCAGTATCATCAGCCGAACAAGTATCCTACATATACATTGGCAGTATCATCAGCCGAACAAGTATCCTACATATACATTGGCAGTATCCTACACATACATTGGCAGTGTCATCAGCCGAACACGTATCCTACATATACATTGGCAGTGTCATCAGCCAAACACGTATCCTACATATACATTGGCAGTGTCATCAGCCGAACAAGTATCCTACATATACATTGGCAATGTCATCAGCCGAACAAGTATCCTACATATACATTGGCAATGTCATCAGCCGAACACGTATCCTACATATACATTGGCAGTGTCATCAGCCAAACACGTATCCTACATATACATTGGCAATGTCATCAGCCGAACAAGTATCCTACATATACATTGGCAATGTCATCAGCAAACAAGTATCCTACATATACATTGGCAGTGTCATCAGCAAACAAGTATCCTACATATACATTGGCAGTGTCATCAGCAAACAAGTATCCTACATATACATTGGCAATGTCATCAGCAAACAAGTATCCTACATATACATTGGCAGTGTCATCAGCAAACAAGTATCCTACATATACATTGGCATGTCATCAGCAAACAAGTATCCTACATATACATTGGCAATGTCATCAGCAAACAAGTATCCTACATATACATTGGCAATGTCATCAGCAAACAAGTATCCTACATATACATTGGCAATGTCATCAGCCGAACAAGTATCCTACATATACATTGGCAATGTCATCAGCCGAACACGTATCCTACATATACATTGGCAGTGTCATCAGCCAAACACGTATCCTACATATACATTGGCAATGTCATCAGCCGAACAAGTATCCTACATATACATTGGCAATGTCATCAGCAAACAAGTATCCTACATATACATTGGCAGTGTCATCAGCAAACAAGTATCCTACATATACATTGACAGTGTCATCAGCAAACAAGTATCCTACATATACATTGGCAATGTCATCAGCAAACAAGTATCCTACATATACATTGGCAGTGTCATCAGCAAACAAGTATCCTACATATACATTGGCAATGTCATCAGCAAACAAGTATCCTACATATACATTGGCAATGTCATCAGCAAACAAGTATCCTACATATACATTGGCAATGTCATCAGCAAACAAGTATCCTACATATACATTGGCAGTGTCAACTGTCATTGTCAGAGAAATGTTATAGTCTAATGGGGTTTTCCCGCCTTGGGAACATTAATGTTAGAATGTTGCGCCGGTGCGCACTATTGTTGAGACATATTTTAGTATGACGTAGTGTGGGGAAGATGACGTAAATAGAGGATAGACTAGAGGGAACGGTTTTGGGTAGTGTATGAACGACAGTATTATTATTATGTATTGGAGGATTCCTGTTGCAAATAAATGATAGATTCATCGAATGGTGTTCTGGTTCATTGAGTTCAATCATTGTTAGTCAACAATACCCTAGAACTCGACAGTCATCAGAATTGGGGGAGTGGAGGGGTCGGTACACTTTGGCGGAAATATTTTTTCTAATTTGGAAGGGTTGAAAATTGTATTCCTTTACGGCGGGGGAAGCATTTTCGGAAAATTGTTGAGCTTTTTTGGTGGGGCGGATGGCAATTCTTCCCTCTTACCTCGGACGGCATTTGACCCTCGCGACGCCCCTGATCACCACTCTGCAGTCTATACAATAGTGAATTTACCCGTTTCGATTTTTTGCCGTGTCAGCTTGTCTAGGCTCAATGATAACAATAACTTTACCTTGATCAATAAATCAATATTTTACATTAGCTGGCCTCACAGTTGACTTGTTACATATATCAGTAGAAATTGCCAGCATCCATGACTCTAGTTGGCTGCATGCCAAAGCCCGAAATCAGCCATTTCGCGAAATGGCTGGCCAATTAGCGAAGTGGCCAATGTTGGTGTAAATTGGCCGGCCAAAGCCTAAATTCGGGCTTTGGCCGGCCAGTTCGCGAAATGGAGTCGGTCGATTGGTTAAAGCCCGAAGAAAGAAGTCATGAGCAGATTGTAGGTCGGCTAGTAAGATTTAATACTTAACATTGATTGATTTAAAAATGATAAAAATCAGTGACAAAAGTGAAACTTATAAAGTATAGTTAATTATTTCTTTCTGTTATCACTTATTCAGATGACCACACGTTCGTATTTAAACCATTCCTCCCCTCTTAGCTCTTAACCTTTCTTTTCGTCTCCTCGACCCACCATGTCATCCCCCCCCCCTCCACAGGCCATCATGCATCGTGTTGTGCTGAGATACATCCACAAGATGAAGTTTGAAAAGAAAGGAGAAAGTCTAAAGGACGGTAAGCCTCGTGCTTGAGACGTCACATCTTTGAGTTCTTTGTATTGCGCCACTATAATACCTTTTTGTTTTACACATTTAATTTAATTGTTTTACTAATAATTTGAGTACTACTATTCTCCTTTAGTATCAAGTATACAGTCGTTATACACCGTATACATAAATGGTTCAAGGCTATGCAAGCTAAATATATACTTTGTACCCGATTCTCTTCTCTATCTCTGCAGAAATTCTGGACACGAGGGAAGAGGTCATCTTCCAGCTTCACTCAATGTACGGACGACTAGCCGCCAGACTCGAGCTGCTCGAGAAGGACGTCTTCATACTGTCTAAGCACGGATGGGTATACAGGGTGTGGGTGGATTCGATTACTACTTTCATTGACAAACATGGGTATACAGGGTGCGGGTGGATTCGATTACTTCTTTCATTGACAAACATGGGTATACAGGGTGTGGGTGGATTTGATTACTTCTTTCATTGACAAACATGGGTATACAGGGTGTGGGTGGATTCGACTACTACTTTCATTGTCAAACATGGGTATACAGGGTGTGGGTGGATTCGATTACTTCTTTCATTGACAAACATGGGTATACAGGGTGTGGGTGGATTCGATTACTTCTTTCATTGACAAACATGGGTATACAGGGTGTGGGTGGATTCGATTACTTCTTTCATTGACAAACATGGGTATACAGGGTGTGGGTGGATTCGATTACTACTTTCATTGACAAACATGGGTATCCAGGGTGTGGGTGGATTCGATTACTACTTTCATTGACAAACATGGGTATACAGGGTGTGGGTGGATTCGATTACTTCTTTCATTGACAAACATGGGTATACAGGGTGTGGGTGGATTCGATTACTACTTTCATTGACAAACATGGGTATACAGGGTGTGGGTGGATTCGATTACTTCTTTCATTGACAAACATGGGTATACAGGGTGTGGGTGGATTCGATTAGTACTTTTATTGACAAACATGGGTATACAGGGTGTGGGTGGATTCGATTAGTACTTTTCATTGACAAACATGGGTATACAGGGTGTGGGTGGATTCGATTACTACTTTCATTGACAAACATGGGTATACCGGGTGTGGGTGGATTCGATTACTACTTTCATTGACAAACATGGGTATACAGCGTGTGGGTGGATTCGATTACTACTTTCATTGACAAACATGGGTATACAGGGTGGTGGTGGGATTCGATTACTTCTTTCATTGACAAACATGGGTATACAGGGTGTGGGTGGATTCGATTACTACTTTCATTGACAAACATGTGTATACAGGGTGTGGGTGGATTCGATTACTACTTTCATTGACAAACATGGGTATACAGGGTGTGGGTGGATTCGATTACTTCTTTCATTGACAAACATGGGTATGCAGGGTGTGGGTGGATTCGATTACTTCTTTCATTGACAATAATGGGTTATGCAGGGTGTGGGTGGATTTGATTACTTCTTTCATTGACAAACATTGGGTATACAGGGTGTGGGTGGATTCGATTACTACTTTCATTGACAAACATGGGTATACAGGGTGTGGGTGGATTCGATTACTACTTTCATTGACAAACATGGGTATACAGGGTGTGGGTGGATTCGAATACTACTTTCATTGACAAACATGGGTATACAGGGTGTGGGTGGATTCGATTACTTCTTTCATTGACAAACATGGGTATACAGGGTGTGGGTGGATTCGATTACTTCTTTCATTGACAAACATGGGTATACAGGGTGTGGGTGGATTCGATTACTTCTTTCATTGACAAACATGGGTATACAGCGTGTGGGTGGATTCGATTACTACTTTCATTGACAAACATGGGTATACAGGGTGGTGGTGGATTCGATTACTACTTTCATTGACAAACATGGGTATACAGGGTGGTGGTGGGATTCGATTACTTCTTTCATTGACAAACATGGGTATACAGGGTGTGGGTGGATTCGATTACTACTTTCATTGACAAACATGTGTATACAGGGTGTGGGTGGATTCGATTACTACTTTCATTGACAAACATGGGTATACAGGGTGTGGGTGGATTCGATTACTTCTTTCATTGACAAACATGGGTATGCAGGGTGTGGGTGGATTCGATTACTTCTTTCATTGACAATAATGGTTATGCAGGGTGTGGGTGGATTTGATTACTTCTTTCATTGACAAACATGGGTATGCAGGGTGTGGGTGGTTTCGATTACTACTTTCATTGGCAAACATGGGTATACAGGGTGTGGGTGGATTCGATTACTACTTTCATTGGCAAACATTGGTATAAAGGGTGTGGGTGGATTCGATTACTACTTTCATTGGCAAACATTGGTATACAGGGTGTGGGTGGATTCGATTACTTCTTTCATTGACAAACATGGGTATACCGGGTGTGGGTGGATTCGAATACTACTTTCATTGACAAACATGGGTGTACAGGGTGTGGGTGGATTCGATTACTACTTTCGTTGACAAACATGGGTATACAGGGTGTGGGTGGATTCGATTACTACTATCATTGGCAAACATGGGTATACAGGGTGTGGGTGGATTCGATACTAATTTTTATTGACAAACATGGGTATACAGGGTGTGGGTGGATTCGATTACTACTTTCATTGACAAACATGGGTAAACAGGGTGTGGGTGGATTCGATTACTGCTTTCATTGGCAAACATTGGTATACAGGGTGTGGGTGAATCCGATTACTACTCTCATTGGCAAACATGGGTATACATGGTGTGGGTGGATTCGATTACTTCTCTCATTGACAAACATGGGTATACAGGGTGTTGGTGGATTCGATTACTACTTTCATTGGCAAACATGGGTATACAGGGTGTGGGTGGATTCGGCTACTACTTTCATCTGTAGACAAATTTTGTACCTCCCTAATATTGGCACCCGGAAAAATTAACCGCCTTCCCACCTTTTGTATAGCCCTGGGTTAGGTTTATATGTTTATATTCTAAAGGATTGTGTAAATGCCATACCGTTCTTATTGGGGAGGGGGGGTGACCAATACACAAAATAAATGTTAATGTTAAGTGTCCAACGTTATAAGATCATCCTCTCAATCAAGTCTCTCATCCGTTGACCTTTGACCCCAGGATGCAATGGGAAGTCCCAACCACTCCTCCCTGTCCTACTCCAGGTCCGTCCCCTCCCACCCCGGCAATGACAGTGCCCGGAACTCCACCACCGACCAACCACGAGAGTCGTTCCTCTTTAGGAGACGGTCCTACTACCACGAGAGACCAAAGAGAGAGGTGGGTCTAACATTATGTGTTTTTTTTAACGTACACGTGATGACAGGCGTATCATACTTACAGAATTGTTGACTTTGGCAAAAAATAAACTTAAAACACACATAAATATTTTAGAACACAATCTCAAACAGTCCTGCCACTACACACATTTCAATTCCTGAAAACAAAACAAAAAAGCAATAAAACTTTGTATAAATTTTGAATCAGGGTTTTCGTTACCGTGGCTATTGGTGTCCCTGAGTCCACGCAGCTCCGATGGGTACCTGATATAAGTTTGAGGAAATAAAGGCGGCGGGTCACTGTGCCACATAATCCACTCAATGCTTCAGCCTCTCAAAGCTGCGACAGTTGCCAACAGGCAAACATGGTCTGTGCGTCCTTAAAACAATGTAGGACGCACAAATATATTATTAAGAAGGGGCGTATCAATTATAAAAATAAACTCTATTCTTTGTTTCATCAACTTCAGATGGTTAAAAGTGAAAATAAAATATAAATTTCAACTCAATACTTCAACTTGTTCAGTATCGATTCTTTCGTTCATCAATTTGTTCAGTATCGATTCTTTCGCTCATCAATTTGTTCAGTATCGATTCTTTCGTTCATCGTCTTCAGCTCCACGAAGGCAGCGGGCGCCTGTCTCTAGAGGAGCGACTCCGGAAGTACAGTGGCGATGACGCTGACCCGCGCCGGTTCCAGTCATCCCTCAACAACATCAGCGGCCACTTCGACGCCGAGACCAACATGTCCGACGGGGACAAGCGAAACAGGAAGGTCAGCGGTTCTCTCACTCCGATCACTAGCAGTACCTCAGGCGCCCTCGTCACGAGCACGGGGACCACTTCAGGGACTGTAGGTAACGGTAAGTATTGCTGTCTGGCTGGGGGACGTCAGGTTATCAACATGTTTTAAATTAAATGCTGACATGCTTGTTAAATGTTATTATTTTTAAAAAATAAAATCCCATGTTATTTCAAATCACTGGCGTAGAAAATGGATAGTCCATCCAGGTTGTAAGGCGACAATCTAGTATAATTGTGTACGTGTTATGGGTAGGAGGGAGATGTTATGGGTAGGGGGGCAATTTTATGGGTAGGTGGCAATATTATGGGTAGGAGGGCAATTTTATGGGTAGGGGGCAATGTAATGGGTATGTGAGCAATGTTATGGGTAGGGGGGCAATATTATGGGTAGGGGAGCAATGTTATGGGTAGGGGGCAATGTTATGGGTAGGTGGGAAATATTATAGGTAGGGGGCTATGTTATGGGTAGGGGGGCAATGTTATAGGTAGGGGAGCAATGTTATCGGTAGGGGGGCAATGTTATGGGTAGGGGGCAATGTTATGGGTAGGGGGGCAATTTTATGGGTAGGGGGGCAATGTTATGGGTAGGGGGCAATGTTATGGGTAGGGGAGCAATGTTATCGGTAGGGGGGCAATGTTATGGATAGGGGGCAATGTTATGGGTAGGGGGGCAATTTATGGGTAGGGGGGCAATATTATGGGTAGGAGGGCAATTTTATGGGTAGGGGGCAATGTAATGGGTAGGGGAGCAATGTTATGGGTAGGGGGGCAATATTATGGGTAGGGGAGCAATGTTATGGGTAGGGGGCAATGTTATGGGTAGGTGGGAAATATTATAGGTAGGGGGCTATGTTATGGGTAAGGGGGGCAATGTTATAGGTAGGGGAGCAATGTTATCGGTAGGGGGGCAATGTTATGGGTAGGGGGCAATGTTATGGGTAGGGGGGCAATTTTATGGGTAGGGGGGCAATGTCATGGGTAGGGGGCAATGTTATGGGTAAGGGGAGCAATGTTATCGGTAGGGGGGCAATGTTATGGATAGGGGGCAATGTTATGGGTAGGGGGGCAATTTATGGGTAGGGGGGGCAATGTTATGGGTAGGGGGCAATGTTATGGGTAGGGGGCAATGTTATGGGTAGGGCACCAATGTTATGGTTAGGGGGCAATGTTATGGGTAGGGGGCAATGTATGGGTAGGGGGCAATGTTATGGGTAGGGGGCAATGTTATGGGTATGGGGAGCAATATTATGGGTAGGGGGCGATCTTATGGGTAGGGGAGCGATCTTATGGGTAGGGGGCGATCTTATGGGTAGGGGGAGCGATCTTATGGGTAGGGGAGCTATCTTATGGGTAGGTGAGCGATCTTATGGGTAGGGGGCAATGTTATGGGTAGAGGAGAGATCTTATGGGTAGGGGTGCGATCTTATGGGTAGGGGAGCGATCTTATGGGTAGGGGAGAGATCTTATGGGTAGGGGGAGCGATCTTATGGGTAGGGGAGCGATCTTATGGGTAGGGGATTGATCTTATGGGTAGGGGTGAGATCTTATGGGTAGGGGGAGCGATCTTATGGGTAGGGGAGAGATCTTATGGGTAGGGGGAGCGATCTTATGTGTAGGGGAGTGATCATATGGATAGGGGAGCGATCTTATGGGTAGGGGAGCGATCTTATGGGTAGGGGAGTGGTTCAATTCTCTCACTATCAGCCCAGGGGGTGTTCTTAATAACTACAAAAATAATATTTAAAAAAAAGATAATTTATAAAAACAAGAATTTTCACGGAAGATGAAAAAATTGCATTTGAAAAAAAAAGCGTTTTTTTATTTTTATTTCTATGAACCAACATCAATTTTATTTTTTGTTATAATACTGTTGAAAGTTACTTAGTTTTTAATTAGGTCAGTGATGATAATGAATTATTCAATATTATCAAAATGACGTCATTTAAACAATTTGGGAGAAAAATAAATAGCCGTAAAAATCCGAGAGATAACTACGTTTTTAAAATTTTTAAATGACAGTAAGACACTGCCTCATTACCAATGCCCATGCTCCGTGCCTGTTGCCCCATGACAATTTGACAGACAGACGACAAGTCTTAAATAGATCTGACATTGAATAACGCGGCGTTTTTAATTTGCAGCCAAAACTCAGAAAGCGTGTGACACTGTGAGGAAGGAGTCGGTTGGCAGCGGCGTGTCCCAGGGCGCAGAGCCAGACGACTACCAACTGGGACGGAGAGATTCATTCAGAACTCGACCGCCTCTGGACGGCGCGTAAGCACAACTTTGTTTATGTCGGTTTGACATTGTTTATCTTATCTTATCTGTTTACAGACGCTCCTTCTATACAGAAGATTATTGCGTCCTATGCGTATCTATGGTTTGTGTTTAGTCCTGCATTTTTATTAGAGAATTAATGTTGATAAAGTGTTGGTTTTCCTGGATTCTTCAGGCAACCCATTCCACGCCCGAATTCCGGACGGGAAGAAGGAAAACTTGTATGTGTTTGTTCTTGCATACGGAATAAGAAAGGTGTTTTTATCCTTATGTCTATCTGAGGGTTGTATTAAGTTATCTTTGTTTTGTATTTCTAAATTATAATTAATTGCTTTATGTATGATTACTACTTTGCTCTTGGTTCTTCTATCCTCTAGTGTTTCAAGGTTTAATGATTTAACTAATGGTGTTATTCTAGTCAGTTTTGAATATTCTCCAGTAATGAATCTGGCAGCTCTTTTTTGAATTTGTTCTAGTTTATCAATGTTTTCTTTGGTGGATGGGTCCCATACAGAAGATGCATATACTAGTACAGGTCTCACCAAAGTGAGGTAGCATTTTAGTTTTATATCTCTATTACATTTGTTAAAGTTTCTTTTTATAAAGCCTAAGGTTTTGTTTGATTTTTTAATAACTTATTTATGATAGTGTGTGACATTGTTTATGATAGTGTGTGACATTGCTTATGATAGTGTGTGACATTGGTTATGATAGTGTGTAACATTGGTTTTGCCCTGGGTGTGTACTTAATGATACAAATATCTTGCACACCTGATTACCTTGCAAGATTAGGGATAGATTATTGGATATAGTTTTTGTAAGCCTTAAAGATACGTAACAGAATGTTGTTGTCTTCCATATTTTTTCAGGTTTACCCCAACCCTATTTAATAACTTCCTTTCTTCCTAACCTGAATGCAGCCCCACCCCAATTTTCCAAGAACGCTACATCACTAGTTTTGATGAGTTCTTACCCATTCATTTGGCATTATGTCATTATTATAGTAGCCCAGATGATTACAGGCAACAAAAAAAAGTCGAACTTTTTTTTTAGCAAGTTAGGTTTACAACACTCAACTTGCTGTTGAGTTTTAATGTCAAATTTATGGATCCCATGCTAATAGTGATTGCTAAAGATCTGGGTCATCTAAGGTCATTTCTAAACAAGCTCATACTCATAGCAGTGGTTCTAAAAGTTCTAGGGATCCATTGAAAGGCTGAAACATTTGTTTCAGGAGACTGCAGCATTGCCTTTCAATTGTGTTCCCTCACCTAGAAATTTGTCAGATCTGAGATTTTTTTCCTCTTACGTCTGCCTTCATGGTACAGGTTCAGTCCCAGACCAGGCGGTGACAGGCACGCACGGGACGACAGCCTGCGAGGCAGCAGAAAAGGCTACAATTCCAGTCCTCGCTGGAACCAAGGCGTCATCAAGGAGTCGTCCCTGGAGGATCAGATCAGTGGCGGCAGCGAGCAGGAGACGTCATTCGGGGCCAAGTCCGACAACTTCCTGCACAACGCCAGTGGTAATAAACGAAGGGAAACTCACAATCATCCTAACATTGACGCCCCTTTTGGTCTTCCGCTGGGGTAATCGCCCTTCAATTCTCACACTATGTTGTCTATAATATCAATGGATTACTTTGGTGTTGTGTCGCCACATTCTCACACTACTTTATCTATAACATCAATGGATTACTTTGGTGTTGTTTGTGTCCCCATATTCTCACATTACTTTATCTATAACATCAATGGATTACTTTGGTGTTGTTTGTGTCCCCATATTCTCACATTACTTTATCTATAACATCAATGGATTACTTTGGTGTTGTTTGTGTCCCCATATTCTCACATTACTTTATCTATAACATCAATGGATTACTTTGGTGTTGTTTGTGTCCCCATATTCTCACATTACTTTATCTATAACATCAATGGATTACTTTGGTGTTGTTTGTGTCCCCATATTCTCACATTACTTTATCTATAACATCAATGGATTACTTTGGTGTTGTTTGTGTCCCCATATTCTCAAATATTTTACACCGAATGTTTACGTACTATTGTAATGCTCCTGTTCTATTGTATACGTCTACAATGTAGTATGTAATTAATCTAATTTATTTTCCCAACATAAGAAAACAATGAAGCATCCTATACACAGAAACGTGACAAACATGCTCTGGAGATAAATTGTCAAAACTTTTGATCGTGGGCGTACCATGACAAGAAGAAAAGAGAGAGCGATGGTAAATGTATAACTTTTAGAAGGAAACAAGATTTCGAAGTTAATATAATGGATTTAATTTAACAACCCCGTAAAAACAAAGATTTTTACCATATACCCTTATATATGAGACATAACTAAAAATGATTGATTATGTTGTATATAATACCCATCGCGCGACAAACATTTGCAGACTGAACGCAACTGAACTCCCTTGCTGTAAACACAAGGATGTGGTCGTGGATGGCTGGAGTGAACTCCAGTGACCCGTAAAATGTAAACGTAAACAGATGACTATATATAGTTACATAGAGATAAACTAAAAATGCATTAATTTAATTACGGTACGTTCGATCGATTTGAAATTTGATACAATGCATTGTTAGGTGACACGAGTCCATGTGCAAAATTTCAGCTCAATGGCATCACGGGAAGGTTGTCATTTTTTACTTTTATTTTTCCGCACGCCCGCGAACGACAGAGATGAAGAGATGACGATAGAGAGACAAGATTTCGAAGATAATATAAGGGCTTTAACTAAACAACCCCGTAAAAACAAAGTTTTTGACTATAAATCCCTTATATATGCGACATAACTAAAACTAAAAGTATTGATTATGTCAAACGCGACAAACAATTACAGACTGAAACCGAGTGATCTTCCCTAGCTTTGAAGCTAGATAATAAGAGGGTATAAGAAGTTAGCTCACTAAAGATATCGCTATTGTCCTATGGTACATCTGATGTGTCCACTACTAGTTAGCTCACTACAGGTATCGCTATTGTCCTATGGTCATCTGATGTGTCCACTACTAGTTAGCTCACTAAAGGTATCGCTATTGTCCTATGGTACGTTTGATGTGTCCACTACTAGAGATTCCCGGATAAGTTTCTTAGTCGTCCAAATCAAGCTTCTGCTTGGGTTTCTGGTGTAACTAAAATAACATCCCTCTAATGGTGGTGAAGACTGTTGAATGATAAAATTATATAAATTCTGGATCACGAAACTAAATTCTCTTTTCTTAGGGACTCATAAAACGTGAGAACCCGTCATGACGATAAATCAATTCTATTATCGACCTTCTGATAATTGATTTGGGTTGTCTCTCTTGTAAATTACTGGCACGTCTGGGGGCGTTTGATATTGATAGTTATTATTGAGTGCAGTTAATATTTTTAAGTCTGCCTTCTATCTTGCTTGCTTGATCGCTTTAGTTGTATCACATCGATGTGCTCTATGTTGTATTGAATGCTAATACAATACATGACTCGTTTGTCATATAAGTATTTAGTTGTATCACATCGATGTGCTCTATGTTGTTGTCAATGCTAATACAATACATGACTCGTTTGTCATATAAGTATTTAGTCTCTTGTTCCTATCACTAAAAACAAATCGAGACGGTTGTGTATAAATGATTCAGCTAAAAAAATTAAAGCTTTATATACTTGTTAAATTCGAATTGATGACTGTATTTTTGTTGTCTTTTAATTAATTTTATTTAGATATGAAGAGATGATTTTATTTATCTTTTTTATTTCAATTTTATTTTATTTCCTTTTGTTTTTGGTCTTGGGTGGCTGGTGGGGGCGGGGGGGGGTATTGCTGGTCAATCCAAATTCCGGGAAACATTGTTTTGCTCTTAACACACTGGGAGGCCACTAGGGGGCCGTCCATGAACTACGTTCACGCTCCAGAGGGGAGAGAGGGTGTAATGTAGAGTGACAGTTTGTGACAAGGGGGAGGGCGGGGGGGGGTGTCCAGTCATGTGTGACGTCACAGGGTTTTCTATTAAATTTTAATTATTTTGTTAATACAAACAATTTTTTTTTCGAAAGTGTGACGTACTTTAGGGGGGGGGAGGGGGTCCGAGATTTGTGACAGGGGAATGGGGGGAGTTAAAAATGGTCAAAAATTGCGTGACGTACTTTGTTGACGGCTCGTCGTGTCATTATTTTCTTTAGTCATCATGCCAGTATGGCGCCTCAAAAACGTATTTATGATGTTTTTAATAGAGTTTGAATTAAGTTATCAGTGCAATACATACAATTTAAATGTATAGATATAACTTAACCACACGCTCCAGTCGTTTTTATAAATATGATACATAATAAGAGAATGGTTCTTTTAAAATTGTTCTATTGTTAAATAACTTAACATGGAAACATTACAACAGTGCTACTAAAAGTGGTGGATGGAAAAATTACAACAGTGCTACTAAAAGTGGTGGATGGAAACATTACAACAGTGCTACTAAAAGTGGTGGTCCACAGAATGGTGCCGGTCAGAGGCCATCCACCGCCGGTCCACAGAAGTTATCTGGATATGGCAGTAAACTGTTATTATTATCCTCCATTTCAAACCATTAATACTAATCTTATAGAATATTTTTTTCCGGAAATAAGCACATACAATGAAACACATAAAATAAATTACATTTCGCTACCATGTCGGTAAAGTAAAATAGTGCACCGGTCAATGGAACAAAAATTTGCCGGTCCGCCATACTAAAAGTTTGAGAAGCACTGATTATATAATATATACTAGAGGATATAAGAACAAACATCAAAGTAGCAATGATACATGAGACATGCACTTATAAATTGGACACACATAAGAACAATCTAATACAACAAAGCGACAAAAGGAATAAAACACGTTTCTTCTTCATTTCGCCAGAACTAATCTTCTTCTATCTGTCGGGACATTTGTGTGCCTGAACAAGACATTATGCTACATTAGCCACAAAGATGAGCACATAAAAGACATTGCACTTATTCGGAGCCAAATGATGATTATTTTTAAAACACTCGGATCAGTTTAACAGCTAACGGTTATGGGCTCTACCTTTGGGTTCACTCTGGCAACTTTTAGGAAATCTCATTTTGTGCTTGAAGCTTTTATGCCCTACTGAAGTATTGTATTTGTTTGTTTGTTTGTTTGTTTGTTTGTTTTGTTTTTGTTTTTGTTTTGTCTTTGTTTTTGTTTTTTTTGGGGGGGAGCGATTGTACCTATCGTGTGCAACATTTTAAAATATCTATACAACTTATGAGCCTGTAATCCACCCATAAACCTAGGTTAACGCTGTGGCTGTAGCCTAGTGACTGGCCATGTGTGCACTAACACAGCGAGCTGAGCATGAACTTCCTGCAAATTGTTTATTGTTTGTGTCTCAATGTCATTTTTCTAAAATGTTTCAGAGAAATTGGGTAATTCCCAAACTTGGACACGTACAAAACAGCCGGTAAAACTAGCAGGGAATGAGAGGGAATACAGAACAATGGTAATAGCTTGAACAACAACAAACAACACTCCCCATTCCACAGAGATACTAACCGTGTGTGGACTACATAAAATTAACATTGAAAATTACGTTTTATATATTTGTATGGTTTTTTAAACTGTTGTAATTTGTTTCCTATGTGTTTAGAGGTGTCATTCCGGCTTTATTCTTTACAGGGATACAGGGCCCCGTACCACAAGCTTCACCGAGTACCACGAGCCCAAGGCCAGACGAAGGGACACCATCCAAAGTCTAGTCCTGGACGTTCACCAGATTCCATTCACCAAGCTGGAAGGGTGCCAGCCCTGCTATGCCCCAGCCCACCAGCCCGCCAACCCCCAAGGTCCGGACAGCCATCTCCTCTCCCCAACGGACGAGGACGCCAGCGACACAAGGAGATCTTGGAGTCGCAACTCCTCGCCGCGGTCAGCCGACTGCCTCGCGACCACCAGGACGTTTAACTTCCCTTCCCACCCCGCCAGGCACGCCCCGGCCAGTGGTCAGACCGGCGCCACCCCTGCAGCGGAAACTCACAACAGTGGGGGTGGGAATGACGATGTCGACAGTGAAGATCAGTACGCGGCCAAACTGTGCAACGCCTCCCTCCACCAGAGCCACATCTACTCCCCCCATTACGGGCGGCCGCTCAATGTCGGCAAAATCTCCCAGTCGAACACCAGCATTCATCAGCCGGACGGTGCCGACACTGACAGGCCGGCCACCCGTTCAGACGGTACGCTCCTTGACCCCCTAGAACTGGCTGAATCCAGCGCCTCCTTTAAGGCGGGCCGGAAGTTAGGTCACGTTAATCACGTGTACGTCCCAGACTTGACCTCGAGAGAAAGGTCCATTGATCCGAGAGCACGTGATCACCAACAGACATCAGCCACTTCCCACAAGAAAAACAGCAAACCGAATGACGAGCCGATATTCTACACCAAGGTCCCGCTTGAAACCAAAGCGTTGTTTGCTGAGGCCCCCGTTTACCCGACGGCGGTCATCTACCACACACACGACAGTAGCCCTCGACCTTTGACCAATGAATCAGGCAGAGACCAGCTGAACGACTTAGTCTCAAAAGACAATCCGTCTCCGTTCTCTCGGAACCACACCAACTACCTCCCTTTGGCCAAACCGGAAGTATTCAACACCGACAATGAACCAGTCACTTGCTCTAAGTCGACGTCAACGGAGAGGGAGCATTTCAGTCCGTCCTCAGGGTTCCTCAGTCGAGCGCCAGTGAAGGAGGAGGATGAGTATTACACAGACGGGCAGCAGGACATGAACTCATACCTGGAGCCTTCCCCCGAAGAGCTGGGTATGGTAAGGCATTTCTCTGAGACAGCCGTGCACACCGGATCAGTGCGCACGATGTTCTTGAAAAAACGCGAGTCCCTGCCGGTGTCATCCCACAGCAAGCACCAGCGGATACTCCACGCCAGCAGAGACCCTCGCCAGTGGTATGGCTCAAGCACGCCCCACCAGGAATACTATCCACCCTCAATGGGGGCGTCCGTTTCACGGTTCCAGCATTATCCATACGCCATGGATTTGGATTCGATTCCCACCAATTTGGCGTCGCCGGATTACGAGGTGGCCCCCATGATCATTCCGCCTATGGCTTCAAACCTCTCACCGTTTCCGTTACCCACTCAGCCCAACGACGTCTTCGTTCAGAGGCCTTCGACTACGTCAGAAGTAGACCACGGAGGAAGCAGTAGTGGTAACGAGAGGGAGACGCCAAAGAGGAAGTCCTCCAGCGGAAAGAAGCCGAGCCTCGTGTCACTGGTGCGAGGGCGGAAGTCAGACAAGGGGAAGGGAAAGCTATCAGAGGTCAAGCACAACCGGAGCCTGTCTTTGAACAGATCGAGTGGTGGGTCCAGAAAGGAAAGGCTGAAGACACTACAGACCCAGAGAAGCAAGGAAGTTTAGTCGTTTTCAAGAGATAGGTTTGCATTTCAATTCAAATCTTAGAGTGAACTATGAGCTATTAATAGCTCAGGTAATGATAGATATCCCATTAACTTTTTGTTGTTGTTGGGGGTGGGGAGTAGCCCCAATTGTAATTTTTTTTAAAATTCTTTTAATTCCCTTTCATTGCCGGTGTTTTAGCCCTCTACTGAAAGATAAAGTTGAACAATGAATTTAATTATTTCTTGCAGCACGGATTCATCAGTTTATGGCAGGGGTCATAGTTCAATGGACTAGAAATTATACAGATTAACCGATGTCTTATCTCTATAAATATGTTCAGTTATTTACTACACTTAATAATGCACTGTATCTAATTTTAAGAAAATGGAAGCTTGCTTTTACTGGTGGGTTATGAGGAATTATTCAGCAGCCATACGGACAACTAAAAATAGATATCTATTTATTGCAACCTTTAGCAAGGAAGTCAAAGGTCAACAAGGAAAATGCTCGCATCACGATGGATGTTTTGCACAAGAAGAAAACCACTTTTAAAGACCATGGGATTTTAAGCATGCGATAAGAATTGAATTCATATCTGTCTTGGTGATTGGGGACAACGGATGCTGAATAGGTTGTACAATGGATACTGATAATGTTGTACAATGGATACTGATAATGTTGTACAATGGATACTGATAATGTTGTACAATGGATACTGATAATGTTGTACAATGGATACTGAACATGTTGTACAATGGATACTGATAATGTTGTACAATGGATACTGATAATGTTGTACAATGGATACTGATAATGTTGTACAATGGATACTGATAATGTTGTACAATGGATACTGATAATGTTGTACAATGGATACTGAACATGTTGTACAATGGATACTGATAATGTTGTACAATGGATACTGATAATGTTGTACAATGGATACTGATAATGTTGTACAATGGATACTGATAATGTTGTACAATGGATACTGAACATGTTGTACAATGGATACTGATAATGTTGTACAATGGATACTGATAATGTTGTACAATGGATACTGATAATGTTGTACAATGGATACTGATAATGTTGTACAATGGATACTGAACATGTTGTACAATGGATACTGATAATGTTGTACAATGGATACTGATAATGTTGTACAATGGATACTGATAATGTTGTACAATGGATACTGATAATGTTGTACAATGGATACTGATAATGTTGTACAATGGATACTGATAATGATGTACAAGGGGTGCAGGTGTTTTTAACCATTGGATGTGGATGTTATCATAAGGCGGGTGCTGATGTTTATCGAACCAGGAGATTAGAGATATTGTTGATTTTGTTCATTGTTTCAAATACTCTTGTTTATCCTAAACTCCTATTATTATATGCAAGCTATGTCGGTAAGACTGCTAGTTGCCTCGACTATCCGTGTCTATAAAAAACACGTTGGTGTGCTGACCATAAAAAAGTACAATTTTAATGTATTCGCCTTGGTTGTGTTTATAATTAAAATCATTAACTGTCGTTTACTTAATTCTTTGCCGAATGAACTCTTGTTTCCCATTGAAAAAAAGATACCAACAAATGGTGTGCACAGAGTGAAAGATAATTTTACTTTGATGACTTCAAATCTAAAAAGATGTATTGCTATGTTAACATTTTTGTTTTCAATTTTTTTAATTATACGTTAATGTCAAAAATATATGTATCGTTGCATATTTTATAATTCATATATAAATTACTATCTATATATATTCTCTTCGTGGTCAGACCCTGCGAGACACCAAGCTGCAAGTTATGTTCAACAGATACTAATTTTAGAAAGCAGCGCACCAAATTACTGCACCAATGCATCAAAAGGTGTGCAAATATGCGCTGTAAA
>CALYLW010001378.1:120000-144475 GCA_944989445.1 Ampullaceana balthica | reverse complement strand
GGTGGGGGTGTGGGGGTAGGGGGGGGGGTGGTGGGTGTTGGGTGTGGGGGGGGGGGTTGGGTGGGTGGTGGGGTGTGGGGGGTGTGTTGGTGGGGTTGTGGGGTTTTGGGGTGGGTGTGGTGTGGGGGGTGTGTTGTTGGGTTGGTTGTGGGGGTGTGGGGGTGGGGGGGGGGGGGTGGGGTGTGTGTGTGGGGTGGGGGGTTTGGGTTGGGGGTTGTGGTTTGGTGGGTGTTTTGGGTGGGGGGGTGTGTGGGGTTGGGTGGGGGGTTGTTGGGGTGGGTTGGGGTGGGGGGTGGGGGGGGGGGTTTGTGGGGTTGGGGGGTGAGGGGGGTGTGGGGGGTGTGGTGGGGGGTGTGGGGGGGTTTGAGGTTGGGGGGAAGTGGGTGTTTAGTGGTTAGGGGGTGTGTAATTATAAGGGGAGGGAAGGATTGGGATTTTTGTAAGATTGGGGGGAATGATGATGGAAATTGGGGATTTTTGTATGGAAGTATGGGACTGACTAGTTGGGTGTGGGGGGTTATGAAAGTAGGATTGGGGTTGAGAGGAGAGGGGGATGTAGTTTTAGGTGTTAATAGGTGGTATAGTGTATAAATAAAGGTGTTAAAATAAGGTGTAAGGGGTGCTGTGTGGTAAGGGGGGGTGTGAAGGAAGCGTGGGTTAGGTGGGGTTCATGGGAAGAGGTGTAACAGGTTGACTGGTTATGGTATTGAGGGAGAGATTGTAAATTTTAGAGTAGGTATAATTGTGAAGAGTTTGGGGGGGGATTGTTTATATTAGGTGTGCAGGTTGTAGGGTGTAATTTTTTGTGTTGGACGTGGTGAGGGGATTGATTCTAAATTAGGGTTATGATAGGGATGTAAGTAGAGAGATGATATATGTAATAGAGATTAAGGGGGGTAGGAATTATAAGGAGTAATTATGTGAGATTGGTAGAGGTATCATCCTGGGAGAGGTACAGATATTATTGAGGTAAGAGTAAGGATAGATTGAATAAGAGATTATAATATGGACAGAGGTCATTTTAGGGATGGTGTTTTTTTGGGTAGTTTTGGGGGATGAGAGTTGTATTGATTGAGTGGGAGGACTGTTTTGTGTTGGTATGATGTGAGTGTTGGATTGGTGATCAGTGGGTGATGATTGACATGGATGGAAGGTAGATTATTATATTAATGTTGGGTGATGTGTTTTTTTTTAGGGTGAAGGATTATAGAAGAGAGGAGTAGTTTTGGTTTTGGTTTTGGGGTATTATATTGAGGTTTGGGTGGGTGGGGGTTGAGGTTATTGTAGGGAGTCTTAATGATGAGTGGTGGATTATTAGGTTAGTAGTTGATGGTATTGGATTTAATATGAGGGGAGGGGAGTGGGGAAGATTATTGTGTTTGTGGTTGTGGTGTTGTATGTGAGAGTGGGTGATGGTGGTGTTGGTGTGTGGTGTATGGAGGTGATATAATGATATAAAGTTAGTCATTGGTGGAAGACCGGAGAGTTAGGAGGAATAAAATGAGGCGACGTTCTTACATAAATATAATTGGTATTATGCCTATTAGTTATCTAGTTAGTTATAATAGAACCCTGTCTATACAGGTTATAGATTATTAATAGACGTCCCGACTTGGAGATCTAAATGGTTGAGTGTATATTCCGCGCACATTCATATTCGAAATAGTTATAAAGACCGGGGGGTTACGTAATTCCTGATTATAGAAGATAATTTATAAAGACTATTATACTGGTCTTTGGTCCTAGAGCCTTATGTAGTCCTTATCAGAATGAATATGAGACTATGCACATTGTGCCATTCGAACGACCTTACTTTGTCATATAATATAATTACCTTTCTTTGTCATATAATATAATTACAGTTGAACCCACTTACCTCAAGCTCGGTTAGCTCGACCACCCCACTAACTCGACGTTTTTTATTGGAACCGCCAAATTCTCTCTTTGTCTTAGCATTTTTTCATCGGCTAATTCGATTTTTCTAAGCCGCCGAAACCTAGTACCTCGAGCACAAAAGAGGGCCAAATTTGCAACTTAACTTGGTTAGCTCGATCCTCGTCGGTTGGCCTAGCAATGCACTCTGTCATTTTTAGTTCAAAACAGTATTGTCATCTCGCTTTTCTTCGAGACTTCCGGCTATTGTGTGATTCTACGAGATTTCAATAAAATTTACCGGATGTTTTGCGTGTGTGAATTATAATTCAACGTGTATCCATGGAGTATGTATTCACCCGAGGTACTGGACAATCGCGTTAGAAGTCGTGAATCGTCATTATTTCGCAGTGCATGTTATATTATTATTAAACTTAATTCATTTTCTGATGCATTAATCATTGTATTTTTAAAGATAAACGAATATCTTTAGAAATGAAAATAAAGGTTTGTATCGAGAATTGACGGTGGTTTTTATATAATTAAATAAAAAATTATTATTCTTTTAAAAGTTTGTTGTTGTTGCTTTGTTACCAGTAAGATACGTGACTGTGACACTAACACGCGCGTGACGATGAAATGAAATCATTTCAGATAAGGAATGATTTTTAAAAAAATTCGCTTAGACTTATTTGCCGGCCGAGGTCTAACACAGTACACACAGCCCACAGCGTGCTGTGATCAACGGTCAAGGCCACAATAGTTTTATTTATATTACAAGTTTGATTGACTGAGGAAATTCAAGAACGTTCTGATAGTTAAGTAACAGATATCCTGCACGTCAAAAGCATTAAACTTAAAATAACCATATTGATTTGTTTATTTGTATTTTAAATTCGCTGATATGACGGCAAACGCGACTGTGACACGGCGAAGCATAAACTTTGACCTTTTAGCGCATGCGCAGACAAAAACTGGTAACTTATTTTTCATTAAATGGAATCGAAACATGACAGAGACGTAATCAAAGTCCTTTACTTCGGCATAAATATATATACATGTGTATATATATGTATATATATATATATAAATTCCCGATTAGTCATAACTTTTCCAGACTTTCAAGGCCAAGAATTTATTTTTAAGAATTCCCAACTTTTTCCCGTTTTCCTGAGTGGGAACCATGGTTATATTTAAATTTTAAACGGTCCTTAAAAACGAACGGTCATTACAACCTTAGGAAAGAGTGAAGAAATATTAGGGTTCCGATAAGATTCCGATTAATCATCCCATCACTAATTAACGCTAACTAATTAATCATGTACATAAAGAAATTTCAAGCACATGTTAATATTTTGCCGCCATATTGGTTTTCGTTTTAACTCGATCATCGGTTATGTCGACGCCATTTTTCATACCCCAACGCCGTCGACTTAAGCGGTTTCGACTGTATTACCTTACGTTGTCATATAATATAATTACCTTACTTTGTCATATAATATAATTACCTTACTTTGTCATATAATATAGTTATCTTACTTTGTCATATAATATAATAACCCCAATAGTAGGATGGGCCTCCTAGACCCCAATAGTAGGATGGGCCTCCTAGACCCCAATAGTAGGATGGGCCTCCTAGACCCCATTAGTAGGATGGTCCTCCTAGACCCCAATAGTAGGATGGGCCTCCTAGATCCCAATAGTAGGATGAGCCTCCTAGATCCCAATAGTAGGATGGGCCTCCTAGACCCCAATAGTAGGATGAGCCTCCTAGACCCCAATAGTAGGATGGGCCTCCTAGACCCCAATAGTAGGATGGGCCTCCTAGACCCCATTAGTAGGATGGTCCTCCTAGACCCCAATAGTAGGATGGGCCTCCTAGACCCCAATAGTAGGATGGGCCTCCTCAACGCCAGTAGTAGGATGGGCCATCTGGAAGATGTTCACAATGGAAGGAAGGAATGAAGGACCTCTCTTACCCGAAGACTTGCTTCAACAGGCTCATATATTCATTTTTTCAGTATAATATTTTTTCTCATAAGAATACTCATAGGGTAGTATAGTTATTTTGTTACTGTACATAAATGTCATCCCATCATAGCACATTTCACTGCAATTTAACACAACATATTATTAAATTATTTGGTGAAAATGGAATGTGAAATAACATTTTGCAATACATACTGTTCATTATTTCAAAAATCTAATTGTCTAAAATATTTTTAAGTTATTTCATTTGTAGTGTGGCCAGGATGATACAATGCAAGTCAGTGAAAAAATTAGAGATACAACTGATGCCAAGACAAATGCACTTGTTCCGAAACAGATGAGCCAGGAAGGATAATGATTTAAATAAAAACATCTCTAAGTTGAAATGAGCTGACCATCCATTTCTTTTTTAATTAAAACATTTATTTTTACCTAACATTATTGCAACTTGAAAATCTTTTTTTTGTTTCTGATTGTATATCGGATGTATATTGTATTATACCCTATGGTTAATATTCATTAATACCTACCTGCTGAGCATGGGACATAAAAATACAAACACATACCAGTATGACTTAAAAATTTAGAATGTTTCTTTTCTACAATGAACAAACATTTGATGATTGCAATAGAGATGTCAGCTTCTTATAAACAATTAATCCCATCTTTTCTATTACAAATGTTTCTTCAATACTGAATATTATTGCGTCATATGCTCTGTTAAGAACGTATTGTCAAGTGACGCAGATTCACAGGCCTCGGCTATGAGGGACCAAACTACATCCAGCCGCCTTTGTTTCTCTATCCAGCGTCAGGTATTCACTCGGAGCTGGGTGGACTCAGGGATGAGCCTGTCAACGGGTAACCGGTCAGCTTCTTTCAACAATATTGACAGCCCTACTCAGGGACACGCGTACAGCACGGTCAGCTTCTTTCAACAATATTGACAGCCCTACTCAAGGACACCGGTCAGCTTCTTTCAACAATATTGACAGCCCTACTCAGGGACACCCTTGGCTCCGGGAAAAAATCCTTCACAGAGATCAACCGGTGTAAGTTTTTGAAAAATATTTGTAGCTCTTAATATAAAATTTTTAAATTACATAATTCAATGTGTTGTATTTTGTCTGAAATCTTTTTAACTCACTTAATGTTGATTGCTCAGAAATCAATTATAATGTACTTCAGTTTAAAGGATTGGAGGATTAAAGGTTTTCGATAAAGTTCAAAATATTTTTATAAATTATCAATTTTTTTTGTTGCCATCAGCACTGAGACACATCCATGATGTGCACCACTGAGATACATCCATGACGTACACCACTGAGATACATCCATGATTGTGCGCAAACAAATCCATTATGGGGCACCATTGAGATACATCCATGATGTGCACCACTGAGATACATCCATGATTGTGCACAAAAAATCCATTATGGGGCACCACTGAGATACATCCATGATGTGCACCACTGAGATACATCCATGATGTGCACCACTGAGATACATCCATGATTGTGCACAAAAAAATCCATTATGGGGCACCATTGAGATACATCCATGAATGTGCACAAACAAATCTATTATTGGGCACCATTGAGATACATCCATGATGTGCACCACTGAGATACATCCATGATGTGCACCACTGAGATACATCCATGATGTACACCACTGAGATACATCCATGATTGTGCACAAACAAATCCATTATGGGGCACCATTGAGATACATCCATGATGTGCACCACTGAGATACATCCATGATTGTGCACAAAAAATCCATTATGGGGCACCACTGAGATACATCCATGATGTGCACCACTGAGATACATCCATGATGTGCACCACTGAGATACATCCATGATGTGCACCAAAAACCATGGGCACCATGAGATACATCCATGATTGTGCACAAACAAATCCATTATGGGGCACCATTGAGATACATCCATGATGTGCACCACTGAGATACATCCATGATTGTGCACAAAAAATCCATTATGGGGCACCACTGAGATACATCCATGATGTGCACCACTGAGATACATCCATGATGTGCACCACTGAGATACATCCATGATGTGCACACAAAAATCCATTATGTGGCACCATTGAGATACATTCATGATTGTGCACAAACAAATCCATTATTGGGCACCATTGAGATACATCCATGATGTGCACCACTGAGATACATCCATGATGTGCACCACTGAGATACATCCATGATGTGCACCACTGAGATACATCTATAATTGTGCACAAACAAATCCATTATGGGGCACCACTGAGATACATCCATGATGTGCACCACTGAGATACATCCATGATGTGCACCACTGAGATACATTCATGATGTGCACCACTGAGATACATCCTTGGCATGCACCACTGAGATACATCCTTGACGTGCACCACTGAGATACATCCATGATGTGCACCACTGAGATACATCCATGATTGCGCACAAACAAATCCATTATGGGGCACCACTGAGATACATCCATAGCGTGCACCACTGAGATACATCCATGACGTGCACCACTGAGATACATCCATGACTGTGCACAATCATTATGGGGCACCACTGAGATACATCCATGACGTGCACCACTGAGATACATCCATGACTGTGCACAATCATTATGGGGCACCACTGAGATACATCCATGACGTGCACCACTGAGATACATCCATGATTGTGCTCAATCATAAATCCATTATGGGGCACCACTGAGATACATCCATGATGTGCACCACTAAGATACATCCATGATTGTGCACAAACATAAATCCATTGTGGGGCACCACTGACATACATCCATGATGTGCACCACTGAGATACATCATGATTGTGCACAAACATAACTCCATTGTGGGGCACCACTGACATACATCCATGATTGTGCACAAACATAAATCCATTATGGGGCACCACTGAGATACATCCATGATTGTGCACAAACAAATCCATTATGGGGCACCACTGAGACACATCCATGATGTGCACCACTGAGATACATCCATGATGTGCACCACTGAGATACATCATGATGTGCACCACTGAGATACATTCATGATGTGCACCACTGAGATACATCCTTGGCATGCACCACTGACATACATCCTTGACGTGCACCACTGAGATACATCCATGATGTGCACCACTGAGATACATCCATGATTGCGCACAAACAAATCCATTATGGGGCACCACTGAGATACATCCATAGCGTGCACTACTGAGATACATCCATGACGTGCACCACTGAGATACATCCATGACTGTGCACAATCATTATGGGGCACCACTGAGATACATCCATGACGTGCACCACTGAGATACATCCATGATTGTGCTCAATCATAAATCCATTATGGGGCACCACTGAGATACATCCATGACGTGCACCACTGAGATACATCCATGATTGTGCTCAATCATAAATCCATAATGGGGCACCACTGAGATACATCCATGACGTGCACCACTAAGATACATCCATGATTGTGCACAAACATAACTCCATTGTGGGGCACCACTGACATACATCCATGATTGTGCACAAACATAAATCCATTATGGGGCACCACTGAGATACATCCATGATTGTGCACAAACATAAATCCATTATGGGGCACCACTGAGATACATCCATGATTGTGCACAAACATAAATCCATTGTGGGGAACCACTGACATACATCCATGATGTGCACAAACATAAATCCATTATGGGGCACCACTGAGATACATCCATGATGTGCACCACTGAGATACATCCATGATTGTGCACAAACATAAATACATTATGAGGCACCACTGAGATACATCCATGATTGTGCACAAACATAAATCCATTATGGGGCACCACTGAGATACATCCATGATGTGCACAAACATAAATCTATTATGGGGCACCACTGAGATACATCCATGATGTGCACAAACAAATCCATTATGGGGCACCATTGAGATACATCCATTTGGTGCACCACTGAGATACATCCATGACGTACACCACTGAGATACATCCATGATTGTGCACAAACAAATCCATTATGGGGCACCATTGAGATACATCCATGATGTGCACCACTGAGATACATCCATGATTGTGCACAAAAAATCCATTATGGGGCACCACTGAGATACATCCATGATGTGCACCACTGAGATACATCCATGATTGTGCACAAAAAAATCCATTATGGGGCACCATTGAGATACATCCATGATTGTGCACAAACAAATCCATTATTGGGCACCATTGAGATACATCCATGATGTGCACCACGAGATACATCCATGATGTGCACCACTGAGATACATCCATGATTGTGCACAAATAAATCCATTATGGGGCACCATTGAGATACATCCATGATGTGCACCACTGAGATACATCCATGAGTACACCACTGAGATACATCCATGATTGTGCACAAACAAATCCATTATGGGGCACCATTGAGATACATCCATGATGTGCACCACTGAGATACATCCATGATTGTGCACAAAAAATCCATTATGGGGCACCACTGAGATACATCCATGATGTGCACCACTGAGATACATCCATGATGTGCACCACTGAGATACATCCATGATGTGCACACAAAAAATCCATTATGTGGCACCATTGAGATACATTCATGATTGTGCACAAACAAATCCATTATTGGGCACCATTGAGATACATCCATGATGTGCACCACTGAGATACATCCATGATGTGCACCACTGAGATACATCCATGATGTGCACCACTGAGATACATCTATAATTGTGCACAAACAAATCCATTATGGGGCACCACTGAGATACATCCATGATGTGCACCACTGAGATACATCCATGATGTGCACCACTGAGATACATTCATGATGTGCACCACTGAGATACATCCATGATGGCACCACTGAGATACATCCTTGACGTGCACCACTGAGATACATCCATGATGTGCACCACTGAGATACATCCATGATGTGCACAAAAAATCCATTATGGGGCACCACTGAGATACATCCATGATGTGCACCACTGAGATACATCCATGATGTGCACCACTGAGATACATCCATGATGTGCACCACTGAGATACATCCATGATGTGCACAATCATTATGGGGCACCACTGAGATACATCCATGACGTGCACCACTGAGATACATCCATGATGTGCACAATCATTATGGGGCACCACTGAGATACATCCATGATGTGCACCACTGAGATACATCCATGATTGTGCACAAACAAATCCATTATGGGGCACCACTGAGATACATCCATGATGTGCACCACTGAGATACATCCATGATTGTGCACAAAAAATCCATTATGGGGCACCACTGAGATACATCCATGATGTGCACCACTGAGATACATCCATGATTGTGCACAAACATAATCCATTGTGGGGCACCACTGAGATACATCCATGATTGTGCACAAACATAAATCCATTATGGGCACCACTGAGATACATCCATGATTGTGCACAAACAAATCCATTATGGGGCACCACTGAGATACATCCATGATGTGCACCACTGAGATACATCCATGATGTGCACCACTGAGATACATCCATGATGTGCACCACTGAGATACATTCATGATGTGCACCACTGAGATACATCCTTGGCATGCACCACTGAGATACATCCTTGACGTGCACCACTGAGATACATCCATGATGTGCACCACTGAGATACATCCATGATTGCGCACAAACAAATCCATTATGGGGCACCACTGAGATACATCCATAGCGTGCACCACTGAGATACATCCATGACGTGCACCACTGAGATACATCCATGACTGTGCACAATCATTATGGGGCACCACTGAGATACATCCATGACGTGCACCACTGAGATACATCCATGATTGTGCACAAATCATTATGGGGCACCACTGAGATACATCCATGACGTGCACCACTGAGATACATCCATGATTGTGCTCAATCATAAATCCATTATGGGGCACCACTGAGATACATCCATGACGTGCACCACTAAGATACATCCATGATTGTGCACAAACATAACTCCATTGTGGGGCACCACTGACATACATCCATGATTGTGCACAAACATAAATCCATTATGGGGCACCACTGAGATACATCCATGATTGTGCACAAACATAAATCCATTATGGGGCACCACTGAGATACATCCATGATTGTGCACAAACATAAATCCATTGTGGGGAACCACTGACATACATCCATGATGTGCACAAACATAAATCCATTATGGGGCACCACTGAGATACATCCATGATGTGCACCACTGAGATACATCCATGATTGTGCACAAACATAAATCCATTATGGGGCACCACTGAGATACATCCATGATTGTGCACAAACATAAATCCATTATGGGGCACCACTGAGATACATCCATGATGTGCACAAACATAAATCATTATGGGGCACACTGAATACATCCATGATGTGCACCACTGAGATACATCCATGATTGTGCACAAACATAAATCCATTATGGGGCACCACTGAGATACATCCATGATTGTGCACAAACATAAATCCATTATGGGGCACCACTGAGATACATCCATGATTGTGCACAAACATAAATCCATTGTGGGGCACCACTGAGATACATCCATGATTGTGCACAAACATAAATCCATTGTGGGGACCACTGAGATACATCCATGATTGTGCACAAACATAAATCCATTGTGGGTACCGCTGAGTACATCTTCAGCTCTATTACAAGCCATGTACTGAACTGAATTATCACCTCTCATTGTTTTGCATTAACTTAAGTGAATTTTTAGACTGTTAAAATGTATTTTAATGTGTACTATTCTGTAACTTGTAATAGTATGTAGTAGTATTGACCGGAGGTCAAATTTGTTGTTGATATACACAAGTCTTGATTGTTGATGGTATGTTGGTACATCTTGATTTGATGTTACACAAGTATTGATTGTTGATGGTATGTTGGTACATCTTGATTTGATGTTACACAAGTATTGATTGTTGATGGTATGTTGGTACTTTTGATTTGATGTTACACAAGTATTGATTGTTGATGGTATGTTGGTACATCTTGATTTGATGTTACACAAGTATTGATTGTTGATGGTATGTTGGTACATCTTGATTTGATGTTACACAAGTATTGATTGTTGATGGTATGTTGGTAATCTTGATTTGATGTTACACAAGTATTGATTGTTGATGGTATGTTGGTACATCTTGATTTGATGTTACACAAGTATTGATTGTTGATGGTATGTTGGTACATCTTGATTTGATGTTACACAAGTATTGATTGTTGATGGTATGTTGGTACATCTTGATTTGATGTTACACAAGTATTGATTGTTGATGGTATGTTGGTACATCTTGATTTGATGTTACACAAGTATTGATTGTTGATGGTATGTTGGTACATCTTGATTTGATGTTACACAAGTATTGATTGTTGATGGTATGTTGGTACATCTTGATTTGATGTTACACAAGTATTGATTGTTGATGGTATGTTGGTACATCTTGATTTGATGTTACACAAGTATTGATTGTTGATGGTATGTTGGTACATCTTGATTTGATGTTACACAAGTATTGATTGTTGATGGTATGTTGGTACATCTTGATTTGATGTTACACAAGTATTGATTGTTGATGGTATGTTGGTACATCTTGATTTGATGTTACACAAGTATTGATTGTTGATGGTATGTTGGTACATCTTGATTTGATGTTACACAAGTATTGATTGTTGATGGTATGTTGGTACATCTTGATTTGATGTTACACAAGTATTGATTGTTGATGGTATGTTGGTACATCTTGATTTGATGTTACACAAGTATTGATTGTTGATGGTATGTTGGTACATCTTGATTTGATGTTACACAAGTATTGATTGTTGATGGTATGTTGGTACATCTTGATTTGATGTTACACAAGTATTGATTGTTGATGGTATGTTGGTACATCTTGATTTGATGTTACACAAGTATTGATTGTTGATGGTATGTTGGTACATCTTGATTTGATGTTACACAAGTATTGATTGTTGATGGTATGTTGGTACATCTTGATTTGATGTTACACAAGTATTGATTGTTGATGGTATGTTGGTACATCTTGATTTGATGTTACACAAGTATTGATTGTTGATGGTATGTTGGTACATCTTGATTTGATGTTACACAAGTATTGATTGTTGATGGTATGTTGGTACATCTTGATTTGATGTTACACAAGTATTGATTGTTGATGGTATGTTGGTACATCTTGATTTGATGTTACACAAGTATTGATTGTTGATGGTATGTTGGTACATCTTGATTTGATGTTACACAAGTATTGATTGTTGATGGTATGTTGGTACATCTTGATTTGATGTTACACAAGTATTGATTGTTGATGGTATGTTGGTACATCTTGATTTGATGTTACACAAGTATTGATTGTTGATGGTATGTTGGTACATCTTGATTTGATGTTACACAAGTATTGATTGTTGATGGTATGTTGGTACATCTTGATTTGATGTTACACAAGTATTGATTGTTGATGGTATGTTGGTACATCTTGATTTGATGTTACACAAGTATTGATTGTTGATGGTATGTTGGTACATCTTGATTTGATGTTACACAAGTATTGATTGTTGATGGTATGTTGGTACATCTTGATTTGATGTTACACAAGTATTGATTGTTGATGGTATGTTGGTACATTTGATTTGATGTTACACAAGTATTGATTGTTGATGGTATGTTGGTACATCTTGATTTGATGTTACACAAGTATTGATTGTTGATGGTATGTTGGTACATCTTGATTTGATGTTACACAAGTATTGATTGTTGATGGTATGTTGGTACATCTTGATTTGATGTTACACAAGTATTGATGCCCAAATAACAAAGATTTCCAAATTAACATCAATTTTAAATTCCAATGCTAGACACTACAATACCCAGCTAAACAATCCAATTGTAAACCAAATTAAAAATGATTTGACTCATTTTGCTTCAGGGTATGTCATTCAACAGTTTTTATCTTTAGATAAAACTGCCTTTCAATTTAATCAAATATCTAGTGACCCTTTCTTTAATGTTGTATGCTCCAATACAAGTTGTGTTGTAACATTTAATAATTGCACTTGTTACTTTTTAAAAAAAATTTTGGTCTTTTCTGCAAACATGTTATGTTTGTGCGAAAGCAGAATGGTCTTTCAATTTACGAGCCAGTGCATATAACACATAAGTTCAAGAATATGTTTCAGTCTGACTGTCTTAGCCTGGGTCAAAATGTACATGGCACTGATGCTATCAGCCAACATGTTTTTGAGAATATTTTGATAAGTACCCCAGAAGATAAATATGTTTTGACAAGTAAACTTGTTAAAGAAATATTTTCCTATTTGCCTTTGCTTGGGGACGCTGATTTCAAAGATAAATATCTTCATGTCAGACATTTGATTAATCTCTGGCATGGTATTGACTCCTCAGATGACATAGCTGATTTCACTCCCTCTCTTTCTTTAGCTTCTAATTCAATAAATGTCCATTCAAATCATGTTGATTCCTTGCCTTGTTTGTCTGTTGATGTACCATCGGCTAATGATTCACTGCCAGGTTCCTCAGGCACTACCAAATGTAATGTTATTTCACTGCCTAGTTCATCAGGTACTACCAAATGTAATGTTATTTCACTGCCTTATTCTGCTACAAATGCAGCTAATTTAAATGATGCTCAATCTTTACCTTGTGTATCATTGTCAGTTAGTGAGACAACTAGTTTCTCTAACATTGCTTTAAAAAAAGTACGAGTGAAGGGCAGGTCACATAATAAACAGACTTTCACAAGGAGAAAAAGAAAGCATTCAGTTCCTTTGCAATTTGAAAATTTAACAAATGACCTTAAATTTGGATTACATGTAAATGCATGTGTAACAGGTGGGGAGCCCCCTTACACCATAGACCAATTGAAATTGCCCCAGTTTTTTGGGTACTTGTTTAGTAGATAAAGATTTCAGCTCAATTAAAATTAAGGATCAATTTCATGATGATGCCTAGGAAGAATTGTTAGCTAGAGTGCATGTGAAAAAACATGACAATCTATTTACTTGTTTGTCTTGTAACATTTTAGATAACGGTGAGTTGAAGATGGTGCAATGTGACCATTGTCTGAATTGTTACATTATGATTGCATTGGATATAGATCCAGTATGAAATTTAAATCATGGTTTTGTCAGTCATGTTGTTAATTTTTTTGTACTCTGTTGTACATTGCTTTCCTTATATAATTTGTCATTTCTTCCGTTTTTTGCAAATGTTTGATATTACAGATTTTACACTTGATGTGTGGTTAATTTATATTTTTCTCATTCTTTATGTGTATATTCTAGGACTGTTAACGATTATTTAAAATTTAATTGTTAACTTTTGAAAAATTAACGATTAATTAATATTAATTTTGATTTAAGCCAAAAATTAAAATTTATGTCATAAGTAACACTTATTAACCGTTCTTGTTGAAAATCTAAATAACACTGAATGTTTCCTTTACAAGTCATCTTTTAACCAACTACTTCAACTACACAAAAAGACAAGTGTGTTGACATTATTTGGTTCAAGTGATGAGCAAGTATAGTTGAAAATATAACCAGCCGAGCTGAACAATCATTCACTTGGAACTGAGGTAACTGGTAATCACAAAACGGTCTTAGCAAGGAATGACATTATCTGATATCGGTCTTCATTAAGTTTCCACCATTGTAGAATGTTAATGGATTCAGGAACTTTCATCTCCATTATGTAACGCAGTAGTTCATCAAAGAGCTGTCGTTTTAACGATTAATCGAGAAGTTAATATCCGCAGCCCTAGTATATTCTATTACAATGTAATTTACATTTTTAATTCATTTTAGTCGACATCATTTTAAAATTTTAACTGTAAATATGTAAATTTTTGCCTTGTATTAAATGTCATTTTTAGTATATGAATTATAAATTTGTATTTGGTTTTTATGTCAATTTAGTGTCCTGAACCTAAATATAATATATATACTTTTGGTAAAGTTTTTGTATTTTATTTTAATGTTCAATTTGTTTCATAATGTATATTCTCATGTTGTATTACAATTACATGTATAATAAAATTATTACAATTGATAAATTATTCATTATTAGTCTTGTTTTTAAATTGTTTCAATATTTTAATTCATATATAATATATTTATTTTATTATATAATTTTAGTTCATTTGGATACATGCTGTTTAAGGTTGTGTATTGAATGGCAAATAATAATTTGTTACCTGTGTAATAATATGATATAAAGAATATTGCCTAATATGGAGCTCTTGCAAGCATCACTAGGCAACTGAGGTGAAGATGGGCATTACCTACAAAATGCTAATTTTTTAAAACTTATGTATTAAGTGCAGATATTGAAGAACGTTTCAATAATATTTATATTATTTCAAAATAAATAGAGTGACTTAGTAAACAATTACATAATCACATAACCCTCCTGAAAATAGTAATGCAAAACCAATATGACGACCATGTTAGGAGTATACTAAGATTTAATATATAAAATTAACAAATGCTGGTTCAATTCTAGATTGAAAAAGCTATGCAAACTAAAAGAGAACTTATTTAAGAAATATAAAGCTACCAATTCATATAGGATACACAAAAAATACTTAAAGATTAAACACTTGACACAAAAACTTAGTCGGAACCTCCAAAATGAATATATAAACAATGTAATTACCAAAGATAACAATAAAAACTTATGGTCCTTTATCAAATCTAAAAAAATGGAACCTTCAGGAATAGCCACACTAAAAGGCTCAAATAATAAAACCTATAATGATAATGAAACTAAAGCTAATATCCTTAACACATATTTTGCATCATCTTTTTCTGCCTCAGGCGACAAGGAAGTTTTAATAAATTTAAATAAAATGGAGGAAATAGGTAACATAACTGTAGATGAGATAGGTATACATTCACTCCTAAAAAACTTAAAAATAAACAAAGCTACTGGCCCAGATGATTTGCCTGCAAGATTATTAAAAGAACTAAGCAATGAACTGTCCCCAATCCTTGTAGTTCTCTTTCAAGCCTCTCTAAACCAGGGTAAAGTGCCCCAGGATTGGAAATTAGCTAATGTAAGTCCACTCTTTAAGAAAGGGGATAAATCAGACCCTGGTAATTACAGGCCTGTATCACTTACTAGTATCACCTGTAAATTACTAGAACACATAATATATAGTAGAATAGTTAACCACCTTGACAAATATAATGCCCTATGCCCACATCAACACGGCTTTAGAAAAAACAGATCATGTGAAACACAATTAATAGGTTTAATAGATGAACTATCAAAAGGCTTGGACAAAAATGATCAAATAGATACAATATTACTAGACTTCTCAAAAGCATTTGACAAAGTTCACCACCTTAGTTTACTTAAAAAACTTAACTACTTTGGAATCTCAGGTTCCTTACATCACTGGATCCAAGACTTCCTTTTGGGCAGGGAGCAAACTGTAATAATTAATGGATCTAAATCTGCACCAATAAAGGTTAACTCAGGAGTTCCACAAGGAACTGTGCTAGGTCCCTTACTCTTTTTAATTTATATAAATGATTTACCCAACAACATCTCAACAGGTACAAAAGTTAGGCTATTTGCTGATGATTGTATAATCTATAGAACAATTAAATCAGAACAAGATAGCAAAATTTTACAAAAAGACTTAGATGAATTGATAAAATGGGAAACTAACTGGAGTATGTCTTTCCATCCAGAAAAGTGTCAACTGTTAAGAGTAACAAAGAAAAAGAAACAAATAAATTCAAAATATTACATTCATGGAAAAGAACTGACCCAAACTAAAGATGCAAAATACTTAGGAGTCTTAATAAATGAGAAACTATCATGGAATCCCCATGTCAATGAAGTTATTAAAAAATCAAACAAAACCTTAGGCTTTATAAAAAGGAACTTTAACAAATGTAATAGAGATATAAAACTAAAATGCTACCTCACTTTGGTGAGACCTGCACTAGAATATGCATCTTCTGTATGGGACCCATCCACCAAAGAAAACATTGATAAACTAGAACAAATTCAAAAAAGAGCTGCCAGATTCATTACTGGAGAATATTCGAAACTGACAAGAGTAACACCATTAGTTAAATCATTAAACCTTGAAACACTAGAGGATAGAAGAACCAAGAGCAAAGTAGTAATCATACATAAAGCAATTAATTCTAATTTAGAAATACAACACAAAGATAACTTAATACAACCCTCAGATAGACATAAGGATAAAAACACCTTTCTTATTCCGTATGCAAGAACAAACACATACAAGTTTTCCTTCTTCCCGTCCGGAATTCGGGCGTGGAATGGGTTGCCTGAAGAATCCAGGAAAACCAACACTTTATCAACATTTAAATCTCTAATAAAAATGCAGGACTAAACACAAACCATAGATAAGCGTAGGACGCAATAATCTTCTGTATAGAAGGAGCGTCTGTAAACAGATAAGATAAGATAAGATAAAATTGTCAGCCCGTCAAATATAAACTATATAATTAATTAATTTAATATAGAGTTTCAATATTTATACAATTTACTACTTGTGATTTACCTAACACTATTGCACTTACACCACCAGCAAGCCATTCATATATTTATTTTAACATTTTTTATTAAGGCTAAAATTAAAATGAAGTGATTATTAGTAATAGTAATATGTTAGCATGGATTAAAAAAAACAACCTGTCCCCAATACCACTTACAAGACATAGAACATTGACCTACTATAATTATACTTCATGTAAATATGTCAACACTGGGTCCGTCCTTAAATGTTGTCACGCGGAAGGGGTGTCACGCATTGTGACGAGGAGGTGGGGGTGTTTAAGAAATGTGACGTCATATAAAAAACCGCTCATCTTTCAATTAAAGTTCCACTTAATATTTCATTGCTTGGAATTTATTTAATGACGTTTTCAAATCAATGCTGGCCTTTACACGTGTTATGATAATAGAGAGCAGACTTGCACTAAATACATATTAAATGACAAAAAAGGAATTTGCAACATTCTAATTTTAAATAAGAAAATGGGGGAGTGTGTGTTAAAGCTTTGTGACGTCATATTGGAAAAAAATGGGTTATCTAAGTTTATTAAACGAGTTGGAGGGGGGTAAAAATCTGCTGAAGTTGCGTGACATCATTATTTTATTGACGGCCCCATTATACTTATACTAATACTATATTTTATGATAAACGTATTAAAAGACTAAAACCACTCAACTAAAACAAGACCTATGACTAAAAACTAATGAAATCAATTTAACATTCATATAACTGTTAATTAATTAGAGCTGACAAGACAAATAACAACTTTTTTATTTAAAAAAAATAATAATACAAAATTTTAATAAGGAAAAGCTATAATAACTAGTTGATAACTACGTAAAATAAAATAGATCGTGGTAAAAATAAAAACAAAACCCGACAAATGACCAACGCCAACAGTTACGAATACGAGTTTTAGTCAATGATATTCAACATTAAACTAAGAATATCACCTAGCAGTAGTTTTATTAACAATTAGCGGACTACCAATAGCCGAAAGCCGGAAGTTGCTATTGCTCTCTAGAAGCTATTGGTAACTGAGTACCAATAGCCGCAGCCTTATTTAAACAAATAAATATTAAAAATCCTTTGAAAGAAATCCCCAAGATAAGTAACACAATACGTAATATAACACATTACGGCACAGCGCAACTAAATCTATTAAAAGCCATACAATTTCAGTCACGCGACTGAACAAAAGTCATGCATTTGTGACGAGGGGGAGGGGCGGGTGTTTAAGAAATGTGACGTCAAGTCAAACACGTAATTTTAAATAAAAGTTTCCACTTAAACATTTGATTGCTTGCAACTTCTTTAACGACATTTAAAATTAATTGGTTTCAAGTGTTGTAACGATATTAGAATTTAGAGTGGTGCAGTCTTTCACTAAATACATGCAGTCTTTCACTAAATACATGCAGTCTTTCACTAAATACATGCAGTCTTTCACTAAATACATGCAGTCTTACACTAAATACATGCAGTCTTACACTAAATACATACAGTCTTTCACTAAATACATGCAGTCTTTCACTAAATACATGCAGTCTTTCACTAAATACATGCAGTCTTTCACTAAATACATACTTAAATTACTAAAAAACTTATTTGCAACATGATAATATTCAGTTAGAAAATAATGCTTTTAGAGGGGAGGGAGTCTAAGTTTTGTGACGTCATATTGGAGGATGATCTGAGTTTGTGTGACGAAGGGGAGGGTGGGTCAAAGATCGTCCAAAATCACTTGACGTCATATATGGACGGCCCTAAAACGAAATACAATGAATATGATTCCTCACAACATGATTTAACAAACTCTTGATCACATAAGAAAGATTTACAAAAAATGCAAAATTGTTAATAGATATGTCATTAAGTAAGGAATTAGAAAACTATGGAGAGAAAAAATTGTTTATTATATTTGGTCGACATAAAAATAGTCAAAGAACAAGTTACTAATAAGGCTACTTACTGAGCTATGATTACATGTTATATATCGAGTTGTCAGGTTGAAAAAAATTTGATTTTGTCACGATTTTAAGGATGGGCCCATAACTGACCAAAACTTTTAGAGTCCATAGTATTTAGGAAACTTAACTACTTTGGAATCTCAGGTTCCTTACATCACTGGATCCAAGACTTCCTTTTGGGCAGGGAGCAAACTGTAATAATTAATGGATCTAAATCTGCACCAATAAAGGTTAACTCAGGAGTTCCACAAGGAACTGTGCTAGGTCCCTTACTCTTTTTAATTTATATAAATGATTTACCCAACAACATCTCAACAGGTACAAAAGTTAGGCTATTTGCTGATGATTGTATAATCTATAGAACAATTAAATCAGAACAAGATAGCAAAATTTTACAAAAAGACTTAGATGAATTGATAAAATGGGAAACTAACTGGAGTATGTCTTTCCATCCCAGAAAAGTGTCAACTGTTAAGAGTAACAAAGAAAAAGAAACAAATAAATTCAAAATATTACATTCATGGAAAAGAACTGACCCAAACTAAAGATGCAAAATACTTAGGAGTCTTAATAAATGAGAAACTATCATGGAATCCCCATGTCAATGAAGTTATTAAAAAATCAAACAAAACCTTAGGCTTTATAAAAAGGAACTTTAACAAATGTAATAGAGATATAAAACTAAAATGCTACCTCACTTTGGTGAGACCTGCACTAGAATATGCATCTTCTGTATGGGACCCATCCACCAAAGAAAACATTGATAAACTAGAACAAATTCAAAAAAGAGCTGCCAGATTCATTACTGGAGAATATTCGAAACTGACAAGAATAACACCATTAGTTAAATCATTAAACCTTGAAACACTAGAGGATAGAAGAACCAAGAGCAAAGTAGTAATCATACATAAAGCAATTAATTCTAATTTAGAAATACAACACAAAGATAACTTAATACAACCCTCAGATAGACATAAGGATAAAAACACCTTTCTTATTCCGTATGCAAGAACAAACACATACAAGTTTTCCTTCTTCCCGTCCGGAATTCGGGCGTGGAATGGGTTGCCTGAAGAATCCAGGAAAACCAACACTTTATCAACATTTAAATCTCTAATAAAAATGCAGGACTAAACACAAACCATAGATAAGCGTAGGACGCAATAATCTTCTGTATAGAAGGAGCGTCTGTAAACAGATAAGATAAGATAAGAGGACATCGGAAATAATTTGTAGTCACCAATTTTGAAGTTATCATTTTACAATAAATTATAAAATTAAAAAAATATTTAACTTGTCTGACGTTGAAAAAATTAATGAACGATTAACACGGTAATATTGCAGTAATCAAACCATAAAACTAGATGATTAAATCATGAAAATATGGCTACCAAATATTTAAGCCTAGAAATCACCAAAGGCTATGTGAAGTGCTGGCTGTGTGGTCAAGATGCTAGGGCTATCAACGTAACAAGTGTTCAGTGGTTCAAAACCGGGTATTGGCAAGTAACTCCCTATCGTATTATGTGATTAATTATAACTTAGCTGTCTTAGGTTACAATATAGGTTACAATATATAAGCTTGTAGCTATACTAAGTAGGTTATAAGTTGAGTATAATAACTGATATATAATAAAAGAAGTTATTTAGATGATTAAAATAGGAGGAGGGGGAGTAATGGATTAACCATAACTGGGGCAGACCTCCGGTAGGAAGGGTAATTTGCAGCCGGGTTTAATAGTAGGAGGGCAGGTTTACAACCGGGATTAATTGTAAGAGGTGAGGTTTGCAGTCGGGATTAATAGTAGGAGGGGAGATTTACAGCCGGGATTAATTGTAGGAGGGGAGGTTTGCAGCCGGGATTAATAGTAGGATGTGAGGTTTGCAGCCGGGTTTAATAGTAGGAGGGGAGGTTTGCTTTGTTGTTTTTGCTGTTGTAGTTGTTGTTTTGTTGTTGCTTTGTTATTGTTTTGTTGTTGATGTTTTTGTTGTTGTTTTGTTTTTGTTGTTGTTGCTGTTGTTGTTTTTGTTGTTGTTGCTGTTGCTGTTGTTGCTTTTGTGTTGTTTTTGTTGTTGTTGCTGTTGTTGCTTTTGTGTTGTTTTTGCTGTTGTTGTTGTTGTCCACATCCCTTGCCCTGCGACGTCAATGTCCTTCATGTTGTTGCTTTGTTGTTGTTGCTGTTGTAGTTGTTGTTTTGTTGTTGTTGCTTTGTTGTTGTTGCTGTTGTAGTTGTTGTTTTGTTGTTGTTTTGTTGTTGATTTTGTTGATTTTGTTGTTTTTGTTGTTGTTTTGTTTTTGTTGTTTTGTTGCTGTTGCTGTTTCTGTTGTTGTTTTTGTCGTTGTTGCTGTTGTTGTTTTTGTTGTTGTTGCTGTTAAACCCGGGCGAAGCCGGGTACTTGCCCCTAGTTTGATATATGAAGAATACAAGGTAACGGCGTTAGAGTATTGCTAGAGTATGAGTTTGATCCGTTTCTAAAATTACAATTTTAATGTTCTAACTTATCGATTCACCTTTTACTTTATAAAATTGAAATTTAAAAAATGTATTAAAAATATATATTTAAAAAACCCTATTGATCTCCAGTCAAGACAATTTAATTCGCATACAGGACAGCGGGTCAAAGTGGTCTACAATGTGGGATGAGGAGTGCATGGGGCAATGGGTCAAATTTGTCTACAATGTGGGGTGAGGAGTGCATGGGGCAATGGGTCAAAGTTGTCTACAATGTGGGGTGAGGAGTGCATGGGGCAACGGGTCAAAGTTGTCTACAATGTGGGGTGAGGAGTGCATGGGGCAACGGGTGAAAGTTGTCTTCAATGTGGGGTGTGGAGTGCATAGGGACTACGGGTCAAAGTTGTCTACAATGTGGGGTGAGGAGTGCATGGGGCAACGGGTCAAAGTTGTCTACAATGTGGGGTGAGGAGTGCATGGGACTACGGGTCAAAGTTGTCAACAATGTGGGGTGCAGAGTGCATGGGACTACGGGTCAAAGTGGTCTACAATGTGGGGTGAGGAGTGCATGGGACTACGGGTCAAAGTTGTCTACAATGTGGGGTAAGGAGTGCATGGGACTACGGGTCAAAGTTTTCTACAATGTGGGGTGAGGAGTGCATGGGGTAAGGGTTATTACGTGACAGATAAGAAAAATACAAATTTAAAGATGATAGCTTTGATAGCTTTTGATAGCTTTGATAGTTTTTGATACATTTGATAGCTTTGATAGCTTTTGATAGCTTTGATAGTTTTTGATACATTTGATAGCTTTGATAGCTTTTGATAGCTTTGATAGCTTTTGATAGCTTTGATAGTTTTTGATACATTTGATAGCTGTGATAGCTTTGATAGCTTTGATAGCTTTGATAGTTTTTGATACATTTGATAGCTTTGATAGCTTTTGATAGCTTTTGATAGCTTTTGATACATTTTATAGCTTTGATAGCTTTGATAGATTTTGATACATTTGATAGCTTTGATAGCTTTTGATAGCTTTGATAGCTTTTGATAGCTTTGATAGCTTTTGATACATTTGATAGCTTCGATACCTTTGATAGCTTTGATAGCTTTTGATACATTTAATAGCTTCGATACCTTTGATAGCTTTGATAGCTTTTGATAGCTTTGATAGCTTTGAAAAACAATTGAAATTTTATTTAAACCTTAGTAAAACACATTCCATAGTAGAACACCAGGAAGGGAAATTTTCATTAAAAAAAATAAACAAAAATAAAAAAAAAGTATCCTTTTCAAATAAAAAAAAATGCTAATGTCGGATATTGAGTGGCCAGCACCTTCCCCTACCCAGCCTACCCAACCACGCCCACCCACCCAATGAGCCTTATTTCCAATTGGTCAGACGCTTATAATGTAAACGAATAGGTTAACTATAAATAATTTCCCTTTCGACTCACAAGGGCAGTAATTTCACATTTAGACATAAGTTACAAATATTAAATTACGTACCTTACGATGTAACTTGTTCAACTTGGAAGATAATACAAAGTATCATTTAAACTCTCCTCATTGTCTTATCATTAGCAGATTCGATTACAACAAAATTCAGTGAAGATCGCTGTACAAATACAGAAGATTTTAAAAAGAAACTGTGGAAATTACAATGTAATAACTTTTGACATAAATTATAATATTTTAATTTTATATTACAGTGATGAAATAATGGTAATTGTTAATTATATTTCAGAGAGCACACATTTATTTCCATTCCTAATTTCCTTCCGCCAGTTTGGATAACAAACACACGCACTTACTTACACACGCATACAAACAATAATAGAGACGGGGAGAGAAAATAAGAGAGGGAGAGAGAGAAATAGAAACCTGGCAACAGATAAAGCATCGTCTTCAAAGTAACTTCAGGTATTTTTTGTTTCTAGTAGAGTCTATGAGTCTATGTAAGGCACATGCAATCGTCTTTATGTTGACAAATAGAAGTGGGTGATTCTCTTTCAGACCTTATGGCAGACCTTATGGCAGACCTTATGTCAGACCTTATGTCAGACCTTGTGTCAGACCTTATGTCAGACCTTATGTCAGACCTTATGTCAGACCTTATGTCAGACCTTATGTGAACTATTCTTTATGACATATCGCAGAACAGCAAATACCTTCACTTTTAGTTAACCACAATCTATTTGTAGCATCCTCTATCATTTCTATTTGTATAATCCTCTATCATTTCTATTTGTAGCATCCTCTATCATTTCTATTTGTATCATCCTCTATCATTTCTATTTGTATCATCCTCTATCATTTCTATTTGTATCATCCTCTATCATTTCTATTTGTATCATCCTCTATCATTTCTATTTGTATCATCCTCTATCATTTCTATTTGTATCATCCTCTATCATTTCCATTTGTATCATCCTCTATCATTTCTATTTGTATCATCCTCTATCATTTCCATGTGTATCATCCTCTATCATTTCTATTTGT
>CALYLW010001378.1:0-117500 GCA_944989445.1 Ampullaceana balthica | reverse complement strand
AGAGGCTCCATTACACAACCCAATAACCAACAACGAGAGATGCTCCATTACACAACTCAATAACCAACAACGAGAGAGGCTCCATTACACAACTCAATAACCAACAACGAGAGAGGCTCCATTACACAACCCAATAACCAACAACGAGAGAGGCTCCATTACACAACCCAATAACCAACAACGAGAGAGGCTCCATTACACAACTCAATAACCAACAACGAGAGAGGCTCCATTACACAACTCAATAACCAACAACGAGAGAGGCTCCATTACACAACCCAATAACCAACAACGAGAGAGGCTCCATTACACAACTCAATAACCAACAACGAGAGAGGCTCCATTACACAACTCAATAACCAACAACGAGAGAGGCTCCATTACACAACCCAATAACCAACAACGAGAGAGGCTCCATTACACAACTCAATAACCAACAACGAGAGAGGCTCCATTACACAACTCAATAACCAACAACGAGAGAGGCTCCATTACACAACCCAATAACCAACAACGAGAGAAGCTCCATTACACAACTCAATAACCAACAACGAGAGAGGCTCCATTACACAACTCAATAACCAACAACGAGAGAGGCTCCATTACACAACCCAATAACCAACAACGAGAGAGGCTCCATTACACAACTCAATAACCAACAACGAGAGAGGCTCCATTACACAACTCAATAACCAACGCATTTTTGTAGAGGTCATATAAACTCACACTCCGAAACAATTGGAGAAAAGAAAAAAAAAGTCCGCTAAATTTTGCCCAAGGGTCAACTTGTCCCAAATAAACATGGAGCAGAAGTGTCGGCCTGGTGCGAGCATCGCTTGTTGAGGAGCCATCACCTCGTCCCCTAATTGGCCATGTTGGGCCTAGGCCACCTGAGAGCTGGCCTCAAAGGCAGGGCCATTAATTGGCTTCCTGGGGAAATGTTGGATTGTCTTCCGTATGCAGATGAGCTCTTGCGCTCCGGAGGTGGGAACAGATCAAGAATGAAAGAGTTTCTATTTTTAGGTCAACTCTATCCGGCAAATTGTTTGGCTTTCAATGGTTAACTTATGACGCAATAGAGGGATAAAATATTTTAAATAAGAAATAGTTCGTTAATTAAAGTAGAGTAAACGATGTAAGCCATTGTCCAGTGTTTGAATACAAATACTACGTTTGTGTGAGAGACGTGTTGTTGTGTTTACATTGGATGAGAATGCAATGACTTGACCTAGTATGAAACACGTGGTTTGTGAGGTGAACTGTAAGCGTGCTGGTCAATGACTGGGAGAATAGCTGCCTATAAATGTATGGTTCAAGAGGTAACCGAGATTGATTGCATACGAGCTGCTTAGGTAGTTGATTGTACAGTTGATCACAGTGAATTGTATATAGTGATTAAAGACAGTTGTTAACCAGACCACAGTGTGTTAAAGACTTGTCTCTTGACTAGCCATAAGATCTATTACAGTTTGTATCTAAAGGACTAGAAATATATTGATCATAGATATTAATTAATATATTAATGAGTCAAAACTTAAAAATATCTTAACTCCATTAATGTCTTATGCGTCAACATGAATGTAACATTTCATCGGTTCATTTGTTTTTTGTCACATGCTAGTACCGCGTGTATGATTATATGATTTGTCTACGTTGTTCACGAAAATCCACCGAAGTGTCTTAGGCACCCGGCTTAAAGGAATTTATATTCTCATGGTCTTCATAGACATTGGTGTTCTCGTAGTCTTCATAGACATTGGTGTTCTCGTAGTCTTCATAGACATTGGTGTTCTCATAGTCTTCATAGACATTGGTGTTCTCGTAGTCTTCATAGACATTGGTGTTCTCATAGTCTTCATAGACATTGGTGTTCTCATAGTCTTCATAGACATTGGTGTTCTCGTAGTCTTCATAGACATTGGTGTTCTCGTAGTCTTCATAGACATTGGTGTTCTCGTAGTCTTCATAGACATTGGTGTTCTCGTAGTCTTCATAGACATTGGTGTTCTCGTAGTCTTCATAGACATTGGTGTTCTCGTAGTCTTCATAGACATTGGTGTTCTCATAGTCTTCATAGACATTGGTGTTCTCGTAGTCTTCATAGACATTGGTGTTCTCGTAGTCTTCATAGACATTGGTGTTCTCGTAGTCTTCATACAGTTAATCTGTCTATCGGTACATCTAATAGGAACTCATACAAACTAAACATCAACACAACAATTTCAAATAAATTTTTTTATTTATAAAATAATTATAGTGACAAAATTATTTTCGAATTTTTTAAAGTAAAATATAACAGTAAGTTCGAAATAGGAAAGGGGCAAAAAACGATCTAAATGACAAAGCAATGATTAAACGGGTCTTCACAGTTCAACAATCAAATGAAGTAAACATCTCGCTAAAGGACTTTGCTATTGTTCAACGAGAACCATTCTCAACATGCTAGTTATGTACTGTGTACTGTCTCACCCCACCCCATTACTTTACTTTATGTACTGTGTACTGTCTCACCCCACCCCATTACTTTACTTTATGTACTGTGTACTGTCTCACCCCCCATTACTTTACTTTATGTACTGTGTACTGTCTCACCCCACCCCATTACTTTACTTTATGTACTGTGTACTGTCTCACCCCACCCCATTACTTTACTTTATGTACTGTGTACTGTCTCACCCCACCCCATTACTTTACTTTATGTACTGTGTACTGTCTCACCCCCCCCATTACTTTACTTTATGTACTGTGTACTGTCTCACCCCCCATTACTTTACTTTATGTACTGTGTACTGTCTCACCCCACCCCATTACTTTACTTTATATACTGTGGCAGCTGGTTTTGTCCTAAGGTGGTTCATGAACTAAAGGTCGTATAGAAACGAAAGCAACAGTTTAGCCAAGGTGGTTTATGAACCAAAGGTCGTATAGAAACAGAAGCCACTGGTTAGCCAAGGTGGTTCATGAACTAAAGGTCGTATAGAAACAGACGCCACCGGTTAGCCAAGGTGGTTCATGAACTAAAAGGCGTATAGAAAAAGAAGCCACAATGTGATGGTAACATGTGTTGCCCCCCTCCCCCCAATGTAATTGTAAAATGTTATGTACTCAAAATAAATAAAAATAACCACAATAGCGTAATGAGTAGAGCTTACCCCATTGACACTACAAACCAATAGCGTTGCGTGAGTACAAGTGTTTCAATTATCTTTCTGTTATAGTTTAATTGAAAAAAATTAAATTTGAGAACTTTACTTTTTGGACTTTGAACATGCCGTTTCGCAGCTATGTGACCACGTTACGGGAGGTAATTGCGTCTGAAGGCGAGACACTGGTCACAGGCGATTACTCCCCCTTAAATCATAAGACATAGTTTGGGACTTGGGGAGATATTGAGTTTCCTCGGCACATGTGCAAGGAAGTGGAAGCCAGACAAAAGTTACCTCCCCAGGGGACGTTCTACCAACGAATATTTGCCCTTGTTCCCGCCAAAAACGACATCGGAACAAAAAGTGTGGGTGTAGGGGGTGGGGGGGGGGTGGTGGCGAACCAGTCAGAATACTTGACAGGTTTGACTAAATAAGGTAAACAAAATATTTTTTGTTTCGTTACCGGTTTCTGAAATGTCTAAAGTTACGTTAGGTTAAATAAGCCAAATTAGTACATGATAAAATGTTGGTCGTGTGTGATAGGGTTGTGTGTGTGTGTGGGAGAGTGGGGCAAACCAGCAGGCACTAACACAGTGTATATATGTGTGTGTGGGAGAGTGAGGCAAACCAGCAGGCACTAATACAGTGTATATATGTGTGTGTGGGAGACTGGGGCAAACCAGCAGGCACTAATACAGTGTATATGTGTGTGTGTGTGGGAGAGTGGGGAAAACCAACAGGCACTAATACAGTGTATATATGTAAGCGAGTGATACAGTGTATATGTGAGAGTGAGTTGTAGAGTGTATATGTGTGAGTGTGTGGGCGTGGGAGAGTGAGGCAAACCAACAGGCACTAATACAGTGTATATATGTAAGCGAGTGATACAGTGTATATGTGTGAGTGAGTTATAGAGTGTATATGTGTGAGTGAGTTATAGAGTGTATATGTGTGAGTGAGTTGTAGAGTGTATATGTGTGAGTGAGTTGTAGTGTATATGTGTGAGTGTGTGGGAGAGTGGGGAAAACCAGCAGGCACTTATACAGTGTATATATGTAAGCGAATGATACAGTGTATATGTGTGAGTGATTTGTAGAGTGTATATGTGTGAGTGATTTGTAGAGTGTATATGTGTGAGTGAGTTGTAGAGTGTATATGTGTGAGTGAGTTGTAGAGTGTATATGTGTGAGTGAGTTGTAGAGTGTATATGTGTGAGTGAGTTGTAGAGTGTATGTGTGTGAGTGAGTTGTAGAGTTTATGTGTGTGAGTGAGTTGTAGAGTGTATATGTGTGAGTGAGTTGTAGAGTGTATATGTGTGAGTGAGTTATAGAGTGTATATGTTTCAGTGAGTTGTAGAGTCTATATGTGTGAGTGAGTTGTAGAGTGTATATGTGTGAGTGAGTTGTAGAGTGTACATGTGTGAGTGAGTTGTAGAGTGTATATGTGTGAGTGAGTTGTAGAGTCTATATGTGTGAGTGAGTTGTAGAGTGTATATGTGTGAGTGAGTTCTAGAGTGTATATGTGTGAGTGAGTTGTAGAGTGTATATGTGTGATTGAGTTGTAGAGTGTATATGTGTGAGTGAGTTGTAGAGTGTATGTGTGTGAGTGAGTTGTAGGTGTATATGTGTGAGTGAGTTATAGAGTGTATATGTGTGAGTGAGTTATAGAGTGTATATGTGTGAGTAAGTTGTAGAGTGTATATGTGTGAGTGAGTTGTAGAGTGTATATGTGTGAGTGAGTTATCAGGGGGTGACACCCGAGCCTAAAATTTTACTGTGTACGATTTTATGTCAGAAAACAAAAGATGACAATTTTTTTAATCTAGAAAGAAATTAAGAAATACAATGAAATACGTTAAACGCGAAAATTCATATTAAAAAATATCAGTTAACTGGCAATAATAAAACAGTCCCAACACACGAACAACATTAAAACAAATTAGGAAAAAAAGAAAAGAAATAGTTGCAGCAGAGAGATCTTTAAAAAAGGCTGGAATGAAAGAGGCTGTGTCTTCTGTTTTAAAAGATATAAAGCCATTTGGGCTTGGACACACCGACAGCATGAACGAATCCCACCTCACGACTCCCTCCACCACAGTGGGGTGGGGGGGAATACGATTTTTATCATACCCACAAAGAAAAAAAATCAAAAGATGGGTTTTCTTTGTTGATGTTTTTCTTGAGGAAAATTATGATTTCAATGTCTTTGAGTTAATATTTTTATATATATATTTATTAAAGGCGTGAAAGCATAGATATTCATGTTTATATACAGGTAGTCCTCCGGTTACGACGGTCCCATCCCGACTTACGCTGTTTAGTGCTTTCGAACGCGCCCCCGTAAACAATAGTATTACGCGTTATTCCGTATTTAAAAAAAAATTCATGAGGTAACGAATTCTTTTCTCTATTTGAAATAACAAAAAATTATTGAAAAATATGTATGATTATTATTTCAACCTACAACTTTCGTTTGCGAATTTTTCAAATGGCGAAGTTTTCAATCAAGTCAATAAAGCTGAGTAAGCTTACAAGTTCCTTTTCAATGCTCATTAGAGAGAGCATATTCAGCCTTTTTCGTCCCATGCAAATTCTAACTCATTATATATTCTTTTCAACTTTGAAAAGGATCGCTCTCAGCTGCAGTTTGATGTCATCATTGAAAGATAGATGCGAAGTGCGATGTGTACATTTGTAAAGGATTGTGTGAAATATAGCTCATTCAAAAGCAGCACAATTTTTAGCTCTGTGCATGTTTTTTTGAGTTTCGCTTTGTGCTAATTCCTTTTCCTTACCCTGAGCCTGGGGCTGGAACATAAATTTTTTAAGAATTCTGAAAATTGGACTAATTCTGAAGGTAAGCAGTCTTCGAAATCACGCATGAACCTACATGTGGAAGAAAATCAGAAGCCCCGAGCCTAGTGCTCTTTATGGGTCTTCCCGGAAGACCCCCTTAGCCATCTGGCCACCGAAGGGACGTAACAGCTGAGGACCCCCCCAAAAAGCGGTCGCTTCTGAAGCGGCCACCTGGGCATCCAGGACATACAGTCGAAGATGCCTCCCACTAAGTTGCCCTCACAAGGAGGTGGTGGAGTTTCCTACTACGACCCGTTACCACTTTGGCGCCATCCCGGCAAAGCACACGGGTCTCCATGGTTAGGACGCCGCAGACCGGGGGATCATCAAAGACCTACCTAGAGTGCAACCCCCACTGGAAGGTTTCCTCAGAGCTGGCGTCCAATGCGTTCTTCGCGGCTCTTTTTGCTAATCCGTACTGGCGCTCCTGGCCCTAAACCGGCACCGCTCGATGGCGTTGCTAGTAGTTTGAGGGGGACGAAACGGTTGCTTCGGATTTACCCGACCCCTTCTTCGAAATCACTTGAATGTTCTTCCATTAACTTGGCTGCTGCCCATCGGATGGCGAAAGTGCTGAGCTCAGTTAGCTTTGTAAGAAAGCCAAATTTCTCACGGATGTATTTATATGCACCTAACCAATGTTGTAGGACTTAAGAAAGTTTGTCAATGATTACCAGAAATACCTCAATCTTGAATTTTTGTCTCCAGGAGAATACTGTTTTGTTGATGTCCCTTTATCAAACTGACGCTTTATTTTTTGTTTGATAGTATTGAAGATTGTTTACACTGTTTTTACCACGCACTTTTCCTTTCCTTTGTCTTCATAGGAATAAAATTAAGAATGCTTTTTTTTTAACAAACTCAATGAGAGACTTCCTTTCTAAAATTGTTTCCCAAATTTCAAGTAAAATAGCGACTTCCAGTTGTTCAATTTCCCATTTGGAAAGCCTTCTTCTTCAAGTAGGCAGTCACGTGGCTGATTTTCATTCGTTGCTAATTCTTCCAGTGCTGCGATATTCTCATGGTATGAGCTATTAACAGACCTTACAGTATAATGTCAGGCCTTGTGTCAGACAAGGCTTTGTTAGCATGTATCAATTTCATATGTTTTTGAAGTACCTGTCAACGATGAGTAGATGCAACAAGTCGGGTATAAAGATTTTGCAGAAGACAAAAAAATCTGACCGCAGTAGGACAACCTGCTGCTCTTTTCCCATTCAAATTAAAGGAATGAGCTGTGCACGGCACATAATGAGCTACAATGCACTTCTCACGAAGAATAGCCTGGTTTCCGTTATACTTCCTACTCATATGCAGCATTGCCGTATGACTGTCCAAGGCATTTTCAGGGATTCGTACAAACATAATGGCCTGCATCTTTATTATACACTATAATTCATAAAAAGTTTGGGGGCCCTTAAATTATTGGGGGCTTTAGCCCGTTCAGCTACCCCCCCTTTTAATCCGCCATAGGGGGGGGGGTCCACGCATCTGTGATGATGTGGTACGAGGAGGGGGGTGTTTAAGAAATGTGACATCACATCAAAAACGCGAAACTTTAAATAAAAGTTCCACTTAAATATTTGATTATTTACCATTTATTTAATTACGTTTTCAATGACTTCACGCGTGTTACGATATTACAGTGCAGACTTACCCTAAATACATATTGAAATGACAAAAAATAATTTGCTAAATGCTAATTTTTATTGAGAAAATACGGCTTGGGGGAGGGGTGTCAAAGCTTTGTGACGTCATATCGTAAAAAAGGGGTGGGGTCTAAGTTTTTGTGACAAAGTATGACGCTGGGGGAGGGTGGGGTAAAAATCGGCAACCTCGCGTGACGTCATTTATGGACGGCCCCTTCAGTCGTGAAGGGGTGACATCATGAGCTACCGCCCCGGGTGACACCAACCCTAGTGACGCCTCTGATCTTGTCAAAAAGGTTTCTAAAATTATTTAGCTTAGTACGCGATTAAAACGAAAGTTTACTTTCTGATCCGACTACAATCATTTGTGTGGACCCTTTTACACATGCACACATCGTCCGCTATTTTCGAAAGCATATACACCGACCACACTTAAACAATGTATTTTTGCCACTTTTCCACAGAAATCACCGTGATCACTTTGATCCCGAATTCCACAACTCTCTCCCTTAACTAGTCATCTAACTCCTAAGGTTACTAACCCCTAAACTTGATTATTTCATGTATTCTATCACGTATGGCTCTCCTCATTACTATTCGGATAGAATTGATTCGTCAACCAAATAGGGACCTTCAAAACTTTTCCCGATTCGAAACTTTCAAGAATGTTTTACATCACGTAAGCCATATAGATCTAAATAGAAAATAATAAGTTTATTGACTTATGACGAGTTGTTTTTAAAAATTATTTTTATATAAAAAAAATAAAAAATAAAAAAAAATAAAAAGGATTTTTTTCCCAATAATTATTTAGATCAAAGGAGTCTGAAGAAACATTTTTTCTTTAAAATAAACATTTTTCTGCGAGCCAGATGCAGACATCAAAAGAGCCATATATGGCTCGCCAGCCATGAATTCACGACCCCTGCTCTACACTATTCTTTCTCATATCCTCCCCCTGCTATCTCACATCCTTCCACTCCTATCTCACATCCTCCACCTCCTATCTCACATCCTCCACCTCCTATCTCAAATCATCCCACTCCTATCTCACATCCTCCCAATCCTATCTCACATCCTCCCACTCCTATCTCATATCCTCCCACTCCTATCTCACATCCTCCCACTCCTATCTCACATCCTCCCACTCCTATCTCACATCCTCCACCTCCTATCTCACATCATCCCACTCCTATCTCACATCCTCCCACTCCTATCTCACATCCTCCCACTCCTATCTCACATCCTCCCACTCCTATCTCACATCCTCCCACTCCTATCTCACATCCTCCCACTCCTATCTCACATCCTCCCCTCCAATCTCACATCCTCTCCCTCCTATCTCAAATCATCCCACTCCAATCTCACATCCTCCCACTCCTATCTCACATCCTCCCACTCCTCACATCCTCCTATCTCACATCCTTCCACTCCTATCTCACATCCTCCACCTCCTATCTCACATCCTCCCACTCCTATCTCACATCCTCCACCTCCTATCTCACATCCTCCCACTCCTATCTCACATCCTCCCACTCCTATCTCACATCCTCCCACTCCTATCTCACATCCTCCCACTCCTATCTCACATCCTCCACCTCCTATCTCACATCATCCCACTCCTATCTCACATCCTCCCACTCCTATCTCACATCCTCCCACTCCTATCTCACATCCTCCCACTCCTATCTCACATCCTCCCACTCCTATCTCACATCCTCCCCTCCAATCTCACATCCTCCCCTCTATCTCAACCTCCCACTCCTCACATACTCCCACTCCTATCTCACATCCTCCCCTCCAATCTCACATCCTCCCCTCCTATCTCACATCATCCCACTCCAATCTCACATCCTCCCACTCCAATCTCACATCCTCCCACTCCTCACATCCTCCCACTCCTATCTCACATCCTCCCACTCCTATCTCACATCCTCCCACTCCTATCTCACATCCTCCCACTCCTATCTCACATCCTCCCACTCCTATCTCACATCCTCCCACTCCTATCTCACATCATCCCACTCCTATCTCACATCCTCCCACTCCTATCTCACATCCTCCCCACTCCTATCTCACATCCTCCCACTCCTATCTCACATCCTCCACCTCCTATCTCACATCCTCCCACTCCTATCTCACATCTCCCACCTCCTATCTCACATCCTCCCACTCCTATCTCACATCCTCCCACTCCTATCTCACATCCTCCCACTCCTATCTCACATCCTCCCACTCCTCACATCCTCCCACTCCTATCTCACATCCTCCCACTCCTATCTCACATCCTCCCACTCCTATCTCACATCCTCCCACTCCTATCTCACATCCTCCCACTCCTATCTCACATCCTCCCCTCCTATCTCACATCATCCCACTCCATCTCACATCCTCCCACTCCTATCTCACATCATCCCACTCCTATCTCACATCCTCCCACTCCTATCTCACATCCTCCACCTCCTATCTCACATCCTCCCACTCCTATCTCACATCCTCCCACTCCTATCTCACATCCTCCCACTCCTATCTCACATCCTCCCACTCCTATCTCACATCCTCCCACTCCTATCTCACATCCTCCACCTCCTATCTCACATCCTCCCACTCCTATCTCACATCCTCCCACTCCTATCTCACATCCTCCCACTCCTATCTCACATCCTCCCACTCCTATCTCACATCCTCCCACTCCTATCTCACATCCTCCCACTCCTATCTCACATCCTCCCACTCCTATCTCACATCCTCCCACTCCTATCTCACATCCTCCCACTCCTATCTCACATCCTCCCACTCCTATCTCACATCCTCCCACTCCTATCTCACATCCTCCCCTCCTATCTCACATCATCCCACTCCATCTCACATCCTCCCACTCCTATCTCACATCCTCCCACTCCTATCTCACATCCTCCCACTCCTATCTCACATCCTCCCACTCCTATCTCACATCCTCCCACTCCTATCTCACATCCTCCCACCTCCTATCTCACATCCTCCCACTCCTATCTCACATCCTCCCACTCCTATCTCACATCCTCCCACTCCTATCTCACATCCTCCCACTCCTATCTCACATCCTCCCACTCCTATCTCACATCCTCCCACTCCTATCTCACATCCTCCCACTCCTATCTCACATCCTCCCCTCCTATCTCACATCCTCCCACTCCTATCTCACATCCTCCCACTCCTATCTCACATCCTCCCACTCCTATCTCACATCCTCCCACTCCTATCTCACATCCTCCCACTCCTATCTCACATCCTCCCACCTCCTATCTCACATCCTCCCACTCCTATCTCACATCCTCCCACTCCTATCTCACATCCTCCCACTCCTATCTCACATCCTCCCACTCCTATCTCACATCCTCCCACTCCTATCTCACATCCTCCCACTCCTATCTCACATCCTCCCACTCCTATCTCACATCCTCCCACTCCTATCTCACATCCTCCCACTCCTATCTCACATCCTCCCACTCCTATCTCACATCCTCCCACTCCTATCTCACATCCTCCCACTCCTATCTCACATCCTCCCCTCCAATCTCACATCCTCTCCCTCTATCTCGCAACCTCCCACTCCTCACATCCTCCCACTCCTATCTCACATCCTCCCCTCCATCTCACATCCTCCCACTCCTATCTCACATCTCCCACTCCTATCTCACATCCTCCCACTCCTATCTCACATCCTCCCACTCCTATCTCACATCCTCCCACTCCTATCTCACATCCTCCCACTCCTATCTCACATCCTCCCACTCCTATCTCACATCCTCCCACTCCTATCTCACATCCTCCCACTCCTATCTCACATCCTCCCCTCCAATCTCACATCCTCCCCTCCTATCTCAAATCATCCCACTCCATCTCACATCCTCCCACTCCTATCTCACATCCTCCCACTCCTCACATCCTCCTATCTCACATCCTCCCACTCCTATCTCACATCCTCCACCTCCTATCTCACATCCTCCCACTCCTATCTCACATCCTCCCACTCCTATCTCACATCCTCCCACTCCTATCTCACATCCTCCCACTCCTATCTCACATCCTCCCACTCCTATCTCACATCCTCCCACTCCTATCTCACATCCTCCCACTCCTATCTCACATCATCCCACTCCTATCTCACATCCTCCCACTCCTATCTCACATCCTCCCACTCCTATCTCACATCCTCCCACTCCTATCTCACATCCTCCCACTCCTATCTCACATCCTCCCCTCCAATCTCACATCCTCTCCCTCTATCTCGCAACCTCCCACTCCTCACATACTCCCACTCCTATCTCACATCCTCCCACTCCAATCTCACATCCTCCCACTCCTATCTCACATCCTCCCACTCCTATCTCACATCCTCCCACTCCTATCTCACATCCTCCCACTCCTCACATCCTCCATCTCCATCTCCACTCCTATCTCACATCCTCCCACCTCCTATCTCACATCCTCCCACTCCTATCTCACATCCTCCCACTCCTATCTCACATCCTCCCACTCCTATCTCACATCCTCCCACTCCTATCTCACATCCTCCACCTCCTATCTCACATCATCCCACTCCTATCTCACATCCTCCCACTCCTATCTCACATCCTCCCACTCCTATCTCACATCCTCCCACTCCTATCTCACATCCTCCCACTCCTATCTCACATCCTCCCCTCCAATCTCACATCCTCCCCTCTATCTCGCAACCTCCCACTCCTCACATACTCCCACTCCTATCTCACATCCTCCCACTCCTATCTCACATCTCCCCTCCATCTACATCCTCCCTCCTATCTCACATCCTCCCACTCCATCTCACATCCTCCCACTCCTATCTCACATCCTCCCACTCCATCTCACATCTCCCACTCCTATCTCACATCCTCCCACTCCTATCTCACATCTCCACCTCCTATCTCACATCCTCCCTCCAATCTCACATCCTCTCCCTCCTATCTCACATCCTCCCACTCCTATCTCACATCCTCCCCTCCAATCTCACATCCTCCCACTCCTATCTCACGTCCTTCCCTCCTATCTCACATCCTTCCCTCCATCTAAATCCTCCCCTCCTATCTCACATCCTCCCACTCCAATCTCACATCCTCCCACTCCTATCTCACAATCCTCCCACTCCTATCTCACATCCTCCACTCCTATCTCACATCCTCCCCTCCAATCTCACATCCTCTCCCTCTATCTCACATCCTCCCACTCCTATCAAATATCCTCCCACTTCTATCTCACATCCTCCCACTCCTATCTCACCTCCTCCACCTCGTATCTCACATCCTCCCACTCCTCACATCCTCCAATCTCACATCCTCCCACTCCTATCTCACATCCTCCCCCTCCAATCTCTCATCCTCTCCCTCCTATCTCACATCCTCCCACTCCTCACATCCTCCCACTCCTATCTCACGTACTCCCACTCCTATCTCACATCCTCCCACTCCTATCTCACATCCTCCCACTCCTATCTCACATCCTCCCACTCCTATCTCACATCCTCCACCTCCCGTCTCACATCTCCCACTACTCACATCCTCCCACTCCTATCTCACATCCTCTCCCTCCTATCTCACATCCTCCCACTCCTCACATCCTCCCACTCCTATCTCACATCCTCCCCTCCAATCTCACATCCTCTCCCTCTTATCTCGCAACCTCCCACTCCTCACATACTCCCACTCCTATCTCACATCCTCCCACTCCTATCTCACATCCTCCCACTCCTATCTCACTTCCTCCCACTCCTATCTCACATCCTCCTCCTATCTCACATCCTCCCACTCATATCTCACATCATCCTCCCACTCCTATCTCACTTCCTCCCACTCCTATCTCACATCCTCCTCCTCCTATCTCACATCCTCCCACTCCTATCTCACATCCTCCCCCTCCAATCTCACATCCTCTCCCTCCTATCTCACATTCTCCCACTCCTATCTCACATCCTCCCCTCCAATCTCACATCCTCTCCCTCCTATCTCGCAACCTCCCACTCCTCACATACTCCAACTCCTATCTCACATCCTCCCACTCCTTTCTCACATCCTCCCACTCCTATCTCACTTCCTCTCCCTCCTATCTCACATCCCCCCTCCTATCTCAGATCCTCTTACCGAGTTTTCTCATCCCTCCGTATTCAGATTTCACCATCGTCGCATGATCTCATTATCTCTTCATCTCTCCCAGTTTATTTCTCGCCTTTGTTCGGCTGTAGAAAAGAAAATATCTATACCTCTGTATATCACCGCTGTCCGCCCAGCTCGCCCCTCTCTATCAGTAGCGTACATTAGCACCCTTAAGGCTGCAAGGTTTAGAGGAGACCCAATCACTTGGGCGGGCGGATTCGAATCGTGGGTATTCGACTAAAGAATTCATCACTTCCGAATTTCAAAAAAACCATAAAAGATATCTATAATCGAGAGTTGCTTATTTTAAGCGAGTACAACAATTGGTTTAAACCATTTAATTGATTAGTTCATAAGTGATTTTAGAAAAAAAAGAAGACAAAGGCCGAGATTGTGAGGCTGCTTTAGTCGGATTGTTGGGTTTAATCTGAAACTTAACAAACATATAAACTCGTCAGTGTAATGTGTACACGTTGTATATTATTATTATATATTTGTGTTCACTTGAGAATAACAACAACTCTACAGTGTCCCAAGAGGCCACCTTGTATGACGTTGGTTGCCACGGTACATGACGTTGGTTCCCAGAGAACGTGACGTCGTTTGCCAGGGAGTACGACGTTGGGTTCCAGGGAGTATGACGTTATTGCCACTGAGTATGCCGCTGGTTGCCAAGGAGTATGTCGTGGGTTGCCAGGAACCCAGAGAATTTTGGGCCTTAAGTACTACGGCTATATCGAACCTAGATCCAAAAGATAGTTCGTGTTTTTTTAAAAATGGATATGCATTTTAAATAAAAAGAGTTTTAATAATATTTTAGTTGATGTAGTTTATGGTATTTGTAATCTATAGAGGCGTTTAATGTGTGTGTTTAGACAAGCTGATTTTGGTGGGTCTAGGAATTATTGACCTATAGGGGAAAATACTGGAAAATAGTAAGTTAAAAAATATAAGATATTGTTTACTTCGGTTTTAGGTAATATATTGATAGGGTAATTTGTAGAATTGGTAAACGACAGTGTAAGGTAATCTAATGGGTAAAATAAATTAAATGGATAAGACTAGGGTGCTCAGTATAAACTTAGCGAATAGCTTTGCTTAACTTGATGAATATCTTTACATAACTAAGCAAGCACCCTAGACTTATAGTCATGGCGAACAACGAGAAAATCGATTTAACCTACGATTTAACGTTCCTGTCTCATTTTAAACTTTTACATTTTCATAAATTTGGAACTTAAGGTCTCTTCTGACTGTAAATTTCAAATTTCAAATTTATTTTCCTACTTTTTAGTACATTTTTATAAAATTTTTATTTTCTACTTTTTAGTGCATTTCTAAAATAAAACTAGCTTTTAAAAAGTGTTTTTTAAAATCTATTTTTATTGCATTGATGTATATATAGAGTATGTAATTCGGGTATGACGTCTGTCCCTCTCGAATGACGTAGCGGTTTATTGAAGACGTATACTGGTAAGACCAAGTTGATTTTTAAATCACTTATATTAACTTCATCGCCGTCTCTGTCTCTCTGTCTCTCTCTCTCTGTCTCTCTCTGTCTCTCTCTCTCTCTGTCTGTCTTGGGCGGGCACCGCGGAAAAACAAAAGTAAAAAATGACCCACTTCCCGTGAAGCCATCGAGCTGAAATTTGGCACACGGACCCGTGTCACCTAACAATGCATTGTTTCAAAATTTCAGATCGATCGAATGTACAGTTATTAAATTAATGCATTTTTAGTTTATCTCTATACGAAGTACGTAATTCAATTTCACAGTTTGTTATTGTTTTTTTCACGTGAGAGCTCAGTTCGCGCGGTGACGCGACCCATCGAAGTACCGGCGTGCTTTTGTTTACATTTTACGTGTCACGCTGAGCTTGGTCCAGCTATCGGTGACCAGACCTTTCACCTCTCCCACCCCCACCCCCGATTATACAAGGCAGATACAGTCTGTAAATGTTTGTCGCGCTTGAAGATAATCAATATTTGTAATTATGACTCATATATAATGGGATTTATAGTGAAAAACTTTGTTTTTACTGGTTTGTTATTTTAAATCCCTTATATTAACTTCACCACCGTTTCTCTCTGTCTTGGGCACCTCGGAAAATTAGAAGTCAAAATTGACCCACTTCCCGTGAAGCCATCGAGCTGAAATTTGGCACACGGACTTGTGTCACCAAACAATGCATCGTATCACAAATTCAGATCGATCGAACGTACAGTTATTAAATTAATGCATTTTTAGTGTATCTATATAAACTATATGTAGCGGTCGCTATCGTTTAAATTTTACGGGTCACTTGACTTCACCCCAGCCTTCGATGAACACATCACGTGTTTTAACCAGGTAAACCGGCATGCTTTTGTTTACATTTTGCGTGTCACGCTGAGCTCGGTCCAGCGATCGGTGACAAGACCTTTCCCCTCTCCCACCCCCCACCCGGGTTAAAAGCAAAGGGGAGTTAAGACAGATTCAGTATGTAAATATTTGTCGTGTTTGAACATAATCAATACTTTTAGTTATGTCTCATATATAAGGGATTTATAGTCAAAAACTTTGTTTTGACGGGTTTGTTTTATTTGATCTGTGTTGTGTATAAAATGATTTGTGTTCATGCATTTCTGATTTTGAAGGTGTTGAATAATTCTTGATGTATTATATTAATGTATTTGTAATGTGAAGTGATTCCATACCCTGACTCTTGCTATTGTGACATTCTACTCGCAAGTAGAATCTAACGGAAGAGGGGGATATGTCAAGGTATTTTATCGTCCATAAAGTACGTCACGCTATTTTTGACCATTTTTGACCCTCCCTCCCCCTGTCACAAACTGTCACAAATCTCTGGACCCCCCCTCCCCCCTGTCACAAACTGTCACAAATCTCTGGACCCCCCCTCCCCCCTGTCACAAACTGTCACAAATCTCTGGACCCCCCCACCCCCTTAAGTACGTCACACTTTCGATTTTTTAAAATTAACACCTAATTAAAATATTTAATTTAATACTTAAATTACACTTCACCATTAAACTGTATTAAAAGATAAACTTTCCAATTAAAAGTAGGGATGTACCAGATTCAAAATTTTGAAATCTGGCCGGAACTGAATTTGGCCGGATATATGAAGTGAAATGCGGCTGGCGCCGAAATCAGATTTCTTAAAATGGCCGGATTCCTGATTTGCCGGAGCCATTATGAATATATATATAAATTAGGAATCTACCGGCCAGCCGGATTTATAAAGTGAAACCTGCCGGAGTCGAAGCCAGAGCCGGATTTTTTTTTAAATAGCCGGTTTCCGGATTTGCCGGAGCTGGAGACGAAATCCCGTACTTAAAAGCACTATCATATTATTAAAATGAATTTAATAGTAGAATAGTTAATTGGCAAAAGTTGTCACAGTTATTCAATGAAATAGTAACTCAATCTAGATCAAATTTAAAAAGAAAAAATGGAAAAATTACACTTGACAATTGTATAATACACATAATTTCTCTGCTAACTTTTCATTTACAATGAGTAATGTTAAGGTTTAGATAATCTTCCGCTTATGCAATCTATTGACACAGGATAATAAGTAGATTAGCGAAACTTGACCTCACCCATGCAGATATTAAATAATACAAAGAAAACAAAACAATTTAAAAAAAAAGACTAGATTGACACATTATGTGACCAACTCTTGTGCTATATTGAATCTGTTTATTATGGTCCTATGAATTATGTTTCATTCAAAAATATTCACTGGACATCATCTTACAACGGTGAAATGAAGTTTTCATCCATAGTTACGACTGACATCATTCTTTCACCATCATCGTTTCCTGGAAGGATAATTGCAGACAGATCAACTCGTCCTCATCTAGCCACTCAACAGCCTCTGTATGTGCATTTTCTCTTCTGGCAATAACTGCCATAGGTTCTCTTTGCCTTATAGAAGTGATTCTCAAAGGACGGATGCTTTTTATCTGAGTTGATTCTGGAACAGTTTGGGTGGGCACATTCTCCTGAGCCCGAGCTCTGTGTCATCCTGTATGTTTCTTCAAAATTGTTTGTGAGGCTGGGGATACGGTGGTCGAGTGGCGGCGCGCTCTACTGGCGTACCGATGGTCACGGGTTCGAATCCATGGGAAGCCATTGATTTGTTCCAGGGGCCTAGGGCGTCCCCGAGTCCACCCAGCTTCGAGTGGGCACCTAACGCATAGTTAGGGTAAAAAAAAGCGGCTGGATAATGCGTGGAACCCTTATAGCCTTGGCATGTGAACGCTGCATCACTTGCCAAAACCAACTGCTGCCTTGCTGATGGTCTTGGCAGACCAAAGGCTATGGAAGCACATCCAGAAAAAACAGTAGGCTGAAGTCGGAGACCACGGGCCAATTGGCGCAAAACTCGTCGGCACGCAATACTCAAATTGAGAACGAAGAAGAGAAGAAGAAGTTTGTGAGGCTAAATATAAACGACCTACTTTGCAAAGTAGATCAAATAAGGTGGTAATCATATTATGGTTGTACTTTAAAAACTCCTGTTTATCTTGGCATAATGTCATCAAATTTGAGAGTTTGTGCTACAATCAAGGAAGGACATTTATGAGAATCTGCAACTTTCTGAAGCTTTGAGTCCATCAACCAAATTGGGATTGGAGGAGGGGAAGAATCTTGAAGGTAAAACGTTGAAATATGAGCTTCGTGCTTTGTCGCAACATTTGATGTCCTGATATTTAACAATTTGAGTGAAGTATTGGCTGGAGCGAACATGATTGTCAAACCAAACCTGATCCTTATATTTGTAATATTAGTACTGCTGCATCCAATTCAGATTTATGAAGAACACATTCAGGAGATACGCATTTCATGCTATTTGGACATAAAACTAATTCTAATTTTTCAAAAAAAAATTGAAAATTATTTTTAAAGCTATTAAAATTCTACTAAAAAAGATAAAAATAAATTAGAAAAAAAATAATTAAAAAAATAAATGTGTGACATCACACATGGCCTGACCCCCCCTCCCCCTGTCACAAAGTGTCACACTTTCTTAGACCCCCTCCCCCCCTCGGAGCGTGACGTACTTTATGAGAATCACTGCTGTTAATTGTTGTGAACTCTGGTCAAGCAGTGACTGTAGAAGAGTTCACTTAGACATAATAATGGGAGTTGTAGTCACGCATGATGATGGAAGACAGGCGGGCTATTTATAAGTGGGGTGAAGACAGGCGGGCTATTTATAGGTGGGGTGAAGACAGGTGGGCTATATATAGTGTGGGGTGAAGACAGGTGGGCTATATTTAGGCGGGGTGAAGACAGCGGGCTATATATAGTGTGGGGTGAAGACAGGTGGGCTATATTTAGGTGGGGTGAAGACAGGCGGGCTATTTATAGGTGGGGTGAAGACAGCGGGCTATATATAGGTGGGGTGAAGACAGGCGGGCTATATATAGTGTGGGGTGAAGACAGGCGGGCTATTTATAGGTGGGGTGATGACAGCGGGCTATGTATAGGTGGGGTGAAGATAGGCGGGCTATTTATAGGTGGGTGATGACAGCGGGCTATTTATAGGTGGGGTGAAGACAGCGGGCTATTTATAGGTGGGGTGAAGACAGCGGGCTATATTTAGGTGGGGTGAAGACAGGCGGGCTATATATAGTGTGGGGTGAAGACAGCGGGCTATATTTAGGTGGGGTGAAGACAGGCGGGCTATATATAGTGTGGGGTGAAGACAGGCGGGCTATATATAGTGTGGGGTGAAGACAGCGGGCTATATTTAGGTGGGGTGAAGACAGGCGGGCTATATATAGTGTGGGGTGAAGACAGGCGGGCTATATATAGTGTGGGGTGAAGACAGGCGGGCTATATATAGTGTGGGGTGAAGACAGCGGGCTATATATAGTGTGGGGTGAAGACAGGCGGGCTATATATAGTGTGGGGTGAAGACAGCGGGCTATATATAGTGTGGGGTGAAGACAGGCGGGCTATATATAGTGTGGGGTGAAGACAGCGGGCTATATATAGTGTGGGGTGAAGACAGGCGGGCTATATAAAGTGTGGGGTGAAGAGTCACGAGGTACACAAGGGAGTAGAAGAGAGACCGAGTGAAGAGGTCCATAGTCATTGTTAGTACTAGCCATTCTATTAGTGATAGAGCGTTAGCTCTAATAGCTGGTAACAATCGAGGTGTGCTCGAGTGTACAGTGTAGTAATGCTAGTATTAGGGACATAGCGTCCGTTGTATGCACTTAGGAGTAAGTGGCATTGTTAGAAGAATAGCCTTGTGTACCTGGATCATTGTTAGACGAATACATTTGTGTACCTGGATCATTGTTAGACGAATACATTTGTGTACCTGGATCATTGTTAGACGAATACATTTGTGTACCTGGATCATTGTTAGACGAATACATTTGTGTACCTGGATCATTGCTAGACGAATACATTTGTGTACCTCGATCATTGTTAGACGAATACATTTGTGTACCTGGATCATTGTTAGACGAATACATTTGTGTACCTGGATCATTGTTAGATGGATACCCTTGCGTACCTAGATCATTGTTAGACGAATACCCTTGCGTACCTGGATCATTGTTAGACGAATACCCTTGCGTACCTGGATCATTGTTAGACGAATACCCTTGCGTACCTGGATCATTGTTAGACGAATACCCTTGCGTACCTGGATCATTGTTAGACGAATACCCTTGTGTACCTGGATCTGTTGCTGTAATTATATTGCTGACTTAATAAAGACTTGAATTATCCATTGAACAAGAGTCGAGACTTCGTCTTAATTTATCCAGAACCCAGTACGCAACAGCTGCCACGGCCTCAGCTGGTGCAATAGATGCCACGGCCACAGCTGGTGCAATAGATGCCACAGACAGCTGTTACAATAGCTGCCACGGCCACAGCTGGTGCAATAGATGCCCCGCTCACAGCAGGTGCAATAGATGCCACAGACACAGCTGGTGCAATAGATGCCACAGACACAGCTGGTGGAATAGCTGCCATGTTCACAGCTGTTGCAATAGCAACAAGCACAATACTAATTGATATAACAATAATACTAAGAGAGGCAAGAGATGAAATTACTGCCCTTGGTATTTAAAAAAAAACTGAGTTTAAAAAATAATGTAATGGGCAAAATCTCTTTGACTGGACATATGGAATTCTAAGTGTATTTTTGTGTACGCGCATGTGTGCTTTTGCCTATGCGCATGTGTGCGTGTGCCTATGCGCGTGTATGCTTTTGCCTATGCGCGTATGTGCATGTGCTTTTGCGCGTGTGTGCGTGTCCCTATGCACGTGTGTGCGTGTGCCTATGCGCGTGTGTGAGAAAATACTGAATTTCAAATGGTCAAAATACAATAGGGCTTATTTTTTTAATGTTTTGATGCCATTTGAGAGATTCAAGTCTGTATGTACACACCACCTATAGCCAATATTTCATAATAACTAAGTGTGTATAAACAAAGTCTGTATTTACACACCACCTATAGCCAATATTTCATAATAACTAAGTGTGTATAAACAAAGTCTGTATTTACACACCACCTATAGCCAATATTTCATAATAACTAAGTGTGTATAAACAAAGTCTGTATTTACACACCACCTATAGCCAATATTTCATAATAACTAAGTGAGTATAAACAAAGTCTGTATTTACACACCACCTATAGCCAATATTTCATAATAACTAAGTGAGTATAAACAAAGTCTGTATTTACACACCACCTATAGCCAATATTTCATAATAACTAAGTGTGTATAAACTAAATCAAAATACTTTCATTGTCTTTCAATTGTGACTTTTACTGTCATTGTCTTTCACTTGTGTCTTGTAATGTCATTGTCTTTCACTTGTGTCTTGTAATGTCATTGTCTTTCACTTGTGTCTTGTAATGTCATTGTCTTTCACTTGTGTCTTGTACTGTCATTGTATCTCACTTGTGTCTTGTTTTGTCATTGTCTTTTAAAATGAAATAAAAGTGTGTGGGTCGAGAGGGGGGTGTGTGGTTGCTGTGAAAAGGTTGTTGGCATACAAGGCTTCCCTTGACCAAACCAAGACACCCGAGACACAAAAGACAGTCCCATGTAATGTCTTCGGATGTCTTAGTGCTGTTAATCTCCACGCGCAGTACGTGTCAATCAAAGTCTAAGAGAAGGTTCTTGTTTGCGGTTGAGATCTATTTAATTCCCAGAACAGAAGTATCGCTGGCGAATTTTTGGCATCGATGGGACGAGAACGCGGTATCGTCCGGACTTCCAGGCATCGCTTGACAGGACAAATCCCATCTCGGTAGTTCGGTCCCAATAATCGATACCTCTTACCATTTCGGGAGCGTTGACCCCACCCCAGTTTTGGAGAGAAGCGTGGATATGTTGAGTGAATTGGGGGGGGGCGTGGTGGTGAGTTACCCTCCATTTGTTGGTTTGGGAAGGGAAGGAGAGATGCATCATGGCCTGCCAAGGGGGGCATGGGGCCTATCAAGGGGGCATATGGCCTTTCAAGGGGGCATGGGGCCTGTCAAGTTGGGCATGGGGCATTTCAAGGGGGGGGGCATAGGGCCTTTCAAGGGGACATGGGGCTTTTAAAGGGGGCATGTGGCCTGTCAAGGGGGGGCGTGGGGCTTGTTAAGGGGGCATGGGGCTTTTCAAGGGGGGCATGGGGGTTTTTCAAGTGGGGCATGAGGCCTGTCAAGGGGGGCATGGGGCCATTCAAGGGGGTCATAGGGCCTGTCAGGGGGGCATCGGGCCTGTCAAGGGGGGCCTGGCGTTTGGATACTCTCTAACATAAAGTCGGAAATATCTTCTGAATTTTCTTTTTTTCTCTCCTTTTTTTAAACATGCTCTAAAGTCCCAACAGAGATGTACGGTAATTTATGAGGTTATAAACTGTGTTGATATTCAAGTCATTTATGAGGCTATAAGCCGTGTTGATATTCCAGTAATTTATGAGGTTATAAACTGTGTTGATATTCCGGTAATTTATGAGGTAACAAGCCGTGTTGATATTCCGGTAATTTATGAGGTTACAAGCCGTGTTGATATTCCGGTAATTTATGAGGTTACAAGCCGTGTTGATATTCCGGTAATTTATGAGGTTACAAGCCGTGTTGATATTCCGGTAATTTATGAGGTTACAAGCCGTGTTGATATTCCGGTAATTTATGAGGTTACAAGCCGTGTTGATATTCCGGTAATTTATGAGGTTACAAGCCGTGTTGATATTCCGGTAATTTATGAGGTTACAAGCCGTGTTGATATTCCGGTAATTTATGAGGTTATAAGCCGTGTTGATATTTGAACTGATCAAATTATAAATATTCGTTTGTCTTACTTTTCTCCTGTTCTCCAACTCGTTTCATTTGTCCTGGTTTCAATTATTTGAAAGTTTCAATTATTCGTGGTACATTGTTTCATTTAAAAGTCAAAACCCATTTCATCTATGTCACCAGTTTTTGTGTAATATAGTGTAGTGTAATGTAGTGTAGTATAGTGTAGTGTAGTGTAGCGTAGTGTAGAGTAGTGTAGTGTAGTGAAGTTGGTGTAGTGTAATGTAGTGTAGTAGTAGTAGTAGTAGTAGTGTAGTGGTATGTAGTGTAGTGAGTGTGTGTAGTGTAGTGTAGTGGTAGTGTAGTGTAGTGTAGTGGTAGTGGTAGTGGTAGTGGTAGTGTAGTGGTAGTGGTAGTGTAGTGGTAGTGGTAGTGGTAGTGTAGTGTAGTGGTAGTGTGGTAGTGGTAGTGGTAGTGTAGTGGTAGTGGTAGTGGTAGTGTAGTGGTAGTGGTAGTGGTAGTGGTAGTGGTAGTGGTAGTGGTAGTGGTAGTGGTAGTGGTAGTGGTAGTGTAGTGGTAGTGGTAGTGGTAGTGGTAGTGGTAGTGGTAGTGGTAGTGGTAGTGTAGTGGTAGTGGTAGTGGTAGTGGTAGTGGTAGTGGTAGTGTGTAGTGGTAGTGGTAGTGGTAGTGGTAGTGGTAGTGGTAGTGGTAGTGGTAGTGGTAGTGGTAGTGGTAGTGGTAGTGGTAGTGGTAGTGGTAGTGGTAGTGGTAGTGGTAGTGGTAGTGGTAGTGGTAGTGGTAGTGGTAGTGGTAGTGGTAGTGGTAGTGGTAGTGGTAGTGTAGTGGTAGTGGTAGTGGTAGTGGTAGTGGTAGTGGTAGTGGTAGTGGTAGTGGTAGTGGTAGTGGTAGTGGTAGTGGTAGTGGTAGTGGTAGTGGTAGTGGTAGTGGTAGTGGTAGTGGTAGTGGTAGTGGTAGTGGTAGTGTAGTGGTAGTGGTAGTGGTAGTGGTAGTGGTAGTGGTAGTGGTAGTGGTAGTGGTAGTGGTAGTGGTAGTGGTAGTGGTAGTGGTAGTGGTAGTGGTAGTGGTAGTGGTAGTGGTAGTGGTAGTGGTAGTGGTAGTGGTAGTGGTAGTGGTAGTGGTAGTGTAGTGTAGTGTTATGTAGTGTAGTTTAGTGTATTGTAGTGTAATATAGTGTAGTGTAGTGTAATGTAGTGTAGTGTATTGTATTGTAGTGTAGTGTAGTGTAGTGCAGTATAGTGTAGTGTAGTGTAATGTAGTGTAGTGTATTGTAATTTAGTGTAGTGTTGTGTAGTGTAATGTAGTGTATTGTAGTGTAATGTAGTGTAGTGTAGTGTAGTGTAGTGTAGTGTGGTATGTTGTAGTGTAGTGTAATGTAGTGTGGTGTAGTGTAATGTAGTGTAGTGAAGTGTAATGTAGTGTAGTGTGGTGTAATGTAGTGTAGTGTAGTGTAATGTAGTTTAGTGTAATGGTTTAGTGTAATGTATGTAATGTATGTAATGTAGTGTAATGTAGTGCAGTGTAATGTAATGTAGAGTAATGTAGTGTAGTTTAGTTTAGTGTAGTGTAGTGTAGTGTAGTGTAATGTAGTTTAGTGTGGTGTAGTTACAATTTACATACAATTCTGGGGACATAAACTCATAGTTAATGAGCCGGCTCAAAAAAGAATGGTATTTGGATTAAATCATATATAGTTTTTCACACGCTTAAAGAATTTTAAGAATAAAAGTCTAATTTATCCAAACACACAACAAAGCAAAACAAAATAGAGAATATTTATTATTTATTTACAAAGTAAAATAAAAGTATATTTGTATAAATAGAAACATGGCTGGATGGACTGGAAAAAAAAATATATTAGACACATTGACATCTAGGGGCAGACAGATGGATAGATTGATATGTAGTCAGATGAATAAATCGGTACGATTCATCGCAACAATGAAAAAGTTATATACTTGTGTGCAGAGAGAAAGGAATTGCTCTTCTACATCGCGATGCATCAATACCGTAAGTTGAGTTGTTGAGCCGCGCGAAGTGGCAGACGTCAAACTAATATCAGCACGAGCATGCGTGGGCGGCCTGGGGGACGAGCTTATTACCGACGCCCCACCCCCCTCTTGTGACAGACAGATCACTGAACGAGGTGATATTGTTGCGGCATGGTTATCACTGTCTAACATCATCTTATATCTTAAAGACGCTTCTTTTATACAAAACATTATTGCGTCGTACGCAGTCCACTTATACCGATAGCACGTGTTACACTTGAATGAACTAGAACAATTTAATAGCACGTGTTACAATTGAATGAACTAGAACAATTTAAAAAAAAGAGCTGCCCGATTCATTACTGGAGAATATTCAAAGCTGACAAGAATAACACCATTAGTTAAATCATTAAACCCTGAAACACTAGAGGATAGAAGAAAAAAGTACATGTAGTAATAATAACTAAGGAACTTAAAATTAACTTGGAAATACAACAGAAAGATAACTTAATAGAACCCTCATATAGACATAGGGATAAAACACATTTCTTACTCCGTATGCAAGAACAAACACATACAAACTCTATTTCTTCCCGTCCCGGAATTCGGAATTGGAATGGGTTGGCCGAGGAAACCAGGAAAACCAACACTTTATCATTTAAATATCTAATAAAAATGCAAGACCAGAAACAAATCATGAATAAGCGTAGGACGCAATATTCTTCTGTTTAGAAGGAGCATCTGTAACCAATAAGATAAGATAAGATTCGTAACTGACTGGAGCTGACTGCTGTCATTTTAATTGATCGGATCAGACTGACAAACAGACTGACAAACCAAGGTAAGGATTCATCAGAAGACAAAAATGCGAAAAAAGACTATTTGAAATCTTTGGACTAGTCATCTTTAAAAGTTCACTACAAATTTAGCAACCCCTAAAACCAAAGTTTTTTTTTATACTATAAATCCCTTATATAAGAGACATAATTAAAAGTATTGATTATGTTCAATATAATACGTACCGCGCGACAGACTAGTCTAAATATTTTCATGCTACATAGATAGAGATAATCTTACAATTCATTAATTTAGTTACAGTACATTCGATCGATATGAAATTTTGATTGAACGCATTGTTGGGGGACACAAGTCTATGTGAAAAATTTCAGCTCGATGGGATGACGGGAAGTGGGTCAATTTTGACTTTTGTTTTTCAGAGGGACCACGACAGGCAGAAACAAAGACAAGACGGAGAAGTTAATATAAGGGGATTTAAAAATAAATTATCTCTGCCTTTAATTACACACTTTTTCTTTTTTAAGCCAATATATTATTTGAAACCGTATATATAATAGTATACTAATATCTAAGTGATGTCTAGTACTTGAACTTGAACTTGAACTATAATAATAATAATAATAAATAAATAATAATTAGATAATAATAAATTGATTATTTATATAGCGCTATATCCCAGTAAGGAACTGGGCTCACAGCGCTTTACATGAAAGAAATAACATACTTATAAGTATTAAATTAACATTCATATCACAACAAACACACAAGATTACAATACATTATACATAAGCTACGTTAATCATTTACAAGTAATGTTGTTTCATCAATTTAACTATCCCTTAACCCGTTGTTGGGTCGTGGGGCCCCATCGTGAACTGCTCACTAACACACGCCATTTGTCCCGGTCCTGTGCTGCCCTTTGAGGGTCACTGAATGACAGGCCGGTCCACTCTTTCATATCGTCCTCCCATCTTTTCTTTTGGTTACCTCTTTTCCATCCTCCCTGGACTGTGCCTTGCAATATTTCTTGTCACGTGTCCGTACCATCGTAATTTCCTCTTTTTAATTGATGTGAGTAGGTCGTCGTAGGGGCCAATGACAGTACTTATTGTGTTGCGGACCGCTTCGTTTGTGATGTGCGCTGTGGGGGGGGGATGTTCAATATCTTTCTGAAACATCTCATCTCCAGCGCATTGATTCTTCTTTGCAGGTCTGCAGTGAGCGTCCAATTCTCACAACCATACAAAAAGACCGACATCGCCAGAGAGCGCATTAGAAGGATCTTTGTTCTCAGGGAGAGCTTCTTACTTTTCCAGATGTGCTTTAATTTACTCAATGCTGCCATTGTTTGGGCTACTCTGGCAAGAATTTCTGGCTTTGAGCCTTCGTCGGATATTATGGCCCCTAGATATTTGAAGGTGGAGACTTCTTCCAGTTTTTGCCCGTTTATCCGAATCTCACTTGTGAATTTACTATTTGCCATGACCTTGGTCTTTTCTGCATTGATTTCCATGCCGTACGCCTTTGTTGTTTTCTCTAGCTTTGCGAGGAATTCTTTTAGTTCGTCCTCGCTACCAGCTAGGCCGTCAATGTCATCGGCGATATATATAATATCGGTATTATATATAATAGTGCACTAATATCATAGAGATGTCTAGTACATTGTATATATAATAGTACTCTAATATCTAAGTGATGTCTAGTACACTGTAAATAAAATAGTACTCTAATATTTAAGTGATGTCTAGTACACTGTATATATAATAGTACTCTAATATCTAAGTGATGTCTAGTACACTGTATATATAATAGTAGACTAATATCTAAGTGATGTCTAGTACACTGTATATATAATAGAAGACTAATATCTAAGTGATGTCTAGTACACTGTATATATAATAGAAGACTAATATCTAAGTGATGTCTAGTACACTGTATATATAATAGTAGACTAATATCTAAGTGATGTCTAGTACACTGTATATATAATAGTACTCTAATATCTAAGAGATGTTTAGTACAGTGGTCTAGCTAGGGGGGTGCAGGGGGGACATATGTCCCCGGGTGTCACGTTAGGGGGCACCAAAATGAGCATTAAAATTAATTATTTAAATTTATTTTGATGTAAGCATATAAATTTCAAATATCTTTGCAAGATTGAATTTTGGAGCTGCACAAATATCTTCTTTACAAACCAGTTGGCAAGCATGATTTTGGCGCCCCCATTGAGCATTAAGGGGCGCCATGTGGATTTTCAAACTAAAAAAAGTAACCATTAAATAATCATGTTTAGGTTTTGTTCAGATACATTCCAAAGACACAGCAAGCCTTGAAAGGGTTATCGTAGAGACAATGCTAATGTAGCATAACAGAGCAATGTAATGACTCGGGATATATCCGGACTTCAACAGCGAATATGTGCCAGAAATCACAGAGCATTGTTTGCAAACTGTTACAACCACAGCTTAAACTCAGCTAAACATAGGGTTTCCAGACGTCCGGCAGAAGAAGGTACAACCCTCCTTTTTAGCACAATGTTCTCCGTCCGGCTGGCAAAGCTAAAATCAGTTAAAATTTCGGGCTTTTCTTACATTTTACATTATAATTTTTATGTATCGTTTATACAACTATTACATCGTATGTTTACTTTAAATAACAATAGATTCTGGCTATTTTTAAAACGTACAAATCTAGACAAGGACGAAAAAATCTAGTTCTACGTTAAAAAATATCGCAGTCATTGAAAATGAAATGGAAGAAACAGCAGTATTGGAGGTTATGAGCCGTCTTCACACAACCTTGTAAGTTTTGAAAAATAGATTGGAAGAGACATCTATTTCACTGAAAGTCAAGGAGATGTTGAGAAGACTTAAGGAAAGAGGTCAAGAAGAAGAGTTTGGCAGATGTTAAGTTGGTGTATGAAGCATGCATTTGTTACTTAAAAAAGTGGTTGAAAACCTTTGATGAATTTCAATGCTTTATTTCGATGTACTGAAATAATATCAAAGAATGTAAACTTGATGACCTTTTGCCGTGTATTTGTATTTGAACGAGAAGGGTATTGTAGATGATGTGTAATTGTTTGACCAATACAGCAATCTTAAATCATTTGTACAAGACAAAAATGAGCAGTTTTTTTAAGACTCTTGCATGAACAGTGGCAGCTATTACAATAAAATTGAACTGACTTTAAGGTTAATCCGGGACGACTCAAATGAAATATTCAAAATTTCCTCTTTGTCGTCCTACTTATTGTTTCATTATGCCCTCCTTTTGGTGTCCACGTATCTGGCAACCCTAGCTAAACAGAATCCAGTTGTTATCACGTCTTTTGGAACAGTTGAAAGAATATATTTGTTGAGGGCCCTTTCCTATTAACTAGAGAAAGATTCCGGATTCAACGCTTCCGGATCTGTCGTCAACTTTTTCAAACCCTCGTAAACACAAAGTCAGACTTGCTAGAGAGCTGAAATTTTCACAGTAGGTTTGCCTTGTGGCGAGGATAAAGCTATTAAATTTTCAGATCGATCGAATGTACCGTAATTAAACTAATGCATTTTTAGTTTATCTCTATATGTAGCGGCCAGCTTTTGTTGACATTTTACGAGTCACGCTGAGTTAAGTTCAGCCATCCGTGACGAAAAATTTGAACTGCCCCCTCCGTTTTAAAACAAAGGGTATTTAAGGCAATCTCAGGCTGTAAATGTTTGTCGCGTTTGAGCATGATAAATACTTTTTATGTCTCATATATAAGGGATTTATAGTCAAAAACTTTGTTTTAACGTGGTTGATTCAATCCATTGTATTAACTTCACCGTCGTCTCTAGGGTTCGCAGGCGGTCGGTCGGGCGGGAAAACAAAAGTAAATAAAACAACCCGTAAAAACAAAGTTTTGACAATAAATCCCTTATAAATGAGACATAACTAAAAGTGTTGATTATGTTCAAACGCGACAAACATTTACAGACTGCATCTGTCTTAACTCCCCTTTGCTTTATAACCCCGGGGGGGGGGTGGGGAGGGAGAGGGGAAAGGTCTGGTCACCGATCGCTGGAACGAGCTCAGCGTGACACGTAAAATGTAAACAAAAGCACGCTGGTACATCGATGGGTGGCGTCAACGCATGAACTGAACTGTCACGTGTAAAAAATAACAAACTGTGAAATTGAATTACATACGTTGTATAGAGATAAACTAGAAATCCATTATGTTAATTACGGTACGTTCGATCGATCTGAAATTTTTATACGATGCATTGTTAGGTGACAAGAGTCCATGTGCCGAATTTCAGCTCGATGGCTTCACGGGAAGTGGGTCATTTTGGACTGTTGTTTACCGCCCAACTGACGTACGAAGAGATGACGACATATAGATATATAGATAGAGAGATGAGAGAGAGAGAGAGAGAGAGAGACAGAGAGAGACAGAGACAGAGAGACACGATTTCAAAGTTAATATAAGGGATTTAATAAAACAACCCTTAAAAACAAAGTTTTTGACTATAAATCCCTTATATGTGAGACAGAACTTATGACAGAAGTATTGATTATGTTCCAACGCGACAAACATTTACAGCCTAAAACTGAGTGAACTCCTCCACGAGATGTAGTCATCGATGGCTGTCGTGAAGTCAATTGACAGTAAAATGTAAACAATAGCGACCGCTCCATATAGTTTATATAGATGAAGAAAAACGCTTTAATTTAATTACGGTACGTTCAATCGATCTGATATTTTGATACGATGCATTGTTAAGTGAGAAGAGTCCATGTGCCAAATTTTACCTCGATGGCATCACGGGAAATGGGTCATTTTTTACTTTTGTTTTTCCGCCCGCCCGACGACGAACGACAGACAGAGAGACAGAGACGGTGGTGAAGTTAATATAAGGGATTTAATAAAACAACCCCAAAAAAAAACAAAGATTTTGACTATAAATCCCTTATATATGAGACAAAGCTAAAAGTATTGATTATGTTCAAACGCGACAAACATTTACAGACTGAAACCGAAATTATCTCCCCTGGCTTTAAAAACTGGGGGGAAGGGGGTGTGGACATGGACGGGTGGAGTCAACGCGTTAACTCAACTCCTGGTGTAAACTACCTGGTTAAAACACGAGATGTGGTCATCGATGGCTGGCGTGAAGTCAAGTGACCCGTAAAATGTAAACAATGGCGGCCGCTACACATAGTTTATATAGATAAAATAAAAATTCATTAATTTAGCTCTTATAAGTTCGATCGATCTGAAATTTTGATACGATGCATCGTTAGGTGACACAGTTTCGTGTGCCAAATTTCAGCTCGATGGCTTCACGGAAAGTGGGTCATTTTTAACTTTTGTTTTTCTTCCCGCCCGACGACGAACGACAGACAGACAGAGAGAGAGAGACGGCGGTGAAGTTAATATAAGGGATTTAATAATTAAACAACCCAGTAAAAAATTTTTTTTTACTATAAATACCTTATATATGAGACAGAACTTAAAGTATTGATTATTTTCCAACGCGACAAACATTTACAGCCTGAAACTGAGTGAATTCCACCTGGTTAAAACACGAGATGTCGTCTTCGATGGCTGGCGTGAAGTTAAGTGACCCGTAAAATGTAAACATTAGCGACTGCTTCATATAGTTTTATATAGATAAAATAAAAATGCATTAATTTAATTACGGTACGTTCGGTCAATCTGACATTTTGATACGATGCATTGTTAGGTGACACGAGTCGATGTGCCAAATTTCAGCTCAATGGCATCACGGAAAGTGGGTCATTGTTTACTTTTGTTTTTCCGCCCGCCCGACGACGAACGACAGACAGTGAGACAGAGACGGCGGTGAAGTTAATATAAGGGATTTAATAAAAACAACCCCGTAAAAACAACGTTTTTGACTATAAATCCCTTATATATGAGACAGAACTTAAGGTATTGATTATGTTCAAACACGACAAACATTTACAGCCTGAAACTGAGTCAATTCAACCTAGTTAAAACACGAGATGTGTTCACCGATGGCTGGCGTGAAGTCAAGTGCCCCGTAAAATGTAAACAATAGCGACTTCTACATATAGTTTTATATAGATAAACTAAAAATGCATTAATTTAATTCTTATACTTTCGATTGATCTGAAATTTGGATACAATGCATTTGTTGGGTGACTCGGGTCCTTGTGCCGAATTTCAGCTCGATGGCATTTCGGGAAGTGGGTCATTTTTTATATATATATAATTAAATTTTAAAAAAAATACGGTATAGTTTTTGGTGGCTTTTAATGTAAGCAATCTGCTGTCACTACACACAGGGGCGGCCCTGACTACACAGTAGATGTTATGCGAGTAATGATAACTTAAGCCTTGATTTATGCATAAGGAAAACAATAACAACAAAAAATGTCCATTAATTAGCGACATTTTTTTTAGATCAAGGACCCCTTACTTCGCTCAGACAATCCAGTTAAAGGAAATATTCTATATGTTTTTTATATTTGGTTTTATTTAGCTTTTTTAAAGTTGAAAGTTGATGTCGTAGACTCAATGAGGTTTTCAATGTGGTGACGAGTTAGCGAAGTTATTGTGAAATCTGGTTCTAAGAACAAGAATAAATATCTGAAAATATTCAGTAGTCACAACTGAGCTTACTAAGAAAAATGAAGGCTGTTATAAATAACAAGACGGCTGTTGTAAATAACAAGACGGCTGTTGTAAATAACAAGACGGCTGTTGTAAATAACAAGACGGCTGTAGTAAATAACAAGACGGCTGTTGTAAATAACAAGACGGCTGTTGTAAATAACAAGACGGCTGTTGTAAATAACAAGACGGCTGTTGTAAATAACAAGACGCTGTTGTAAATAACAAGTCGGCTGTTGTAAATAACAAGACGGCTGTTGTAAATAACAAGACGGCTGTTGTAAATAACAAGACCGCTGTTGTAAATAACAAGTACGCTGTTGTAAATAGCAAGACCGCTGTTGTAAATAACAAGAAGGCTGTTGTAAATAACAAGACGGCTGTTGTAAATAACAAGACGGCTGTTGTAAATAGCAAGACGGCTGTTGTAAATAGCAAGAAGGCTGTTGTAAATAGCAAGAAGGCTGTTGTAAATAGCAAGAAGGCTGTTGTAAATAGCAAATAGGCTGTTGTAAATAGCAAGAAGGCTGTTGTAAATAACAAGACGGCTGTTGTAAATAACAAGACGGCTGTTGTTAATAACAAGACCGCTGTTGTTAATAACAAGACCGATGTTGTTAATAACAAGACCGCTGTTGTTAATAACAAGACCGCTGTTGTTAATAACAAGACCGCTGTTGTTAATAACAAGACCGCTGTTGTTAATAACAGACCGCTGTTGTTAATAACAAGACGGCTGTTGTAAATAACAAGACCGCTATTGTTAATAACAAGACCGCTGTTGTTAATAACAAGACCGCTGTTGTTAATAACAAGAAGGCGGTTGTAAATTCTCATGAGGAAACTGAATTTGGTTCTGATAAAATAAAAGATTTTAAATATCTTTTTTGTATATTGCAGAAATGTCCTGATAACTCAGGGGTCGGAAAACTTTTTGTCTGAGAGTGGCATAAACACCACATATTTTGAAAATTAATTCTGTGAGAGCCATACATTATGTTTAAAACTAAAAAAAATCAAGTAAATGTGAGCATTTTGTGTAATTTCAATACTACAAGTGCAATAATTATGTCTCTGATTTTTCAAAAATAACATTGTTATGCTGTTTTTTATATGCAATTAATATGTAAATCAAAGGAGTTTAAATATTTTTTTTTGGATAATCGAACATTTGTCTGAGAGCCACATTCAGCCATCAATAATGCCATTTATGCTCTCGAGCCATGGTTTCCCGACTCCTGTATTAATTTATCCGTGGCTGTTTTCATTCTCAAACCAAAATAAATGTACTTTTACCTGCTAATCGACTCTACACCTCTTGCTGTTACATGTTACATACTATAACATCTAGTGTTAACCCTACCACAACCAAACATTATGCAACTCTATGTCAACACTACTCTTCAACACAATGGTCTAGTGTTAACCCTACCACAACCAAACATTATATAACTCTATGTAAACACTACTCTTCAACACAATGGTCTAGTGTTAACCCTACCACAACCAAACATTATGTAACTCTATGTCAACACAACTCTTCAACACAATGGTCATGTTTTTTTTGTTGCACCGAGTCATTAAAATGTTGTTTAAAAAATCCCACAATGAAACAAAACGTGGATCAAATAACCACGGATCAATTAACCACGGATAAAAAAACCACGGATCAAATAACCACGGATCAAATAACCACGGAACAAATAACCACGGATCAAATAACAACGGATCAAAAATCCACGGATCAAATAACCACGAATCAAATAACCACGGATCAAATAACCACGGATCAAATAACCACGGATCAAATAACCACGGATCAAATAACCACGGATCAAATAACCACGGATCAAATAACCACGGATAAAAAAAACCATGGATCAAATAACCATGGATAAAATAACCACGGATAAAAAAAAACACGGATAAAAAACCACTGATCAAATAACCACGGATAAAAAACCACGGATCAAATAACCACGGATCAAATAACCACGGATCAAATAACCACGGATCAATTTACCACCACATTAAAAATGTCACTAGTCTATTTCAGGAACTATGAAAATTTATTGTAAAAAAGGCTTACGAAATTTAAAAAAAAATGCTTTTCAGAAAAATGGGTGAAACTCAATCAAGAGTCCAAAACGACTTGCAAATATTTCGGCCACGCCCCTGTATCTCCCCTCTCCAAGAGAGTCATAATAATGTCCATTTATAAACAGTACAATCGATTTAAGCATAACATAAAAACACAAATCGTATACCGTCTAAAGTACCAGCGTACCCCCAGTATACCATCTAAAGTACCAGCGTACCCCCAGTATACCGTCTAAAGTACTAGCGTACCCCCAGTATACAGTCTAAAGTACCAGCGTACCCCCAGTATACCGTCTAAAGTACCAGCGTACCCCCCCCCGTATACCGTCTAAAGTACCAGCGTACCCCCCAGTATACCGTCTAAAGTATCAGCGTACCCCCCAGTATACCGTCTAAAGTACCAGCGTACCCCCCAGTATACAGTCTAAAGTACCAGCGTACCCCCCAGTATACCGTCTAAAGTACCAGCGTACCCCCCAGTATACCGTCTAAAGTACCAGCGTACCCCCAGTATACCGTCTAAAGTACCAGCGTACCCCCCAGTATACAGTCTAAAGTACCAGCGTACCCCCAGTATACAGTCTAAAGTACCAGCGTACCCCACAGTATACCGTCTAAAGTACCAGCGTACCCCAGTAGCAAGAGGCGCGTTTCACATTCACGAAAGCTGTAGGTAAAAAAACTGAAATGTGAGCGAAGAGAAGGGGTCGGTGTGTGGTGGTCCCGAATAACGAGGTCAGAACTAAGGCCAGGGTGGACGGATAGGCTGATTTGAGGAAGTGGTCAGCGGCCATAAACACAAAGAGTATCAGTTTCCGGACTGGCCGCTCTAAATGACCACATCAGAGTGGTCAGGGGGGACGAGGGGAGTGTTTGCCCAAACCTATTATAGCCGAGGACTTAAGTAAAAGGTGGCCGGCATCGATATCAAGAAGATAGAGTTATCGACTGATTATTTCTCTGTCTCCGATACGCCTTGATATTTAGATTAACGACAATTCCTTTTTTAAAAATTTCGATTCATACATATTAAAAAAGGCAGAAATACAAATACATATTGTATTTAAATACGTAGTCTAAGATATGATTACCTAGTAGCGAATACAGACCACTCCAATACTTGACCAACACACCCCCCTCCCCCAGAGTCTGCAAGCTTTTCCAGTCAAAAGTTGACCTCATATCGATCCAACAAACATTCGGCGATTTCGCGTTAAAAGACGCCCGACCGAAGTGTCGTGTCCGCAAACAAGCATTCATGGTAGTGGCCAAATTGGCAACGCTTGTCCGGTCAAACGTGGTGGGGGTAAGGGGTCGGGGGGAGGGGATGAAAGCTGTTTACCAAATATTTAGCTACGCCAAAAAGGAAACTTGGAAATGACGGGTCGAGAGATATGTCTTATGACTTGAAAAAATATGACTTGTGGCTCTGTTTGGGATAAAGTCAACATCGTTAGTCGTGCAGCTGAACAGCTGGGTCAACTACTTGCAAAACAGCAAGGCTGAGCCACAACTGCGTGTTTAGGGTATTCGGGTAAATTGGTGGCTAACTATGTGTTTAGGGTATTGTGGTAAATTGGTGACTAACTCTGTGTTTAGGGTATTGTGGTAAATTGGTGACTAACTGTGTGTTTAGGGTATTGTGGTAAATTGGTGACTAACTGTGTGTTTAGGGTATTGGGGTAAATTGGTGGCTAACTATGTGTTTAGGGTATTGTGGTAAATTGGTGACTAACTGCGTGTTTAGGGTATTGGGGTAAATTGGTGACTAACTGCGTGTTTAGGGTATTGGGGTAAATTGGTGACTAACTGCATGTTTAGGGTATTGGGGTAAATTGGTGGCTAACTGCGTGTTTAGGGTATTGGGGTAAATTGGTGACTAACTGCGTGTTTAGGGTATTGGGGTAAATTGGTGACTAACTGCATGTTTAGTGTATTGGGGTAAATTGGCGACTAACTGCGTGTATAGGGTATTGAGGTAAATTGGTGACTAACTGTGTGTTTAGGGTATTGGGGTAAATTGGTGGCTAACTGCGTGATTAAGGCATTGTGGTAAATTTGTGGCTAACTGCGTGATTAAGGTATTGGGGTAAACTAGTGGCTGAACTGCGTAATGAGGGAATTAGGGTAAATAATTAGGCTTCTCCTGGATGTTTGTTTACATGACTATTGTAAGAGGTTTTTGAAAGAGGTTAGCCTGCCCATCATTGGGGCTTTCCCTGAATGCTGGTTTACATGGCTATTGTAAAAGGTGAGCAGTGTTCTGCTGAAGCCTAAAGCGTGTGTCTTTCATATTTCAGAAGAATGATAAACTGCCTAATTTTTTAAAAAATCTAGTCGATTGGTCTTTCAAGACGGCAAAACAAACTAGGGACAAATTAAGTTTTATGTATCATTTTTTTTTACTTCCAGATAAAAATAAGGTTGTTCGAAATTACGTTTGAAAGCAATAGAATGAAATCATAGATTCCATTTCTCAAAGTATAACTATTTTTTAAAAGAAACATAATCAATAGAACTTATATGCTTTTGGGGGATTTATTTCCACTTCCTTTTTTTTTCTTCAGTTCTTACAAAATATCTTCTATGTTTAAATGAAACTGACCAGTCTGAATGGCCTTTCCTTGGTTATTGATATCATCATCAAACTGACCAGTCTGAATAGCCTACCAACGGTTGTGTGATATCATCATCAAACTGACCAGTCTGAATAGCCTACCAAAGGTTGTGTGATATCATCATCAAACTGACCAGTCTGAATAGCCTACCAAAAGTTGTGTGATATCATCATCAAACTGACCAGTCTGAATAGCCTACCAACGGTTGTGTGATATCATCATCAAACTGACCAGTCTGAATAGCCTACCAAAGGTTGTGTGATATCATCATCAAACTGACCAGTCTGAATAGCCTACCAAAGGTTGTGTGATATCATGATAAAACTGACCAGTCTGAATAGCCTACCAACGGTTGTGTGATATCATCATCAAACTGACCAGTCTGAATAGCCAACCCGCGGTTTTGTGATAGTATTCCTAGAAAGATTTTCCAACATATTTCACGTTTAAAATTATTTTTTTAAAATATTAGTTTCACGATAAGTCAGAGGCCAGGACTTGACGGTAGATTAACGACCTCCTGTCTGACCTTTCTGTACTCAGAGCCAGGAGTCTAAGAACTTCTTTCCCAATCCGCAGCACCAGCAGTTGAAGACTGATTTAAAAATCCTACCACAGAAAGACCACTAGCTCATCGATTGTATACGTTACAAGAAGGAGTTACAAGGTGGAGTATATGTGTTTAGTTACAAGGTGGGGTATTTGTGTTTAAATACAATTTGAGTATTTGTGTTTAGTTACAAGCTGGGGTGTTTGTGTTTAGTTACAAGGTGGGGTATGTGTGTTTAGTTACAAGGTGGGGTATTTGTGTTTAGTTACAAGGTGGGTATGTGTGTTTAGTTACAAGCTGGGGTATTTGTGTTTAGTGTTTAGTTACAAGTTGGGGTATGTGTGTTTAGTTACAAGGTGGGGTATGTGTGTTTAGTTACAAGGTGGGGTATTTGTGTTTAGTTACAAGGTGGGGTATGTGTGTTTAGTTACAAGGTGGGGTATTTGAGTTTAGTTACAAGGTGGGGTATATGTGTTTATTTACAGGGTGAGGTATTTGTGTTTAGTTACAAGGTGGGGTATTTGTGTTTATTTACAGGGTGAGGTATTTGTGTTTAGTTACAAGCTGGGGTGTTTGTGTTTAGTTACAAGGTGGGGTATGTGTGTTTAGTTACAAGGTGGGGTATTTGTGTTTAGTTACAAGGTGGGTATGTGTGTTTAGTTACAAGCTGGGGTATTTGTGTTTAGTTACAAGTTAGGGTATGTTTGTTTAGTTACAAGGTGGGGTATGTGTGTTTAGTTACAAGGTGGGGTATTTGTGTTTAGTTACAAGGTGGGGTATATGTGTTTATTTACAGGGTGAGGTATTTGTGTTTAGTTACAAGGTGGGGTATATGTGTTTATTTACAGGGTGAGGTATTTGTGTTTAGTTACAAGGTGAGGTATATGTGTTTATTTACAGGGTGAGGTATTTGTGTTTAGTTACAAGGTGGGGTATATGTGTTTATTTACAGGGTGAGGTATTTGTGTTTAGTTACAAGGTGGGGTATTTGTGTTTACTTACAAGGTGAGGTATTTGTCTTTAGTTACAATGTGGGGTATATGTGTTTAGTTACAAGGTTGGATATTTGTGTTTAGTTACAAGGTTGGATATTTGTGTTTAGTTACAAGTTGGGGTATATGTGTTTATTTACAGGGTGAGGTATTTGTGTTTAGTTTCATTTGGGGTATTTGTGTTTAGTTACAAGGTGGGGTATTTGTGTTTATTTACAAGGTGGGGTATATGTGTTTAGTTACAAGGTGAGGTATTTGTCTTAGTTACAAGGTGGGGTATATGTGTTTAGTTACAAGGTGGGGTATATGTGTTTAGTTACAAGGTGAGGTATTTGTCTTTAGTTACAAGGTGGGGTATATGTGTTTAGTTACAAGGTGGGGTATATGTGTTTAGTTACAAGGTGGGGTATATGTGTTTAGTTACAAGGTTGGGTATATGTGTTGAGTTACAAGTTGGGGTATTTGTGTTTTGTTACAATGTGGGGTATTTGTGTTTAGTTACAAGTTTTAGTTGATAGTTGGGGTCCTGATCAAATCATTGATTCTTGTTGGTGAAGATGAGATACTAAAAGCCACAACCGTTAACTTTAGATGTCAAAAATTAGAAAGCAAAGGAGGTCAGGTTATTTTGACACCAGTGGCGGTATAGTTATTGCCATGACTTGAAATAGAACACATTAGCCGGTATAACGGTAACACATTAGCCGGTACAACGGTAACACATTAGCCGGTATAACGGTAACACATTAGCCGGTATAACGGTAACCAGGGTCGTTTGATAGTTGAACACATTAGCCGGTATAACGGTAACCAGGGTCGTTTGATAGTTGAACACATTAGCCGGTATAACGGTAACCAGGGTCGTTTGATAGTTGAACACATTAGCCGGTATAACGGTAACCAGGGTCGTTTGATAGTTGAACACATTAGCCGGTATAACGGTAACCAGGGTCGTTTGATAGTTGAACACATTAGCCGGTATAACGGTAACCAGGGTCGTTTGATAGTTGAACACATTAGCCGGTATAACGGTAACCAGGGTCGTTTGATAGTTGAACACATTAGCCGGTATAACGGTAACCAGGGTCGTTTGATAGTTGAACACATTAGCCGGTATAACGGTAACCAGGGTCGTTTGATAGTTGAACACATTAGCCGGTATAACGGTAACCAGGGTCGTTTGATAGTTGAACACATTAGCCGGTATAACGGTAACCAGGGTCGTTTGATAGTTGAACACATTAGCCGGTATAACGGTAACCAGGGTCGTTTGATAGTTGAACACATTAGCCGGTATAACGGTAACCAGGGTCGTTTGATAGTTGAACACATTAGCCGGTATAACGGTAACCAGGGTCGTTTGATAGTTGAACACATTAGCCGGTATAACGGTAACCAGGGTCGTTTGATAGTTAGGATGGTAGACAGACGTAATATTCCACCATCAAAAACAATGACTATGATCTTTGTTGTATTAATTTTTTTGGCTGTGTATTGATTGATTTAAATAAATAGGTAATAATTATTGTATTTCTATGATGAGGATGATGTGTTTTTGTTGATGACTATGATTATGCCTTGATGATAATAGAGTTTGTGTTGAATTTTGGGGTCTATTGTTATGATATGTATTGAGGTGTTCTGATGTCATGACAACTGTTTTTTGTTCATCATTTAAGAAATGTTGTGCCCTCGGAGACCTCCGGCCATTTTTTAAATTTATGATGATATGCCATGAATATGATGAAATATTTGGTTTATGAGAATTTTGTTGATAATTTTTATGTGTATGATTATTATAATGTTGATTATGAATTGAGGGTTTATGATATTAAGAAGCTTTGAGAATTTTTTTTAATGAGTATCATTTTTATGATTATGATGATACGGATAAATTTATAACCAAGTCCGAGAGGGTTATAAAAGGGTATCACTATGGGGACAATAAATATACATAAAGGTTCCCACTGTGGGGACGTTAATAATCCACAGGAGAGCAATGACTGCTCCATAAAGCTCCCATGATGTGGAGAGCACTAGAGTTGTAGTTAATTGTTATACTTAATTGCAATGATTGGGTTTATGATTACTTTGAGGGCAGTTTGTTACAGATAACGCGCTCATGTATTTAACCTTCATTTGTACATACTGAACATGTTTTTGTGTGTGGGGGTGTAAATGACAGTGATTCCATACCCTGAATTTTTTCTTGTAAATAGAAGATTCTACACGGTAGTAGAATCTAAGGGAAGAGGGGGGATATTTCAGAGGTATGAGAATCACTGTGGATGAATGGTGTTGACTGAGTGGACACTAGTCACGGGTAGGGCTGTCAATTTGTTGAAAAAAGCTGCCCGGGTACCCGTGAAAATTTCGAGCGGGTACCCGGGTTACCCGTTCTAAACGTCGCATAATTTTCCCTGTCATGATCGCTATACAGTGCAACTTAGCCACCCTCCATGCACCTCATTTCACACAGTAGTAGTAGCAAACGGCTTGCTTCCTTTAACACTATTACTAATGCACTACAATTAACTATAATGCACTAAAAACGTTTAATCAATTCCTGCTGTAAATGCTTTCGTCATAATCATAAACTAAAACTACAGTAAACTGAACATGCAAAAAAAATGACAACAGCAATGACGTAACGTTCAGCGTCATACTACTCATACCTTTAATGTTAATATCCACTTGGCGTCGTTGGTCAATGCTAAGGGCGATGACGGATGCAATACTGCGGTAAATATCAAGTGATCGTGCTTTGGTCAGTGTTACTGCTTTTGTTAGTAATGTTAACAACAAAATATTTATTTTATTGGATGGGTCGGCGGTTTGTTTATCAATATCAATTTTATGAATTGCGTTCAGATGGCTTTTTATCGCGCTGGGTTGCCACCTTTCGCAGACACAATTTCATTACAATGGTTGCATTTTGCCGTGTCACTGTCAACTCACTTGGCATGATTCCACACGATGTCTTACCAATCTTATTAACTTTAAAAACTGACAACTTTCGGTGTATATTTATATCAATTTTTGGGCTAGGCAAACACGTGTTAATAAACACAAGAAACACACGTGAATGCGAGGGGTGGGGATTATAGCAGTGCTTCTCAAAATTGTGGTCCGCGGGCGGAAGTTATCAAGAAATGAGAGAGAAATATAATTTTAATCCTCCAATTGCTACCAATAATACTAACACAATAGAATTCGCCATTTTTGACAATAAGCTAATAAATGAAAGAAATAAAAGGAAATAAAATACATTTCGCTACCATGTAAGTACCGGGAAAATAGTGTACCGGTTCCTGGTGCAATGGAAAAAATTCAATTCCTGCCGTCCGGCATACTAAAAAGCTTGAGAAGCACTGGGTTATAGGAGTGAAGAGATATTGACGACATTAGCTAGTATCAATCGGTGACCCACTGTCGGCTATTTCAAAGCAAAGTTAGTGTCAAAGCCAATGTGCTTTTATGAAGAAAAAAAAACACGGCCTCTTTCTTCTCTATGCAGTCCATCCTCACGGCGACGTCTGCCCATCCTACACTGTTAGTAACTATTTAATATATTAAATTTAAATACTGATAACCTTGTACGCATTAATAACATCAGTTTTTCTAGGTCACCACGTGTTACTGAAGACAAGAAGTATAAGCGACTGCAAGGAGTGAAGGGAGGAGAGAGGGGTAGATAAGCAACATTAGCTAGACTACTAGTATAAATCGGCGTATTTCAAATCAAAATTAGTGTCAACTTTCATCTCTAAGCAGTCCATCCTTATTTTTGGCAGATGACTTTTGTTTTCTTTATATGATTCTTTAAAAGAACCAAAACCTTTTTGTGTTTTGTGATTTCTGTTTCACGTTGAGAGAAAAAAGATGTATTAAAATACATTGTAATTTGTTGGGACCGTATTTTATTTCCCGTTGACAGAGTCTGATATTTCTTCATAGATGTACTCACAGCTCATTTAAAAAAACCACAAATTTTCATTTGATAAATTGTTTCGCGAGCCACAATGTAAACACAAAAAAGCCGCATGGGAGCCGAAGTTTGGCCGCCGTTAATAATGAATATAGACATTGAAGGCACATTTTCACGGGTACCCGGGTGGAATTTTACTACCCGGGTAATCACACGACAACGGGTACCCGGGTCCCGGGTACCCGTTGACAGGCCTAGTCACGGGTAGGATGTTGTTTTAGTGAAATGTTGGTCACATGTATGTCTGTGGACAGAGGATATGCGAGAGGTCAGAGATAGACCAGGTGTGCCAGTTGAGATGGTCGAGCGAGACGGTCAGCTGAAGAGTTGCAGTTGTAAGGGTTGAGATTTTAACGTCGCCCAAGTCGGTCGGTTTTGGACCGAGGGGACTAAGATGAGTTTTGTGAATATCGAGATGTGGGGACTAAGATGAGTTTTGTGTATATGGAGATGTGGGGACTAAGATGAGTTTTGTGTATATGGAGATGTGGGGACTAAGATGAGTTTTGTGTATATGGAGATGTGGGGACTAAGATGAGTTTTGTGTATATGGAGATGTGGGGACTAAGATGAGTTTTGTGTATATGGAGATGTGGGGACTAAGATGAGTTTTGTGTATATGGAGATGTGGGGACTAAGATGAGTTTTGTGTATATGGAGATGTGGGGACTAAGATGAGTTTTGTGTATATGGAGATGTGGGGACTAAGATGAGTTTTGTGTATATGGAGATGTGGGGACTAAGATGAGTTTTGTGAATATGGAGATGTGGGGACTAAGATGAGTTTTGTGTATATGGAGATGTGGGGACTAAGATGAGTTTTGTGTATATGGAGATGTGGGGACTAAGATGAGTTTTGTGTATATGGAGATGTGGGGACTAAGATGAGTTTTGTGTATATGGAGATGTGGGGACTAAGATGAGTTTTGTGTATATGGAGATGTGGGGACTAAGATGAGTTTTGTGTATATGGAGATGTGGGGACTAAGATGAGTTTTGTGTATATGGAGATGTGGGGACTAAGATGAGTTTTGTGTATATGGAGATGTGGGGACTAAGATGAGTTTTGTGTATATGGAGATGTGGGGACTAAGATGAGTTTTGTGTATATGGAGATGTGGGGACTAAGATGAGTTTTGTGTATATGGAGATGTGGGGACTAAGATGAGTTTTGTGTATATGGAGATGTGGGGACTAAGATGAGTTTTGTGTATATGGAGATGTGGGGACTAAGATGAGTTTTGTGTATATGGAGATGTGGGGACTAAGATGAGTTTTGTGTATATGGAGATGTGGGGACTAAGATGAGTTTTGTGTATATGGAGATGTGGGGACTAAGATGAGTTTTGTGTATATGGAGATGTGGGGACTAAGATGAGTTTTGTGTATATGGAGATGTGGGGACTAAGATGAGTTTTGTGTATATGGAGATGTGGGGACTAAGATGAGTTTTGTGTATATGGAGATGTGGGGACTAAGATGAGTTTTGTGTATATGGAGATGTGGGGACTAAGATGAGTTTTGTGTATATGGAGATGTGGGGACTAAGATGAGTTTTGTGTATATGGAGATGTGGGGACTAAGATGAGTTTTGTGTATATGGAGATGTGGGGACTAAGATGAGTTTTGTGTATATGGAGATGTGGGGACTAAGATGAGTTTTGTGTATATGGAGATGTGGGGACTAAGATGAGTTTTGTGTATATGGAGATGTGGGGACTAAGATGAGTTTTGTGTATATGGAGATGTGGGGACTAAGATGAGTTTTGTGTATATGGAGATGTGGGGACTAAGATGAGTTTTGTGTATATGGAGATGTGGGGACTAAGATGAGTTTTGTGTATATGGAGATGTGGGGACTAAGATGAGTTTTGTGTATATGGAGATGTGGGGACTAAGATGAGTTTTGTGTATATGGAGATGTGGGGACTAAGATGAGTTTTGTGTATATGGAGATGTGGGGACTAAGATGAGTTTTGTGTATATGGAGATGTGGGGACTAAGATGAGTTTTGTGTATATGGAGATGTGGGGACTAAGATGAGTTTTGTGTATATGGAGATGTGGGGACTAAGATGAGTTTTGTGTATATGGAGATGTGGGGACTAAGATGAGTTTTGTGTATATGGAGATGTGGGGACTAAGATGAGTTTTGTGTATATGGAGATGTGGGGACTAAGATGAGTTTTGTGAATATGGAGATGTGGGGACTAAGATGAGTTTTGTGTATATGGAGATGTGGGGACTAAGATGAGTTTTGTGTATATGGAGATGTGGGGACTAAGATGAGTTTTGTGTATATGGAGATGTGGGGACTAAGATGAGTTTTGTGTATATGGAGATGTGGGGACTAAGATGAGTTTTGTGTATATGGAGATGTGGGGACTAAGATGAGTTTTGTGTATATGGAGATGTGGGGACTAAGATGAGTTTTGTGTATATGGAGATGTGGGGACTAAGATGAGTTTTGTGTATATGGAGATGTGGGGACTAAGATGAGTTTTGTGTATATGGAGATGTGGGGACTAAGATGAGTTTTGTGTATATGGAGATGTGGGGACTAAGATGAGTTTTGTGTATATGGAGATGTGGGGACTAAGATGAGTTTTGTGTATATGGAGATGTGGGGACTAAGATGAGTTTTGTGTATATGGAGATGTGGGGACTAAGATGAGTTTTGTGTATATGGAGATGTGGGGACTAAGATGAGTTTTGTGTATATGGAGATGTGGGGACTAAGATGAGTTTTGTGTATATGGAGATGTGGGGACTAAGATGAGTTTTGTGTATATGGAGATGTGGGGACTAAGATGAGTTTTGTGTATATGGAGATGTGGGGACTAAGATGAGTTTTGTGTATATGGAGATGTGGGGACTAAGATGAGTTTTGTGTATATGGAGATGTGGGGACTAAGATGAGTTTTGTGTATATGGAGATGTGGGGACTAAGATGAGTTTTGTGTATATGGAGATGTGGGGACTAAGATGAGTTTTGTGAATATGGAGATGTGGGGACTAAGATGAGTTTTGTGTATATGGAGATGTGGGGACTAAGATGAGTTTTGTGTATATGGAGATGTGGGGACTAAGATGAGTTTTGTGTATATGGAGATGTGGGGACTAAGATGAGTTTTGTGTATATGGAGATGTGGGGACTAAGATGAGTTTTGTGTATATGGAGATGTGGGGACTAAGATGAGTTTTGTGTATATGGAGATGTGGGGACTAAGATGAGTTTTGTGTATATGGAGATGTGGGGACTAAGATGAGTTTTGTGTATATGGAGATGTGGGGACTAAGATGAGTTTTGTGTATATGGAGATGTGGGGACTAAGATGAGTTTTGTGTATATGGAGATGTGGGGACTAAGATGAGTTTTGTGTATATGGAGATGTGGGGACTAAGATGAGTTTTGTGTATATGGAGATGTGGGGACTAAGATGAGTTTTGTGTATATGGAGATGTGGGGACTAAGATGAGTTTTGTGTATATGGAGATGTGGGGACTAAGATGAGTTTTGTGTATATGGAGATGTGGGGACTAAGATGAGTTTTGTGTATATGGAGATGTGGGGACTAAGATGAGTTTTGTGTATATGGAGATGTGGGGACTAAGATGAGTTTTGTGTATATGGAGATGTGGGGACTAAGATGAGTTTTGTGTATATGGAGATGTGGGGACTAAGATGAGTTTTGTGTATATGGAGATGTGGGGACTAAGATGAGTTTTGTGTATATGGAGATGTGGGGACTAAGATGAGTTTTGTGTATATGGAGATGTGGGGACTAAGATGAGTTTTGTGTATATGGAGATGTGGGGACTAAGATGAGTTTTGTGTATATGGAGATGTGGGGACTAAGATGAGTTTTGTGTATATGGAGATGTGGGGACTAAGATGAGTTTTGTGTATATGGAGATGTGGGGACTAAGATGAGTTTTGTGAATATGGAGATGTGGGGACTAAGATGAGTTTTGTGTATATGGAGATGTGGGGACTAAGATGAGTTTTGTGTATATGGAGATGTGGGGACTAAGATGAGTTTTGTGTATATGGAGATGTGGGGACTAAGATGAGTTTTGTGTATATGGAGATGTGGGGACTAAGATGAGTTTTGTGTATATGGAGATGTGGGGACTAAGATGAGTTTTGTGTATATGGAGATGTGGGGACTAAGATGAGTTTTGTGTATATGGAGATGTGGGGACTAAGATGAGTTTTGTGTATATGGAGATGTGGGGACTAAGATGAGTTTTGTGTATATGGAGATGTGGGGACTAAGATGAGTTTTGTGTATATGGAGATGTGGGGACTAAGATGAGTTTTGTGTATATGGAGATGTGGGGACTAAGATGAGTTTTGTGTATATGGAGATGTGGGGACTAAGATGAGTTTTGTGTATATGGAGATGTGGGGACTAAGATGAGTTTTGTGTATATGGAGATGTGGGGACTAAGATGAGTTTTGTGTATATGGAGATGTGGGGACTAAGATGAGTTTTGTGTATATGGAGATGTGGGGACTAAGATGAGTTTTGTGTATATGGAGATGTGGGGACTAAGATGAGTTTTGTGTATATGGAGATGTGGGGACTAAGATGAGTTTTGTGTATATGGAGATGTGGGGACTAAGATGAGTTTTGTGTATATGGAGATGTGGGGACTAAGATGAGTTTTGTGTATATGGAGATGTGGGGACTAAGATGAGTTTTGTGTATATGGAGATGTGGGGACTAAGATGAGTTTTGTGTATATGGAGATGTGGGGACTAAGATGAGTTTTGTGTATATGGAGATGTGGGGACTAAGATGAGTTTTGTGTATATGGAGATGTGGGGACTAAGATGAGTTTTGTGTATATGGAGATGTGGGGACTAAGATGAGTTTTGTGTATATGGAGATGTGGGGACTAAGATGAGTTTTGTGTATATGGAGATGTGGGGACTAAGATGAGTTTTGTGTATATGGAGATGTGGGGACTAAGATGAGTTTTGTGTATATGGAGATGTGGGGACTAAGATGAGTTTTGTGTATATGGAGATGTGGGGACTAAGATGAGTTTTGTGTATATGGAGATGTGGGGACTAAGATGAGTTTTGTGTATATGGAGATGTGGGGACTAAGATGAGTTTTGTGTATATGGAGATGTGGGGACTAAGATGAGTTTTGTGTATATGGAGATGTGGGGACTAAGATGAGTTTTGTGTATATGGAGATGTGGGGACTAAGATGAGTTTTGTGTATATGGAGATGTGGGGACTAAGATGAGTTTTGTGTATATGGAGATGTGGGGACTAAGATGAGTTTTGTGTATATGGAGATGTGGGGACTAAGATGAGTTTTGTGTATATGGAGATGTGGGGACTAAGATGAGTTTTGTGTATATGGAGATGTGGGGACTAAGATGAGTTTTGTGTATATGGAGATGTGGGGACTAAGATGAGTTTTGTGTATATGGAGATGTGGGGACTAAGATGAGTTTTGTGTATATGGAGATGTGGGGACTAAGATGAGTTTTGTGTATATGGAGATGTGGGGACTAAGATGAGTTTTGTGTATATGGAGATGTGGGGACTAAGATGAGTTTTGTGTATATGGAGATGTGGGGACTAAGATGAGTTTTGTGTATATGGAGATGTGGGGACTAAGATGAGTTTTGTGTATATGGAGATGTGGGGACTAAGATGAGTTTTGTGAATATGGAGATGTGGGGACTAAGATGAGTTTTGTGTATATGGAGATGTGGGGACTAAGATGAGTTTTGTGTATATGGAGATGTGGGGACTAAGATGAGTTTTGTGTATATGGAGATGTGGGGACTAAGATGAGTTTTGTGTATATGGAGATGTGGGGACTAAGATGAGTTTTGTGTATATGGAGATGTGGGGACTAAGATGAGTTTTGTGTATATGGAGATGTGGGGACTAAGATGAGTTTTGTGTATATGGAGATGTGGGGACTAAGATGAGTTTTGTGTATATGGAGATGTGGGGACTAAGATGAGTTTTGTGTATATGGAGATGTGGGGACTAAGATGAGTTTTGTGTATATGGAGATGTGGGGACTAAGATGAGTTTTGTGTATATGGAGATGTGGGGACTAAGATGAGTTTTGTGTATATGGAGATGTGGGGACTAAGATGAGTTTTGTGTATATGGAGATGTGGGGACTAAGATGAGTTTTGTGTATATGGAGATGTGGGGACTAAGATGAGTTTTGTGTATATGGAGATGTGGGGACTAAGATGAGTTTTGTGTATATGGAGATGTGGGGACTAAGATGAGTTTTGTGTATATGGAGATGTGGGGACTAAGATGAGTTTTGTGTATATGGAGATGTGGGGACTAAGATGAGTTTTGTGTATATGGAGATGTGGGGACTAAGATGAGTTTTGTGTATATGGAGATGTGGGGACTAAGATGAGTTTTGTGTATATGGAGATGTGGGGACTAAGATGAGTTTTGTGTATATGGAGATGTGGGGACTAAGATGAGTTTTGTGTATATGGAGATGTGGGGACTAAGATGAGTTTTGTGTATATGGAGATGTGGGGACTAAGATGAGTTTTGTGTATATGGAGATGTGGGGACTAAGATGAGTTTTGTGTATATGGAGATGTGGGGACTAAGATGAGTTTTGTGTATATGGAGATGTGGGGACTAAGATGAGTTTTGTGTATATGGAGATGTGGGGACTAAGATGAGTTTTGTGTATATGGAGATGTGGGGACTAAGATGAGTTTTGTGTATATGGAGATGTGGGGACTAAGATGAGTTTTGTGTATATGGAGATGTGGGGACTAAGATGAGTTTTGTGTATATGGAGATGTGGGGACTAAGATGAGTTTTGTGTATATGGAGATGTGGGGACTAAGATGAGTTTTGTGTATATGGAGATGTGGGGACTAAGATGAGTTTTGTGTATATGGAGATGTGGGGACTAAGATGAGTTTTGTGTATATGGAGATGTGGGGACTAAGATGAGTTTTGTGTATATGGAGATGTGGGGACTAAGATGAGTTTTGTGTATATGGAGATGTGGGGACTAAGATGAGTTTTGTGTATATGGAGATGTGGGGACTAAGATGAGTTTTGTGTATATGGAGATGTGGGGACTAAGATGAGTTTTGTGTATATGGAGATGTGGGGACTAAGATGAGTTTTGTGTATATGGAGATGTGGGGACTAAGATGAGTTTTGTGTATATGGAGATGTGGGGACTAAGATGAGTTTTGTGTATATGGAGATGTGGGGACTAAGATGAGTTTTGTGTATATGGAGATGTGGGGACTAAGATGAGTTTTGTGTATATGGAGATGTGGGGACTAAGATGAGTTTTGTGTATATGGAGATGTGGGGACTAAGATGAGTTTTGTGTATATGGAGATGTGGGGACTAAGATGAGTTTTGTGTATATGGAGATGTGGGGACTAAGATGAGTTTTGTGTATATGGAGATGTGGGGACTAAGATGAGTTTTGTGTATATGGAGATGTGGGGACTAAGATGAGTTTTGTGTATATGGAGATGTGGGGACTAAGATGAGTTTTGTGTATATGGAGATGTGGGGACTAAGATGAGTTTTGTGTATATGGAGATGTGGGGACTAAGATGAGTTTTGTGTATATGGAGATGTGGGGACTAAGATGAGTTTTGTGTATATGGAGATGTGGGGACTAAGATGAGTTTTGTGTATATGGAGATGTGGGGACTAAGATGAGTTTTGTGTATATGGAGATGTGGGGACTAAGATGAGTTTTGTGTATATGGAGATGTGGGGACTAAGATGAGTTTTGTGTATATGGAGATGTGGGGACTAAGATGAGTTTTGTGTATATGGAGATGTGGGGACTAAGATGAGTTTTGTGTATATGGAGATGTGGGGACTAAGATGAGTTTTGTGTATATGGAGATGTGGGGACTAAGATGAGTTTTGTGTATATGGAGATGTGGGGACTAAGATGAGTTTTGTGTATATGGAGATGTGGGGACTAAGATGAGTTTTGTGTATATGGAGATGTGGGGACTAAGATGAGTTTTGTGAATATGGAGATGTGGGGACTAAGATGAGTTTTGTGTATATGGAGATGTGGGGACTAAGATGAGTTTTGTGTATATGGAGATGTGGGGACTAAGATGAGTTTTGTGTATATGGAGATGTGGGGACTAAGATGAGTTTTGTGTATATGGAGATGTGGGGACTAAGATGAGTTTTGTGTATATGGAGATGTGGGGACTAAGATGAGTTTTGTGTATATGGAGATGTGGGGACTAAGATGAGTTTTGTGAATATGGAGATGTGGGGACTAAGATGAGTTTTGTGTATATGGAGATGTGGGGACTAAGATGAGTTTTGTGTATATGGAGATGTGGGGACTAAGATGAGTTTTGTGTATATGGAGATGTGGGGACTAAGATGAGTTTTGTGTAATATGGAGATGTGGGGACTAAGATGAGTTTTGTGTATATGGAGATGTGGGGACTAAGATGAGTTTTGTGTATATGGAGATGTGGGGACTAAGATGAGTTTTGTGTATATGGAGATGTGGGGACTAAGATGAGTTTTGTGTATATGGAGATGTGGGGACTAAGATGAGTTTTGTGTATATGGAGATGTGGGGACTAAGATGAGTTTTGTGTATATGGAGATGTGGGGACTAAGATGAGTTTTGTGTATATGGAGATGTGGGGACTAAGATGAGTTTTGTGTATATGGAGATGTGGGGACTAAGATGAGTTTTGTGTATATGGAGATGTGGGGACTAAGATGAGTTTTGTGTATATGGAGATGTGGGGACTAAGATGAGTTTTGTGTATATGGAGATGTGGGGACTAAGATGAGTTTTGTGTATATGGAGATGTGGGGACTAAGATGAGTTTTGTGTATATGGAGATGTGGGGACTAAGATGAGTTTTGTGTATATGGAGATGTGGGGACTAAGATGAGTTTTGTGTATATGGAGATGTGGGGACTAAGATGAGTTTTGTGTATATGGAGATGTGGGGACTAAGATGAGTTTTGTGTATATGGAGATGTGGGGACTAAGATGAGTTTTGTGTATATGGAGATGTGGGGACTAAGATGAGTTTTGTGTATATGGAGATGTGGGGACTAAGATGAGTTTTGTGTATATGGAGATGTGGGGACTAAGATGAGTTTTGTGTATATGGAGATGTGGGGACTAAGATGAGTTTTGTGTATATGGAGATGTGGGGACTAAGATGAGTTTTGTGTATATGGAGATGTGGGGACTAAGATGAGTTTTGTGTATATGGAGATGTGGGGACTAAGATGAGTTTTGTGTATATGGAGATGTGGGGACTAAGATGAGTTTTGTGTATATGGAGATGTGGGGACTAAGATGAGTTTTGTGTATATGGAGATGTGGGGACTAAGATGAGTTTTGTGTATATGGAGATGTGGGGACTAAGATGAGTTTTGTGTATATGGAGATGTGGGGACTAAGATGAGTTTTGTGTATATGGAGATGTGGGGACTAAGATGAGTTTTGTGTATATGGAGATGTGGGGACTAAGATGAGTTTTGTGTATATGGAGATGTGGGGACTAAGATGAGTTTTGTGTATATGGAGATGTGGGGACTAAGATGAGTTTTGTGTATATGGAGATGTGGGGACTAAGATGAGTTTTGTGTATATGGAGATGTGGGGACTAAGATGAGTTTTGTGTATATGGAGATGTGGGGACTAAGATGAGTTTTGTGTATATGGAGATGTGGGGACTAAGATGAGTTTTGTGTATATGGAGATGTGGGGACTAAGATGAGTTTTGTGTATATGGAGATGTGGGGACTAAGATGAGTTTTGTGTATATGGAGATGTGGGGACTAAGATGAGTTTTGTGTATATGGAGATGTGGGGACTAAGATGAGTTTTGTGTATATGGAGATGTGGGGACTAAGATGAGTTTTGTGTATATGGAGATGTGGGGACTAAGATGAGTTTTGTGTATATGGAGATGTGGGGACTAAGATGAGTTTTGTGTATATGGAGATGTGGGGACTAAGATGAGTTTTGTGTATATGGAGATGTGGGGACTAAGATGAGTTTTGTGTATATGGAGATGTGGGGACTAAGATGAGTTTTGTGTATATGGAGATGTGGGGACTAAGATGAGTTTTGTGTATATGGAGATGTGGGGACTAAGATGAGTTTTGTGTATATGGAGATGTGGGGACTAAGATGAGTTTTGTGTATATGGAGATGTGGGGACTAAGATGAGTTTTGTGTATATGGAGATGTGGGGACTAAGATGAGTTTTGTGTATATGGAGATGTGGGGACTAAGATGAGTTTTGTGTATATGGAGATGTGGGGACTAAGATGAGTTTTGTGTATATGGAGATGTGGGGACTAAGATGAGTTTTGTGTATATGGAGATGTGGGGACTAAGATGAGTTTTGTGTATATGGAGATGTGGGGACTAAGATGAGTTTTGTGTATATGGAGATGTGGGGACTAAGATGAGTTTTGTGTATATGGAGATGTGGGGACTAAGATGAGTTTTGTGTATATGGAGATGTGGGGACTAAGATGAGTTTTGTGTATATGGAGATGTGGGGACTAAGATGAGTTTTGTGAATATGGAGATGTGGGGACTAAGATGAGTTTTGTGTATATGGAGATGTGGGGACTAAGATGAGTTTTGTGTATATGGAGATGTGGGGACTAAGATGAGTTTTGTGAATATGGAGATGTGGGGACTAAGATGAGTTTTGTGAATATGGAGATGTGGGGACTAAGATGAGTTTTGTGTATATGGAGATGTGGGGACTAAGATGAGTTTTGTGTATATGGAGATGTGGGGACTAAGATGAGTTTTGTGTATATGGAGATGTGGGGACTAAGATGAGTTTTGTGTATATGGAGATGTGGGGACTAAGATGAGTTTTGTGAATATGGAGATGTGGGGACTAAGATGAGTTTTGTGTATATGGAGATGTGGGGACTAAGATGAGTTTTGTGAATATGGAGATGTGGGGACTAAGATGAGTTTTGTGTATATGGAGATGTGGGGACTAAGATGAGTTTTGTGTATATGGAGATGTGGGGACTAAGATGAGTTTTGTGTATATGGAGATGTGGGGACTAAGATGAGTTTTGTGAATATGGAGATGTGGGGACTAAGATGAGTTTTGTGTATATGGAGATGTGGGGACTAAGATGAGTTTTGTGTATATGGAGATGTGGGGACTAAGATGAGTTTTGTGAATATGGAGATGTGGGGACTAAGATGAGTTTTGTGTATATGGAGATGTGGGGACTAAGATGAGTTTTGTGTATATGGAGATGTGGGGACTAAGATGAGTTTTGTGTATATGGAGATGTGGGGACTAAGATGAGTTTTGTGTATATGGAGATGTGGGGACTAAGATGAGTTTTGTGTATATGGAGATGTGGGGACTAAGATGAGTTTTGTGTATATGGAGATGTGGGGACTAAGATGAGTTTTGTGAATATGGAGATGTGGGGACTAAGATGAGTTTTGTGTATATGGAGATGTGGGGACTAAGATGAGTTTTGTGTATATGGAGATGTGGGGACTAAGATGAGTTTTGTGTATATGGAGATGTGGGGACTAAGATGAGTTTTGTGTATATGGAGATGTGGGGACTAAGATGAGTTTTGTGTATATGGAGATGTGGGGACTAAGATGAGTTTTGTGTATATGGAGATGTGGGGACTAAGATGAGTTTTGTGTATATGGAGATGTGGGGACTAAGATGAGTTTTGTGTATATGGAGATGTGGGGACTAAGATGAGTTTTGTGTATATGGAGATGTGGGGACTAAGATGAGTTTTGTGTATATGGAGATGTGGGGACTAAGATGAGTTTTGTGTATATGGAGATGTGGGGACTAAGATGAGTTTTGTGTATATGGAGATGTGGGGACTAAGATGAGTTTTGTGTATATGGAGATGTGGGGACTAAGATGAGTTTTGTGTATATGGAGATGTGGGGACTAAGATGAGTTTTGTGTATATGGAGATGTGGGGACTAAGATGAGTTTTGTGTATATGGAGATGTGGGGACTAAGATGAGTTTTGTGTATATGGAGATGTGGGGACTAAGATGAGTTTTGTGAATATGGAGATGTGGGGACTAAGATGAGTTTTGTGTATATGGAGATGTGGGGACTAAGATGAGTTTTGTGTATATGGAGATGTGGGGACTAAGATGAGTTTTGTGAATATGGAGATGTGGGGACTAAGATGAGTTTTGTGAATATGGAGATGTGGGGACTAAGATGAGTTTTGTGTATATGGAGATGTGGGGACTAAGATGAGTTTTGTGTATATGGAGATGTGGGGACTAAGATGAGTTTTGTGTATATGGAGATGTGGGGACTAAGATGAGTTTTGTGAATATGGAGATGTGGGGACTAAGATGAGTTTTGTGTATATGGAGATGTGGGGACTAAGATGAGTTTTGTGTATATGGAGATGTGGGGACTAAGATGAGTTTTGTGTATATGGAGATGTGGGGACTAAGATGAGTTTTGTGTATATGGAGATGTGGGGACTAAGATGAGTTTTGTGTATATGGAGATGTGGGGACTAAGATGAGTTTTGTGTATATGGAGATGTGGGGACTAAGATGAGTTTTGTGTATATGGAGATGTGGGGACTAAGATGAGTTTTGTGTATATGGAGATGTGGGGACTAAGATGAGTTTTGTGTATATGGAGATGTGGGGACTAAGATGAGTTTTGTGTATATGGAGATGTGGGGACTAAGATGAGTTTTGTGTATATGGAGATGTGGGGACTAAGATGAGTTTTGTGTATATGGAGATGTGGGGACTAAGATGAGTTTTGTGTATATGGAGATGTGGGGACTAAGATGAGTTTTGTGTATATGGAGATGTGGGGACTAAGATGAGTTTTGTGTATATGGAGATGTGGGGACTAAGATGAGTTTTGTGTATATGGAGATGTGGGGACTAAGATGAGTTTTGTGTATATGGAGATGTGGGGACTAAGATGAGTTTTGTGTATATGGAGATGTGGGGACTAAGATGAGTTTTGTGTATATGGAGATGTGGGGACTAAGATGAGTTTTGTGTATATGGAGATGTGGGGACTAAGATGAGTTTTGTGTATATGGAGATGTGGGGACTAAGATGAGTTTTGTGTATATGGAGATGTGGGGACTAAGATGAGTTTTGTGAATATGGAGATGTGGGGACTAAGATGAGTTTTGTGTATATGGAGATGTGGGGACTAAGATGAGTTTTGTGTATATGGAGATGTGGGGACTAAGATGAGTTTTGTGTATATGGAGATGTGGGGACTAAGATGAGTTTTGTGAATATGGAGATGTGGGGACTAAGATGAGTTTTGTGTATATGGAGATGTGGGGACTAAGATGAGTTTTGTGTATATGGAGATGTGGGGACTAAGATGAGTTTTGTGTATATGGAGATGTGGGGACTAAGATGAGTTTTGTGTATATGGAGATGTGGGGACTAAGATGAGTTTTGTGTATATGGAGATGTGGGGACTAAGATGAGTTTTGTGTATATGGAGATGTGGGGACTAAGATGAGTTTTGTGTATATGGAGATGTGGGGACTAAGATGAGTTTTGTGTATATGGAGATGTGGGGACTAAGATGAGTTTTGTGTATATGGAGATGTGGGGACTAAGATGAGTTTTGTGTATATGGAGATGTGGGGACTAAGATGAGTTTTGTGTATATGGAGATGTGGGGACTAAGATGAGTTTTGTGTATATGGAGATGTGGGGACTAAGATGAGTTTTGTGTATATGGAGATGTGGGGACTAAGATGAGTTTTGTGTATATGGAGATGTGGGGACTAAGATGAGTTTTGTGTATATGGAGATGTGGGGACTAAGATGAGTTTTGTGTATATGGAGATGTGGGGACTAAGATGAGTTTTGTGTATATGGAGATGTGGGGACTAAGATGAGTTTTGTGTATATGGAGATGTGGGGACTAAGATGAGTTTTGTGTATATGGAGATGTGGGGACTAAGATGAGTTTTGTGTATATGGAGATGTGGGGACTAAGATGAGTTTTGTGTATATGGAGATGTGGGGACTAAGATGAGTTTTGTGATATGAGTGGGGGACTAAGATGAGTTTTGTGTATATGGAGATGTGGGGACTAAGATGAGTTTTGTGTATATGGAGATGTGGGGACTAAGATGAGTTTTGTGTATATGGAGATGTGGGGACTAAGATGAGTTTTGTGTATATGGAGATGTGGGGACTAAGATGAGTTTTGTGTATATGGAGATGTGGGGACTAAGATGAGTTTTGTGTATATGGAGATGTGGGGACTAAGATGAGTTTTGTGTATATGGAGATGTGGGGACTAAGATGAGTTTTGTGTATATGGAGATGTTGGGACAATGCTTGTGAAGTAAACTATAGTGTCGATTTGTGTGTACAGCCAGTTGTATATGTACTGTCCAGGCAGGACAGCCAGTTTGTGTACAGTGGAATAAACATGGAATTGTTTATATAGACTTGTGTCATTTTAGTGTGTTGTATGTAATTGGAGAGCTATACTATGAGACCTGACAGTGTGGTTTGTTCGTTTAGTTATAAAGTGGAGTATATGAGTTATGTTACAAGGTGGGTTATTTTGGTTTATTTATAAGGTGGGGTATTTTGGTTTATTGATAAGGTGGGGTATTTTGGTTTATTTATAAGGTGGGGCATTTTGGTTTATTGATAAGGTGGGGTATTTTGGTTTATTTATAAGGTGGGGTATTTTGGTTTATTTATAAGGTGGGGTATTTTGGTTTATTGATAAGGTGGGGTATTTTGGTTATTTATAAGGTGGGGTATTTTGGTTTATTGATAAGGTGGGGTATTTTGGTTTATTTATAAGGTGGGGTATTTTGGTTTATTTATAAGGTGGGGTATTTGTGTGTATCATAAAGTGGGGTATTTGTTTGTATTATGAGGCTGGGTATTTCTGTGTTTTATAAGTTGGGTAGTTGTGTGTATTAAAACGTTAGGTATTTTTATGTGCCATAAAGTAGGGTTTTTGTGTTATAAGGTGGGGTATTTGTATGTTATAAGGTGGGGTATTTGTATGTTATAATGTGGGGTATTTGTGTGATATAAGGTGGAGTATTGGTGTGTTATAAGGTGGGGTATTTGTATGTTATAAAGTGGGGTATTTGTGTGATATAAGGTGGGGTATTGGTGTGTTATAAGGTGGGGTATTTGTGTGTTATAAGGTGGGGTATTTGTGTGTTATAATGTGGGGTATTTGTGTGTTATAAGGTGGGGTATTTGTGTGTTATAATGTGGGGTATTTGTGTGTTATAAGGTGGGGTATTTGTGTGTTATAATGTGGGGTATTTGTGTGTTATAAGGTGGGGTATTTGTGTGTTATAATGTGGGGTATTTGTGTGTTACAAGGTGGGGAATTTGTGTGTTATAATGTGGGGTATTTGTGTGTTTTAAGGTGGGGTATTTGTATGTTATAATGTGGGGTATTTGTGTGTTTAAGGTGGGATATTTGTATGTTATAATGTGGGGTATTTGTGTGTTATAAGGTGGGGTATTTGTATGCTATAATGTGGGATATTTGTGTGTTATATGGTGGAGTATTTGTGTGTTATAAGGTGGGATATTTGTGTGTTATAAGGTGGAGTATTGGTGTGTTATAAGGTGGGGTATTTGTGTATTTAAGGTGGGATATTTGTGTGTTATAAGGTGGGATATTTTTGTGTTATAAGGTGGGATTTTTGTGTATTATCAGGTGGGATATTTGTGTGTTATAAGGTGGGGTATTTGTGTGTTATAAGGTGGGGTATTGGTGTGTTATAAGGTGGGGTATTGTGTGTTATAAGGTGGGGTATTTGAGTGTTATAAGGTGAGGTATTTGTGTGTTATAAGGTGGGGTATTTGTGTGATATAAGGTGGGGTATTGGTGTGTTATAAGGTGGGGTATTTGTGTGTTATAAGGTGGGGTATTTGAGTGTTATAATGTGGGGTATTTGTGTGTTATAAGGTGGGATATTTTTGTGTTACAAGGTGGGATATTTGTGTGTTTAAGGTAGGGAATTTTTGTGTTATAAGGTGGGATATTTGTGTATTATAAGGTGGGATATTTGTGTGATATAAGGTGGGGTATTTGTGTTATAATGTGGGGTATGTGTGTGTTATAAGGTGGGGTATTTGTGTGTTATAATGTGGTGTATTTGTGTGTTATAAGGTGGGGTATTTGTGTTATAATGCGGGGTATTTGTGTGATATAAGGTGGGGTATTTGTGTGTTATAAGGTGGGGTATTTGTGTTATAATGTGGGATATTTGTGTGATATAAGGTGGGGAATTTGTGTGTTATAAGGTGGGGTATTTGTGTTATAATGTGGGGTATTTGTGTGTTATAAGGTGGGGTATTTGTGTGATATAAGGTGGGGTATTTGTGTTTATAATGTGGGTATTTGTGTTTATAGTGGGGTATTTGTGGATAAGGTGGGGTATTGTGTGTTATAAGGTTGGGTATTTGTGTGTTATAATGTGGGGTATTTGTGTGTTATAATGTGGGGCATTTGTGTGTTATAATGTGGGGTATTTGTGTGTTATAATGTGGGGTATTTGTGTGATATAAGGTGGGGTATTGTGTGTTATAAGGTTGGATATTTGTGTGTTATAATGTGGGGTATTTGTGTGTTATAAGGTTGGGTATTTGTGTGTTATAATGTGGGGTATTTGTGTGTTATTAGGTGGGTCATTTGTGTGTTATATTGTGGGGTATTTGTGTGTTATAATGTGGGGTATTTGTGTGTTATAATGTGGGGTATTTGTGTGTTATAAGGTTGGGTATGTGTGTGTTATAATGTGGGGTATTTGTATGTTATAAGTTGGGGTATTTGTGTGTTATAAGGTGGTGTATTTGTGTGTTATAAGGTGGGGTATTTGTGTGTTATAATGTGGGGTATTTGTGTGATATAAGGTGGGGTATTTGTGTGTTATAAGGTTGGGTATTTGTGTGTTATAATGTGGGGTATTTGTGTGTTATAATGTGGGGTATTAGTGTGTTATAAGGTGGGGTATTTGTATGTTATAATGTGGGGCATTTGTGTGTTATAAGGTGGTGTATTTGTGTTTTATAATGTGGGGTATTTGTGTGTTATAAGGTGGGGTATTTGTGTGTTATAATGTGGGGTATTTGTGTGTTATAAGGTGGGGTATTTGTGTGTTATAATGTAGGGTATTTGTGTTATAAGGTGGGGTATTAGTGTGTTATAATGTGGGGTATTTGTGTGTTATAAGGTGGGGTATTTGTGTGTTATAATGGGGTGTATTTGTGTGTTATAAGGTGGGGTATTTGTGTGTTATAAGTTGGGGTATTTGTGTTTTATAAGGTGGGTTATATGTGTATTTTAAGGTGGGGTATTTTGTGTGTTATTAGGTTGTATTTTTGGAATTGTTTTTGGAGTATTGATGTCCTTTTTTGTCATAAGTGGAGAATTGTTCAGTGTATGCCATGAATTGTTTATTCGTCTTGTTCTTCTCTTGACGTGAGGTGTTTCTATACCTGTATTTGTGTATAAGCGATGGACTATAACGATGTGTTAGTTGATGTGGCATGTAGAGATAGTGCATGGCTGTACGGGTTTGATTTGGCGTATTGGATTATGTGTTTGATGTGTGTTATTTGTGTGTGCGTGAATGTGTTCAGGGTAGAGATTTCTTGTGCATGCGTATGTGAGGAAGTTAGTAGTCTAAATTCAAAACAAAACAAAAAACATCAACAACAACAAAAATCCAATCTTGCAAGATCTATGATGCAAATGATATCAGTTTGTATCATCTACGTCACGTGATTTACTTGGAATATGAAGATGTGTAAAAAGAGGAATTTATCTTCAAATGGAATCTGCCTATCCTAGAAACAAAAGGTTAATTCTAAGCATTGTACCAATGCGGAGGCTAGTAACTTATGAAATGTGAAATGTTAGCTTTTATTTAAAATTGGTTAAATGGCTAACGGGACGGACATTTGTTCATAAAACCTTTAACTTAAGGTTGCAAGGATGTTGCTACGAGCTGCCTTAGCCTGACTGACTCCCTCACACTCTCCTGATCGCCACCTAGAACAGTGCTCGGCAGTGATCTCCTTACTGTTCCCTTCAATTCTACTTCCGTTATATTCATTACACCTACTTCCAACTTTCCATAGACCAGAATATTTACAATACGTCCTTCCTCTTTTTTCGCAATATTACACAAATTTTGAAAGCGCCGAAATGCCAAGAGCCGAAATTAGTTAAACTATATATAAAATGTAAAAGCATTTCTGTTCGACACGTTGTTCTGCCCTTGAATTTGAAAATCTCAGAACACCTCTGTTGAAACCAGTCGAATTTCTTATCACAAATGCTTTGTTTGGGGCACATTTACTGCCCCATTTCTGGACACGCCTTTCGTTTGAAAATGGAGGTTTTATTTATGGTCATAATAATAATAATTTGAGAGCTGGTAAAGCGCATTATCCAAGTAAGCAGATAGGCTCACAGCGCTTCACATAAAGATAGTAAAATATATATTTATATAAACATTAAATTTAAAACACTAAGATGTAAATCATAACAACATATACTGACATGACGGTGCATATAGGTTATGTTTAATTGTCAGAGAAATTTTTTTATTGTTAATTTCGGAAAGTAAAGATTGAGAACATGTGTTCTTAGTACAGTATTAAAGGCCTCAGTAGAAAATCCCGAATATGCAATGGTAGAGAATTTCATTGTAAGTTTATCCAGTCCCACCAGTATGGCCCATTGTAAGTTTATCCAGTCCCACCAGTATGGCCCATTGTAAGTTTATCCAGTCCCACCAGTATGGCCCATTGTAAGTTTATCCAGTCTCACCAGTATGGCCCATTGTAAGTTCATCCAGTCTCACCAGTATGGCCCATTGTAAGTTACAGTCCCACCAGTATGGCCCATTGTAAGTTACAGTCCCACCAGTATGGCCCATTGTAAGTTTATCCAGTCTCACCAGTATGGCCCATTGTAAGTTACAGTCCCACCAGTATGGCCCATTGTAAGTTACAGTCACACCAGTATGGCCCATTGTAAGTTACAGTCCCACCAGGATGGCCCATTGTAAGTTTATCCAGTCCCACCAGTATGGCCCATTGTAAGTTTATCTATCCAGTCACACCAGTATGGCCCATTGTAAGTTTATCCAGTCCCACCAGTATGGCCCATTGTAAGCTTATCCAGTCACACCAGTATGGCCCATTGTAAGTTTATCCAGTCCCACCAGTATGGCCCATTGTAAGTTTATCCAGTCATACCAGTATCGCCCATTGTAAGTTTATCCAGTCCCACCAGTATGGCCCATAAATTGTCCAGCCGCTTCCCACACCCAGTACCATTGAAAGCATTTCTTTAATCACGGCAATGTATCTTAAATCTACCTTTCTAAAATTCAATGAAATATATACTAAAATTGATGTGTAGATTATCCATAATTTACCGTTGATAAATCGTTACAAGACGTGTCTGGCCTAGTTCTCTGCTGTCATTACATGACGTGTATGGTCTAGTTGTCTGCTATCGTTACATGACGTATTGAGCCTAGACTTCATATAGTTTGTCGGCTGCTGAAGAATTTGACTTGATTAAACCAGTGAAGTCAAGACACGTTATACCGTCCACATATCATACCGTCCACACATCATACCATCCACACGTCATACCGTCCACACATCATACCGTCCTTACGTCATACCGTCCACACATCATACCGTCCTTACGTCATACCGTCCACACATCATACCGTCCACACATCATACCGTCCACACCTCATACCGTCCACACGTCATACCGTCCACACGTCATACCGTCTTTACGTCATACCGTCCACACATCATACCGACCACACATCATACAGTCCACACGTCATACCGTCCACACGTCATACCGTTCGTACGTCATACCGTCCACACGTCATACCGTCCACACATCATACCGTCCTTACATCATACCGTCCACACGTCATACCGTCCACACGTCATATCGTCCACACGTCATACCGTCCACACGTCATACCGTCCACACGTCATACCGTCCACACGTCATACCGTCCACACGTCATACCGTCCACACATCATACCGTCCACACGTCATACCGTCCACACGTCATACCTTCCACACGTCATATCGTCCACACGTCATACCGTCCACACGTCATACCGTCCACACGTCATACCGTCCACACGTCATACCGTCCAAAGGTCATCACCGCTAATACGTCACTGCCCTAATTAACTACGCCTTTCGCTCCCACAATTCACAAAAGAAACACATTCAAATGTACGAGAAGTGAATAAGCTGAGTGGTGATAAAAATTGGTGAAACTACTGAGCAGGAACAAGTTACGTGACAACAGTTCTATCTGTGTGACAGGACTTGTAACATTTGTATTTTATTTAATGTAGCTGTTGCGTTTTACTTACGTATATGCCGAATGAAGGTTTTATGATATGTAACGAGATGTGTTCGTTAAGTCTAGCTATAGTCATACAAGTGTTCCACTTTTTGTTCAGTTTATTATTTCAGAATCTCTAATTAGTTAGATGGTTCCTAAAATATCTTCCTTTATTATGAATACTATTTAATAATTACAAATCATTATTTTGGTTTAAGAATTTGATAAATGAATGCCACCTAGCATTTAGTTTATCCATTTATTGTTTACTTGGTACTGATCAATAGTTGGTTTAACAATTTGATGTGCACACTATACTGACCACACTACAAATTTATTAAATAGGTTATTGCTGCTGACCACCCTACAAATGTATTAAATGGGTAGTTGGAACTGACCACACTACAAATGTATTGAATGGGTTGTTTCTGCTGACCTTACTACAAATGTATTGAATGGGTAGTTGCTGCTGACCACACTACAAATGTATTGAATGGGTAGTTGCTGCTGACCACACTACAAATGTATTGAATGGATAGTTGCTGCTGACCACACTACAAATGTATTCAATGTGTAGTTGCTGCTGACCATTTTGAAACCAACTGACCCAGACACCGACAAATAACTTGAGGTTCACATTTGTCAGAAGTTTTTCTTTCACTTTCAGTGACCGCTCCACTGACCAGTCCGGCTCATTTATCTCACTTGATCATAGTTACCACGTATCGACCTGTTGTCGGCTGGAAGGATCGAGAAGTAGAGATTGATGAGAAGTTTGCTTTAAAATTATTTGAGACATTTTTTAAAGTTGACTTATGAATAGTACAATTTTATCAAGTCTACACGTTCTACATGTGTCTACACGTTCTACATGTGTCTACACGTTCTACATATGTCTACACGTTCTTCATGTGTCTACACGTTCTACATGTGTCTACACGTTCTACATGTGTCTACACGTTCTACGTGTGTCTACACGTTCTACGTGTGTCTACACGTTCTACATGTGTCTACACGTTCTACGTGTGTCTGCACGTCCTACGTGTGTCTACACGTTCTACGTGTGTCTACACGTTCTACATGTGTCTACACGTTCTACATGTGTCTACACGTTCTACATGTGTCTACACGTTCTACATGTGTCTACACGTTCTACATGTGTCTACACGTTCTACATGTGTCTACACGTTCTACATGTGTCTACACGTTCTACATGTGTCTACACGTTCTACATGTGTCTACACGTTCTACATGTGTCTACACGTTCTACATGTGTCTACACGTTCTACGTGTGTCTACACGTTCTACGTGTGTCTACACGTTCTACATGTGTATGCACATGTGTCTGCACGTTCTACATGTGTCTGCACGTTCTACATGTGTCTACACGTTCTACATGTGTCTGCTGTATGTCTATCTATAGTAGATATGTATCAAGTCTGCACGTTCTACATGTGTCTACACGTTCTACATGTGTCTACACGTTCTACGTGTGTCTGCTGTATGTCTATCTGTTTGGGGCTTATTTGTTCCATGTATGTCTGCTTTATGTCTATCTCCATCATCATCATCGCCCTTCGTCCCATCTGGGGCTTAGGCCGCGAACAACGTCTCTCCAGGCATCCCGGTCCTGCGCCAGTCTCTCAATCTGCCCCCAGCTGTGCCCGCTCATTTTTGTGTCTGCCTCCAGTTCTCATCTCCAGGTCATTTTGGGACGACCTCTTTTCCTTTCGCCTTGAGGGTTCCATGTGAGGGCTTGTCTCACAATTCTGGATTTAGGCTTTCTGAGAGTGTGGCCAATCCATCTCCATCTGCGCTGGCGTATTAGCTCTTCCACTGGCTCTTGTTGTGTGCGTTGCCAGAGGTCCTCATTGATGATGACATTTGGCCAGAGGATTCGGAGAATTGCTCGGAGACATGTATTTATAAAGGCTTGAATCTTTTTAGAAATGGCTGCTGTTTTTCGCCATGTTTCTGCTCCATACAGTAGGACAGGCTTTACTGTGGTGTTGAATATCCTGACCTTGGTATGAAGAGTCAAGTTGTTGCAGTTCCAAACTTTTTTTTAGCTGTTTAAATGATGATCTTGCTTTGCCAATTCTCACTCTTACATCGGCGTCTGTCCCTCCTTGTGTGTCGATGATGCTTCCAAGGTATGTGAAGCTATCCACCTCTTCCAGATTTGTTCCTTCCAGTGTTATTGGAGTGTTGTTTGATGTGTTTATTTTAAGGACTTTGCTTTTTCCCTTATGGATGTTCAGGCCAAGGCAAGCAGAGAATTGTGCTACATCGTTGGTTTTCTCCTGCATCTGTTGCTGTGAGTGCGATAATAAGGCCAGGTCGTCCGCAAAGTCCAGGTCATCAAGTTGTTTCCATAGTGTCCACTGGATACCATTTCTCTTCTGCTCTGTAGACATTTTCATTATGCAGTCGATGGTTAGCAGAAATAAGAATGGTGAAAGCAGACACCCCTGACTCCGGTCTGTACCTCAAAAGCCGCTGTTGCTTGTTGGCCATGGACAATTCTACATGTAAGTCCTTCGTAGGAAGCCTTAATTATGTCAGTCAGTTTATGTGGTATCCCGTAGTGTCATAGTAACTTCCACAGGGTGGGTCTGTCAACACTATCGAAAGCCTTCTCATAGTCAATAAAGTTGATGTATAGTGGTGAGTTCCACTCCAGGGATTGTTCCAATATAATTCTCAGAGTGGCAATCTGGTCAGTGCATGATCTATCTTTTCTAAAACCTGCTTGTTGGTCTCTAAGATGGGTGTCTATTGCGTCCCTCATTCTGTTTAGCAGCATTCTGTTAAATACTTTGCTTGGTATGGATAGCAGAGTTATTCCTCTATAGTTGGAGCAAGGGCTAAGATCTCCTTTCTTTGGGAGCTTAATGAGATGTCCTTCTTTCCACTCCGTCGGAATCTGTTCTTCCTCCCATATTTTCTTGAAAAGAATGTGTAGCATTGCAGAGCTAGTCGTAATATCTGCTGTCAAGGCTTCTGCTGGTATTCTGTCTGGACCAGCTGCTTTGCCTTTCTTTAGTTGTTTAATTGCTCTGTTTATCTCTTGTTTTGTGGGTATGCTGCAGTCTATTTCTAGGTCTTGTTCCGCTGGCTCTATGTTGAGTTTGTATTGTGGGGCTGGTCGGTTGAGGAGTTCTTCAAAATGTTCTATCCATCTTTTTTTCTGAACCCTCTTCATCAGGTATAGATTTCCCATCTTTAGTTTTAACAGGTCTCTCTGGATTTTTGAACTTTCCGGATAGCTTTTTTATTGTACTGAATAGTTCTCTTGTGTTTCCATGGTAAGCTGCCTCTTCTGCTTCAGTTGCTAGTCCTTCTATGTAGTTCTTTTTATCTGACCTTATACTACGTTTAACGTCTTTATTGGCTTCTGCGTATTCTGCTGATGCTCTAGCTTTTTCAGTTCTGGTGCGGCTGTTGTTGAGATTTGCCTTCTTCTTTTTCCTCTGTTGGATTTTCTCCATGGTTTCATTAGAGATCCATTCTTTATGCGTTTGTTGCCTTGGACCCAACACTTCTTCACAGGTGGTCGTGAGTATTTCTTTGAAGCTTTTCCAGTTTTAGTAAACTGTTTCTTCGTTGCCAAGTTCTTGTAAGATCTGGAATTTGTTTGTTAGCGTAAGTTTGAACTCATTAAGTTTTGGTCCCACCTTTCAAAAGAGTAGTGTTAAAACGTTGGCGCTTGCTTCCCTCACTTGTCCAATTCTTTTTCAATTTGAGCCTTATTTGGGCAATCAGTAGATGATGGTCTGGGGCTACATCTGCCCCTCTTTTTACCCTTACATCTTGGAGAGATCTTCTAAAATTTTTGCAGATACAGATATGGTCGATTTGGTTAGCCGTTGACATATCTGGCGATATCCATGTTGCCTTGTGGATATTTCTATGCATGAATGTCCATGTCCATCTGCAGCACATAGATCTGCTAGCCTTTCACCATTATCGTTCATCTCTCCGAGGCCATTTGTTCCCATGCATTCTTCATATCCATTATTGTTGCTGCCTATTTTTGCATTTAGGTCACCCATTAGAATAATCACATTGCTCCTAGGACACTTTTGGATAAGGGTTCTCAGTCTGTTGTAGAAGTCCTCTTTGTCCTCTTCTTTACTGTCGTTAGTAGGAGCGTATACCTGAAGAAGATCCATATTGACTTCTTGCTTTTTGGTCTTAAATCTTGCGGTGATTATTCGGGGACCATGGGCTTCCCACCCTAAAGGGTCGTTCTGGGCAGTTTTGGAAAGCATGATTGCTACTCCTTGGGTGTGGGCTGCGTTTTCTTCATCATGGCCTGAATATAGTAGCAGTTCTCCTGTGCTGAGCTTCATCTGGCCTGAGCCAGTCCATCGGGATTCACTTATCTCTAGGATGGCTAGCTTGTACCGTTGCATTTCGGCAGCAACTTGGGCAGTTTTTCCAGCTTCGAACATGGTCCTTACGTTCCATGTTCCTAAGTTGGTGGTGGTCCTAGTGGAGAGGATGGTTGTCTGCCGGGTGGTTTCCAGTTGGCTTTGGCCACCCAGCTTCATAAGTTCTCTGTTACGAGACCCATCATCTCCAAGGTCCGAGTTTCCTATTTTTTTTCTTTGTTCACGTTTTTGTAGCAAGGCTTTTTTTTACGGGAAGGGATGCTAGCCATTCGCACAACCTTCCTCCTCTCTCCCGGGCTTGGGACCGGCTACGGCGGAGTTTTATGTCTGTCTGTTTTGGGATTATTTGTTCCATGTCTGTCTGCTATATGTCTATCTGTTTGGGGCTTATTTGTTCCATGTCTGTCCGCTATATCTCTATCTGTTTGGGGCTTATTTGTTCCATGTCTGTCTGCTATATGTCTATCTGTTTGGGGCTTATTTGTTCCATGTCTGTCTGCTATATGTCTATCTGTTTGGGGCTTATTTGTTCCATGTCTGTCTGCTATATGTCTATCTGTTTGGGGTTTATTTGTTCCATGTCTGTCTGCTATATGTCTATCTGTTTGGGGCTTATTTGTTCCATGTCTGTCTGCTATATGTCTATCTGTTTGGGGCTTATTTGTTCCATGTCTGTCTGCTATATGTCTATCTGTTTGGGGCTTATTTGTTCCATGTCTGTCTGCTATATGTCTATCTGTTTGGGGATTATTTGTTCCATGTCTGTCTGCTATATGTCTATCTGCTTAGAGCTAATTTGTATAATGTCAATCTGTTTTATGTCCGTCTTTAATGCCACTCTTTAACAATTCTATTTTAACTTAATGTTTAACTTTTTGCTTTCATTGTAGAGGGAGGAAATTCTATGCAGGCTTTAATCATTTAATAAAAAAAAATAATTCATGGATTCAGAACCCTGCATTTTGTTATACAAGCATTTTTTTTTACCATGAGTTGTAATTAATACGAGTCAAAGCATTTGGTCTAGGTGTTATGTTTGAGGAGGATAAACGTTTAGAGAGTTGAGCTGTTGTTTTTAATTTTTAAAATTCAAAGTTTTAGCTAGATAAAATCATTGTAGATTTGAAAAGCAAGGTCGCTACTGTAAATTAAAAAAAAATCTTCTTATGTTCAGCCTCTTTGTTTCTCTTTGTACGTTTGCCGATCAAATTGTTAAGTAATTTACACATTTTAAGTAAGTTACTAATGTTAAGTAATTAACTAATGTTGAATAATTTAACGAATGAAAACTTTAACCCCCAGAGGTTTCTGTTTTAAATAGCCTCTTTTGTTTAACCAATAATTTCAAGGTCAATAATCTTTTTTAAACAATCAGAATTGTTTAATCTGTGTCATACAATGAAATATTACGAATACACTCATTAAAATTTAGTTTTGGACTTTTAGAGCTTTATGGGACACAAGATAAAGAACCAATAGTTTAGTGGACTTTTTTTAAATTTAAATTTTTTATATTATAATGAAAATATTTGATTTATTTCCCCACTCACTTTGACTATCTAATGCAGCTTATTTTTTTATTTTAATAATAGGATTTATGTATAGGAAGCCAGCATTCACAGTCCATGGCTGTGAGGGAATTGTGAGGCACAAGGCCCAGCCATATAACCAGTCCAGTGTCAGGTACCCATCGGATCTGGGTTAACTCTGGGACATCACCAGCCATGGGGACATATATCTGCCTTCAAATAACTAGATTCGATCCTGTACTCTCAGTATGCCAGCCGAGCGTGCATGCCGCTCAACCACTGTGCCCCTCATTTCCGACATAAAAAAATGTTTACATAAATGGAATAAAAAATGTACATTGGAAAAAAATTGCATCATTTTGTCTTATTAAAAAATGAAAAAATAAAATCACTTTCTCTTTCTCTTTAAAACAGAAGACATCCACATTGGACACACAAATATTAACTGTTTAGTAAGAACTTTGTGCACTGGATCATTATCATTTACCGAAATAAATAAATAGTTTTATTTAATTTATATGTATTTAAATTTAAATAATTAACTTTCCGGAATTGTTCGGGTGTGTCCAATTGAAACTTGACTCCCTTCAACTCAAACAAAGCCGGGAAATTGCAGCTGACCTTTGATCGGGTATTTCCCGTCCAGACCTTCGCGTGTTCATTAATATACGGTCGGGTTTGTGTGTGGACCGAAAACAAATTGTTTTTAGAACTCCGAGGAGACTTACAATTCCCTGGGACGTCACCTCGAAACTAGAGTTGAGTGATGGCCGTCTGCGGGTCACCCTTAGGGCGCTCGGATGATGAATTGTGCTAAATCTTTATGAGTATGAGAGGTCAGATGTCTTTAACTTACAACTGTTCATTTTTAAGTCATTTTTGAAAGGATATTAGAAAACAAACAATTAAAATAGAAAAGATTAATATCATTGACTTCTAATTCATCGAAATGATTTAATTTCAAAGATTTTAACTGTTATTTTAATGTTGGTAACAAAACGGTTGTGATTGAAGTGATTGAGCGCGTGTTCAACATTCGCTGTTATATTATTCCAACATTTGAGGAAAATCAAACATTAAAAAAAAAGATTTAAGGTCGCTATTTAAGTTTAATTAATGCAAAATTCAGTATCTGGAACATTCATTCTTATTGCGAGGTAGTATGGGGGGGGGGAAGAGGGATGTTACCTCAAACAGATGTGACCTTTGTACATGGGCAAATATTGAGGCATGAAGGCCTCACTAAACCTACCCGATCTCTTTAGATGACCTAATACTAAATATGTATTTATAGTGGTAATATTTATCATATAATGTCACTTGCCTCAAGGGGTAAAACTAAACAGTCCAATTAAGAGTTACATCTTATGCTATACACACAGTGAGAGTGAAATTAAGAGTTACATCTTATGCTATACACACGGCGAGAGTGAAATTAAGAGTTACATCTTATGCTACACACACGGCGAGAGTGAAATTAAGAGTTACATCTTATGCTATACACACGGCGAGAGTGAAATTAAGTTTTTAAAAATCTCCGGAAAATAAAAATAAAATATGTCCCTGTCCAAGCCCTGTTAGGTCTCAGCTTTCTCACACCTTTCCCACACCTTGCCCACACCTTTCCCACACCTTTCCCACACCTTGCCCACACCTTGCCCACACCTTTCCAACATCAGCTTTATTAGGTATGTCTTACTTTCCTTGCACAAACCTGGTTAATAAGCCATGTCTTACTTTCCTTGCACTCACACTGGTTTATAAGCCACGTCTTACTTTCCTTGCAATCACACTGGTTTATAAGACATGTCTTACTTTCCTTGCCAACACCTGCTTTATAAGCCATGCCTTACTTTCCTTGCACTCACACAGGTTTATTAGACCAGTGCTTCTCAAAGTGGTGGTCCGCGGACCGGTGCCGGTCCGTGGGCCATCCGCCGCCGGTCCGCAGAAGTTCTAAATAAAAGGACCGAAAAAATTGTCAGTGCAGGGAAAATAGTGCACCGGTCCCTGGTTGAATGGAAAAAATTTGTGCCGGTCCGCCATACTAAAAAGTTTGAGAAGCACTGTATTAGACTACACGAATGTCTTACTTTCCTTCCTTCCGTCCAGCTGGTCGTATTCCGTCTGTCAACTGTTGTCCCACTTCTCTACGACACTGCCTCACACTCTTAACCACTTGTCCCTCCCATGTCGTAAAGGTCAATAACTCGAGTACAACTTCACACTCTGACGCGCCATAACTTACGGTCCCTTATGATGCTTGTGTCCTGTGTGGCGTTACCAGTCTTGTCGTCTGCCTGACTTTTGGTAACTGTACCCATTACAGAGAGCCGTGCACATATAACTGTACCCATTACAGAGAGCCGTGCACATATAACTGTACCCATTACAGAGAGCCGTGCACATATAACTGTACCCATTACAGATAGCCTTCCACATATAACTGTGCCCATTACAGAGAGCCTTGCACATATAACTGTACCCATTACAGAGAGCCTTCCACATATAACTGTACCCATTACAGAGAGCCGTGCTCATATAACTGTACCCATTACTGAGAGCCGTGCACATATAACTGTACCCATTACAGAGAGCCGTGCACATATAACTGTACCAATTACAGAGAGCCGTGCACATATAACTGTACCCATTACAGAGAGCCGTGCACATATAACTGTGCCCATTACAGAGAGCCTTCCACATATAACTGTACCCATTACAGAGAGCCGTGCTCATATAACTGTACCCATTACTGAGAGCCATGCACATATAACTGTACCCATTACAGAGAGCCGTGCACATATAACTGTACCCATTACAGAGAGCCGTGCACATATAACTGTACCCATTACAGAGAGCCGTGCACATATAACTGTACCCATTACAGAGAGCCGTGCACATATAACTGTACTCATTACAGAGAGCCGTGCACATATAACTGTACCCATTACAGAGAGCCGTGCACATATAACTGTACATAGTATAGAGAGCCATGCACATATAACTGTACATAGTATAGAGAGCCGTGCACATATAACTGTACATAGTATAGAGAGCCGTGCACATATAACTGTACATAGTATAGAGAGCCGTGCACATATAACTGTACATAGTATAGAGAGCCGTGCACATATAACTGCACCTTATACAGAGACCCCTCTGAACCCACCCGATTTGACCACAGGAGAAACACTGGACATAAATATGGAAGAGATATCCAAACAAGAAATATGGACGGCCATCAATCAAATGAAGACAGGAAAAGCAGCAGGTGTAGACAACATACCACCTTAGGTCCTAAAAGAAGGAGGAGCTGAAATCATCAACCAACTCCACAGTATCTTCAACAAAATTTGGTCAACTGAAACCCCTCCTGCAGAATGGAAAAGGGGCTTACTGATTAAAATTCCAAAGAAGGGGGATCTGTCACAATGTGAGAAATGGCGAGGAATTACTCTACTATCAGTACCAAGCAAGGTCTTTAGCAGAACGATACTAAACAGAATAAAAGATGCCTGCGATGATCTCCTGAGAGAAGAACAAGCTGGGTTCAGAAAAGGAAGATCATGCATTGACCAAATAGCAACACTCCGAATAATCATAGAACAATCTATTGAATGGCAATCTCCACTCTATGCCACATTTGTGGACTTTGAAAAGGCCTTTCATAGCATAAATAGAGAAACTACATGGTCAATAATAAGGCACTATGGAATACCAAACAAAAAAAACTAACATCATACAAAATCTGAACGAAAACTTCACCTGCCAAGTAGTACATAATGGTAGACTAACAAATGAATTCCATGTCACAACTGGAGACAAAGAAGGATGCCTCCTTTCACCACTTCTGTTCCTTCTTGTGTTAGACTGGTCACAAAAGAAGCTTATGCAAGCTCAGGAAAAGGAATCCAGTGGAACCTAATGCAAAAACTAGAAGATTTGGAGTTTGCGGATGACTTGGCCATTCTGTCCCAATGACTTCAAGACATGCAAGACAAAATCACAGCCTTGAGCGAGACTGGGAAAAGAGTAGGACTCAATATAAACATTCAAAAAAACAAAATTTTTGAAAAATAAACTTCCTTCAAGATGGAGTCATCCAAGTAGAAAACCGTAACCTGGAGCAAGTTAACAACTTTGTATACTTTGGGAGTGTGGTCAGTGTATCAGGGGGAACAGATGAGGACATGGAACGAAGAATAAATTTGGCGCGACAGGCTTTTGCCGGTCTGAAACAGGTCTGGAGATCTACACACATCTCTGTCAAAACAAAAGTAAGGATCTTTAACACCAATGTTAAAGCGGTCCCACTTTATGGATCCGAAACATGGCGGACGACAGAGACAACAAAAATAGACTCCAGACCTTTGTTAACAGATGCGTCAGAAATATTCTGAGAATAAAACGGTCGAAAACTCCAAGCTGTGGGAGAGGTGTGGACAAAGAAAAGTAGAACAACAAATCATGGAAAGAAAGTGAAGATGGATTGGACACACCCTCAGGAAAGATAACAGCAGGGCTAGGCAGGCCTTAGATTGGAACCCCCAGGGCCAATGACAACGAGGAAGACCCAAGCGTACATGGAGACGGAGCATGTTGGACGAGGCTGGAAGGACTGGGAAGATCTGGGAAGAATTGAAGCGACTGGCAAGGGACCGTGTAGAGTGGCGAGCTTTGACAGAGGCCCTATGTTCCACAAGGAACTCAAAGGACAAATGATGATGATGAATACATAGAGCCGTGCACATATAACTGTACCTAGTACATAGAGCCGTGCACATATAACTATACCTAGTATAGAGAGCCGTGCACATATAACTGTACCTTGTACATAGAGCCGTGCACATATAATTGTACCTAGTACATAGAGCCTTGCACATATAACTGTACCTAGTACATAGAGCCGTGCACATATAATTGTACCTAGTACATAGAGCCGTGCACATATAACTGTACCTAGTATAGAAAGCCGTGCACATATAAATATACCTATTTTCTATTACAGAGAGCCTTGCATATCTTCGAAAGATCTTTAAAGACATCAGATAACCTTAAAATGTACGGTTTGCGTTTCAATGTTGGCATACTAAGATATTAGTATTAGTTAGCCATATTTTTATGTCGCAGGATGGACCGTAGTTGCAAATGTTTATTGACTTTAGAATAAATTTAAAGTACTCCATGTTTCAAAAATACTTTTGCACTCGTATATAGAATTCACATTCTAACTTGCTTTTACCTGCTGTAACATCACACGTTGATAACGATTAGAAGAGTTTGATGTCATTTATTTTAATTTGTGGAGTGTGTATGGAAGTTCTGCTTAACTTTCTCACGTGTCAAGATATTTATTAAAAGCTGTCATTGCACATATAAATAATATTTATGGTTTTGTCTTCTTTGTAATCTTAATTCAAACTGATGATTAATAAATCATAATTTTAATATAATTATTCTTAAATTCCTTTTCTTTAATAAATATAACCAATGATCAACAAAATCCTTTTTCTTGCCTTTTAAAGAAAATATATTATTTCTTACTTTGGTACATGGGAGCACACATTCTAAAACAAATTGCAAGTGTGTTTATAAAGGATTAACAACCGAGCCAGTATGACCAGATGCGGGGCGTGTGTGTGTGGGGGGGGGAGGGGGGTTTAAACGATTTTAAGAAAACAATTCTTACGTTTTGCAGTAGAGGATCCTTTACTCCCCATTAGTGTCAAACTAGCCGTTATCTTTCCTCTACTGGCCTGTAGTTCACTTAAACCATACACAGTTTCTTTAACAGCATGTTTCATAGAACCAACAAAACCTATCATTGATGACTAAAAAGTCTCGGCATGTTGCTGACTGAGAAAAAACAACAACTTTCAGTTAGGAGAACAAGGTGACGGAATTTTTCAAAGACTTTCAACTCTAGACCCAATTTCACATCTCTTATGTAACATGATGATCTGTAGTAGTAGAACCAGAGGCGTCACTAGGGTTGGTGTCACCCGGGGCGGTAGCTCATGGTGTCACCCCTTCACGACTGAAGGGGTCGTCCATAAATGACGCCACGTGATGTTGCCGATTTTTACCCCACCCTCCCCCAGGGTCATACTTTGTCACAAAAACCTTAGACCCCCACCCCTTCTTTTACGATATGACGTCACAAAGCTTTGCCCCCCCCCAGCCGTATTTTCTCAATAAAAATAGCATGTTGCAAATTATTTTTGTCATGTATTTAGGGTAAGTCTGCACTCTAATATCGTAACACGCGTGAAGCCAAAGAAAACGCAAGTAAATAAATGGTAAATAATCAAATATTTAAGTGTATACTTTTATTTTAAGTTGTGCGTTTTTTATGCGACATCACATTTATTTAAACACACCACCCCCCTCGTCACACATCGTCACAGATGCGTGCCCCCCTATGGTGGATTAAACGGGGTGTTTTGATTGGGCTAACGCTAGGGCCCCCCAATAATTTAAGGTCCCCCTAAACTTATAATAAATTACAGTGTATAATAAATATGCAGGCAAATGTTTGTATGAATCCCTGCACATGCCTTGAACAGTCATACGGCAATGCTGCACATATGAGTAGGAAGTATAACGGAAACCAGGCTATCCTTTATGATAAGTGCAATGTTGCTCATTATATGCCGTGCACAGCTCATTCCATTAATTTGGTTGGGAAAAGTGCAGCAGGTTGTCCTGCTGCAGTCAGATTTTTTTGTCTTCTGCAAAATCTTTATACCCGGCTTGTTGCAACTACTCATCGTTGACAATTACTTCAAAAACACATGAAATTGATACATGTTAACAAAGCCTTGTGTGACACAAGATGGTAAGCCTGACATGATGATGTAAGGTCTGTTAATAACTCGTACCATGAGAGTATCGCAGTACTGGAAGAATTAGCAACAATTTAAAATCAACCACGTGACTGTCGACTTGAAGCAGAAGGATTTCTAAAGGAACTTGAACAACTGGAAGTCGCTATTTTACTTGAAATTTGGGAAACAATTTTAGAAAGTACTTCTCTCATTGCCTTTTTTTAAAAATACAGCATTCTTAATTTGATTCCTATGAAGACAAAGGAAAGGACAAGTCCGTGGTGGTAAAAAAAAGAGTATAAACAATGTTCAATGATAATTTTTTTAAATAAAGAAAAAAAAAGAGAAAAAAAGAAAGCGTCAGTTTGTTAAAGGGACATCACATAAACAGCATTCTCCCCGAGACAAAAATTCAAGATTGAGGTATTTCTGGTAATCATTGACAAACTTTCTTAAGCCCTACAACATCGGTTAGGCGCATATAAAGACATCCATAAGAAATTTGGCTTTCTTACAAACCTAACTGAGCTCAGCGATTTCGCCACCCGATGGGCAGGAGCCAAGTTAATAGAAGAATATTCAAGTGATTTCGAAGACTGCTTACCTTCAGAATTAGTCCAATTTTCAGAACTCTTAAAAAAATTACTGTCCAGCCCCAGGCTCAGGGTAAGGAAAAGGAAGTAACCCAATGCCAAACTCAAAACACGTACACAGAGATAAAACTTTTGCTGCTTTTGAATGAGCTAAATTTCACACAGTCCTTTACAGATGTACACATCGCACTTCCCATATATCTTTCAATGATGACATCAAACTGCAGCTGAGAGCGATCCTTTTCAAAGTTGAAAAGAATATAAAATGAGTAAAAATGTGCATGGGACAACAAAGACTGAATATGCTCTCTCTAATGAGCATTGAAAAAGAACGTGTAAGCTTACTTAGCTTTACTGACTTGATTGAAAACTTCGCAATGAGAAAAATTCGCAAACGAAAGTTGTAGGTTGAATTAATACTAATACATCTTTTTCAATAAATTTTTGATTTGAAATAGAGAAAACTATTCGTTAACCCATAAAAAACAAAAGTTTAAAGAAAAAATATTTAAAAATACGGAATAACGCGTAACATATTTTTAAGCGGGCTCGTTCGTAAGCACAAGACAGCGTAAGTCGGGATGGGACCGTCGTAACCGGAGGACTACCTGTATATAAACATGCATATCTATGCTTTCACACTTTTAATAAATATATATATAACGAAATATTAACTCAAAGACATTGAATTAATAATTTTACTCTAGAAAAGATCAACAAAGAAAACACATCCTTTGATTTTTATATTTTTTAGGGGGGGGGGTAAAATCGAATTCCCCCCCCCCATACCACTGTGGTGGAGGGAGTCGTGAGGTGGGATTTGTCCATGCTGTCGGTGTGTCCAAGCCCAAATGGCTTTATTTCTTTTAAAACACAGGACACTGCCCCTTTCATGTCCAGCCTTTTTTAAAAATCTCTCTGCTGCGACTGTTTCTTTTCTTTTTTCCCTAGTTTGTTTTAATGTTGTTTGTGTGTTGGGACTGTTTCATTATTGCAAGTTAACTGATATTTGTTTAATAAAAGTTTTCGCGTTTAACGTATTGCATTTTATTTCTTAATTGCTTTATAGATGAAAAAATGTGTCTTCTTTTTTTCTGACACAGTAAAATTTTAGGCTCGGGTGTCACCCCCTGATGGGTGTCACCCGGGGCGGTCCGCCCCCCCCCGCCCCCTAGTGACGCCACTGAGTAGAACGTCACATAATTTTAACATATTATCTTAAACCTAGTTGGTTCTTGTATTATCAGCCACAGTAGTACTTGCATCTGTACCATTGTAACAGACATGTCAGTTATATTTACGTTTGTTCCAAAGTTAGGGAAGGTCAAATATAACATTACCAGTAACCTATGTGATTTCTACTTTTTAGAGTTTATACAATGCCTTGTATTTTGGCGTCAAAGATTATGTGTTGCAAGAATCGTATCGTTCCTCACAGGTGCTTAATTATTCACAGGTATTGTTGACACCTCCGACACTACCACCTGACGTACCAACTGCACCAGCCATCGACTGTTTCTAGCACCATGACTTGCACACCTCCAACACATCACATTCATCATCTGTTGCAACATCAAAATGAAACCACTTTCTGCACCATCACATACACCACCTACTGTACCATCACATACATCACCTACTGTACCATCACATACACCACCTACTGTACCAACACATACATCACCTACTGTACCATCACATACACCAACTACTGTACCATCACATACATCACCTACTGTACCATCACATACACCACCTACTGTACCATCACATACACCACCTACTGTACCATCACATACACCAACCTCTGTACCATCACATACACCACCTACTATACATCACATACACCACCTCCTGTACCATCACATACATAACCTACTGTACCATCACATACACCACCTACTGTACCATCACATACATCACCTACTGTACCATCACATACACCACCTACTTTACCATCACATACATCACCTACTGTACCATCACATACATAACCTACTGTACCATCACATACACCACCTACTGTACCATCACATACACCACCTATTGTAACATCACATACACCACCTCATGTACCATCACATACACCACCTACTTTACCATCACATACACCACCTACTGTACCTTCATATACATAACCTCATGTACCATCACATACACCACCAACTGTACCATCACATACACCACCAACTGTACCATCACATACACCACCTACTGTAACATCACATACACCCCCTCCTGTACCATCACATGCACCAACTACTATACCATCACATACACCACCTCCTGTACCATCACATACACCACCTACTGTACCATCACATACACCACCTCCTGTACCATCACATACACCACCTACTATACCATCACATACACCACCTCCTGTACCATCACATACACCACCTACTGTACCATCACATACACCACCTACTGTACCATCACATACACCACCTACTGTACCATCACATACACCACCTACTGTACCATCACATACACCACTTCTTACCATCACATACACCACGTCCTGTACCATCACATACACCACCTACTGTACCATCACATACACCACCTCCTGTACCATCACATACACCACCTACTATACCATCACATACACCACCTCCTGTACCATCACATACACCACCTACTATACCATCACATACACCACCTCCTGTACCATCACATACACCACCTACTATACCATCATATACATCACCTCCTGTACCATCACATACACCACCTCATGTACCATCACATACACCACCTCCTGTACCATCACATACACCACCTACTATACCATCACATACACCACCTCCTGTACCATCACATACAACACCTCATGTACCATCACATACACAACCTCCTGTACCATCACATACACCACCTACTATACCATCACATACACCACCTCCTGTACCATCACATACACCACCTACTGTACCATCACATACACCACCTCCTGTACCATCACATACACCACCTACTGTACCATCACATACACACCTCCTGTACCATCACATACACCACCTACTGTACCATCACATACACCACCTACTGTACCATCACATACACCACCTACTGTACCATCACATACACCACCTCCTGTACCATCACATACACCACCTCCTGTACCATCACATACACCACCTACTGTACCATCACATACATCACCTCCTGTACCATCACATACACCACCTACTGTACCATCACATACACCACCTACTGTACCATCACATACACCACCTACTGTACCATCACATACACCACCTACTGTACCATCACATACACCACCTACTGTACCATCACATATACACCAACTGTACCATCACATACACCACCTACTGTACCATCACATACACCACCTCCTGTACCATCACATACACCACCTACTGTACCATCACATACACCACCTACTGTACCATCACATACACCACCTACTGTACCATCACATACACCACCTCCTGTACCATCACATACACCACCTACTGTACCATCACATACACCACCTCCTGTACCATCACATACACCACCTACTGTACCATCACATACACCACCTACTGTACCATCACATACACCACCTACTGTACCATCACATACACCACCTACTGTACCATCACATACACCACCTACTGTACCATCACATACACCACGTCCTGTACCATCACATACACCACCTACTGTACCATCACATACACCACCTCCTGTACCATCACATACACCACCTACTGTACCATCACATACACCACCTCCTGTACCATCACATACACCACCTACTATACCATCACATACACCACCTCCTGTACCATCACATACACCACCTACTATACCATCACATACATCACCTCCTGTACCATCACATACACCACCTCATGTACAATCACATACACCACTCCTGTACCATCACATACACCACCTACTATACCATCACATACACCACGTCCTGTACCATCACATACAACACCTCATGTACCATCACATACACCACCTCCTGTACCATCACATACACCACCTACTATACCATCACATACACCACTTCCTGTACCATCACATACACCACCTACTATACCATCACATACACCACCTCCTGTACCATCACATACACCACCTACTATACCATCACATACACCACCTCCTGTACCATCACATACACCACCTACTATACCATCACATACACCACCTACTATACCATCACATACACCACTCCTGTACCATCACATACACCACCTACTATACCATCACATACACCACCTCCTGTACCATCACATACACCACCTACTATACCATCACATACACCACCTCCTGTACCGCACATACACCACCTACTATACCATCACATACACCACCTACTATACCATCACATACACCACCCCTGTACCATCACATACACCACCTCCTGTACCATCACATACACCACCTACTATACCATCACATACACCACCTCCTGTACCATCACATACACCACCTACTGTACCATCACATACACCACCTACTGTACCATCACATACACCACCTACTGTACCATCACATACACCACCTACTGTACCATCACATACACCAATCTTACATCACATACACCACTCCTGTACCATCACATACACCACCTACTGTACCATCACATACACCAACCCCTGTACCATCACATACACCACCTACTATACCATCACATACACACCTCCTGTACCATCACATACACCACCTACTGTACCATCACATACACCACCTCCTGTACCATCACATACACCACCTACTGTACCATCACATACACCACCTCCTGTACCATCACATACACCACCTCATGTACCATCACATACACCACCTCCTGTACCATCACATACACCACCTACTATACCATCACATACACCACGTCCTGTACCATCACATACACCACCTCACTGTACCATCACATACACCACCTACTGTACCATCACATACATCACCTCCTGTACCATCACATACACCACCTACTGTACCATCACATACACCACCTACTATACCATCACATACACCACGTCCTGTACCATCACATACACCACCTACTGTACCATCACATACACCACCTACTGTACCATCACATACACACCTACTGTACCATCACATACACCACCTACTGTACCATCACATACACCCACCCTCCTGTACCATCACATACACCACCTACTATACCATCACATACACCACCTCCTGTACCATCACATACACCACCTACTGTACCATCACATACACCACCTCCTGTACCATCACATACACCACCTACTGTACCATCACATACACCACCTCCTGTACCATCACATACACCACCTACTGTACCATCACATACACCACCTACTGTACCATCACATACACCACCTACTGTACCATCATATACACCACCTACTATACCATCACATACACCAATTTCTTCATCATCACATACACCACGTCCTGTACCATCACATACACCACCTACTGTACCATCACATACACCAACCCCTGTACCATCACATACACCACCTACTATACCATCACATACACCACCTCCTGTACCATCACATACACCACCTACTATACCATCACATACACCACCTCCTGTACCATCACATACACCACATACTATACCATCATATACATCACCTCCTGTACCATCACATACACCACCTCATGTACAATCACATACACCATCTCCTGTACCATCACATACACCACCTACTATACCATCACATACACCACGTCCTGTACCATCACATACAACACCTCATGTACCATCACATACACAACCTCCTGTACCATCACATACACCACCTACTATACCATCACATACACCACTTCCTGTACCATCACATACACCACCTACTATACCATCACATACACCACCTCCTGTACCATCACATACACCACCTACTATACCATCACATACACTACCTCCTGTACCGCCACATACACCACCTACTATACCATCACATACACCACCTACTATACCATCACATACACCAACCCCTGTACCATCACATACACCACCTACTATACCATCACATACACCACCTCCTGTACCATCACATACACCACCTACTATACCATCACATACACCACCTCCTGTACCATCACATACACCACCTACTATACCATCACATACACCACGTCCTGTACCATCACATACACCACCTACTGTACCATCACATATACACCAACTGTACCGCACATACACCACCTACTATACCATCACATACACCACCTACTATACCATCACATACACCACCTCCTGTACCATCACATATACTACCTCCTGTACCATCACATACACCACCTACTGTACCATCACATACACCACCTCCTGTACCATCACATACACCACCTACTGTACCATCACATACACCACCTACTATACCATCACATACACCACGTCCTGTACCATCACATACACCACCTACTGTACCATCACATACACCACCTACTGTACCATCACATATACACCACTGTACGCACATGCACCAACTACTGTACCATCACATACACCCCCTCCTGTACCATCACATGCACCAACTACTATACCATCACATACACCACCTCCTGTACCATCACATACACCACCTACTGTACCATCACATACACCACCTCCTGTACCATCACATACACCACCTACTATACCATCACATACACCACCTCCTGTACCATCACATATACCACCTACTGTACCATCACATACACCACCTACTGTACCATCACATACACCACCTACTGTACCATCATATACACCACCTACTATACCATCACATACACCAATTTCTTCATCATCACATACACCACGTCCTGTACCATCACATACACCACCTACTGTACCATCACATACACCAACCCCTGTACCATCACATACATCACCTACTGTACCATCACATACACCACCTACTGTACCATCACATACACCACCTACTGTACCATCACATACACCACCTCCTGTACCATCACATACACCACCTACTATACCATCATATACATCACCTCCTGTACCATCACATACACCACCTCACTGTACAATCACATACACCATCTCCTGTACCATCACATACACCACCTACTATACCATCACATACACCACGTCCTGTACCATCACATACAACACCTCATGTACCATCACATACACAACCTCCTGTACCATCACATACACCACCTACTATACCATCACATACACCACTTCCTGTACCATCACATACACCACCTACTATACCATCACATACACCACCTCCTGTACCATCACATACACCACCTACTATACCATCACATACACTACCTCCTGTACCGCCACATACACCACCTACTATACCATCACATACACCACCTACTATACCATCACATACAACACCTACTATACCATCACATACACCACCTCCTGTACCATCACATAAACTACCTCCTGTACCATCACATACACCCCCTCCTGTACCATCACATGCACCAACTACTATACCATCACATACACCACCTCCTGTACCATCACATACACCACCTACTATACCATCACATACACCACGTCCTGTACCATCACATACACCACCTACTGTACCATCACATACACCACCTAATGTACCATCACATATTACACCAACTGTACCGCCACATGCACCAACTACTGTACCATCACATACACCACCTACTGTACCATCACATACACCACCTACTATACCATCACATACACCACCTCCTGTACCATCACATACACCACCTACTATACCATCATATACATCACCTCCTGTACCATCACATACACCACCTCATGTACAATCACATACACCATCTCCTGTACCATCACATACACCACCTACTATACCATCACATACACCACGTCCTGTACCATCACATACAACACCTCATGTACCATCACATACACAACCTCCTGTACCATCACATACACCACCTACTGTACCATCACATACACCACTCCTGTACCATCACATACACCACCTACTATTACCATCACATACACCACCTCCTGTACCATCACATACACCACCTACTATACCATCACATACACTACCTCCTGTACCGCCACATACACCACCTACTATACCATCACATACACCACCTACTATACCATCACATACACCACCTACTATACCATCACATACACCACCTCCTGTACCATCACATATACTACCTCCTGTACCATCACATACACCCCCTCCTGTACCATCACATGCACCAACTACTATACCATCACATACACCACCTCCTGTACCATCACATACACCACCTACTATACCATCACATACACCACGTCCTGTACCATCACATACACCACCTACTGTACCATCACATACACCACCTAATGTACCATCACATATTACACCAACTGTACCGCCACATGCACCAACTACTGTACCATCACATACACCACCTACTGTACCATCACATACACCACCTACTGTGCCATCACATACATCACCTCATGTACCATCACATACACCACCTCTTGCTTTAGTAAGTGTATTGTCATTTGCATCACCAGAGAGCACGATTTTTGTCATCATACACCTCTCAATACGTCTTAAACTATCGCCACATCTTACACACCATGACCACTGCATACCACACATTGACATCTTACCACACTTTGACATCCTTAACCACACAATGACATCTTACCACACTTTGACACTTACCACACAATGACATCTTACCACACTTTGACATCTTACCACACAATGACATATTACCACACAATGACATCTTACCACACAATGACATCTTACCACTTGATGTTAACTTACTACTTTGATGTCAACTTACCACTTGATGTCAACTTACCACTTGATGCCAACTTACCAAACGAACTGATCACATGACATCTGCTCGTGTCAAGGTCGTATCAAACCAAAAGCCCCCCACCCCCACAAAAACACCATTCACCTTGACAATCTCCCTGGTTTGGACGTAGTATTACTTACATCTCTGTGCTACGTGCCCTAACCGTCGACCTTGTTTGGACGTAGTATTACTTACATCTCTGTGCTATGTGCCCTAACCGTCGACCTTGTTTGGACGTAGTATTACTTACATCTGTGTGCTATGTGCCCTAACCGTCGACCTTGTTTGGACGTAGTATTACTTACATCTGTGTGCTACGTGCCCTAACCGTCGACCTTGTTTGGACGTAGTATTACTTACATCTGTGTGCTACGTGCCCTAACCGTCGACCTTGTTTGGACGTAGTATTACTTACATCTCTGTGCTATGTGCCCTAACCGTCGACCTTGTTTGGACGTAGTATTACTTACATCTGTGTGCTACGTGCCCTAACCGTCGACCTTGTTTGGACGTAGTATTACTTACATCTGTGTGCTATGTTCCCTAACCGTCGACCTTGTTTCCTCCACAAATCACCGGACCACAGGGCTCCCATTTACCCTCTCCTCGCCCAGAACGTGCCGGCGCACTCAGGCCTGGGCCGATGAAGGCCGCGCCTCGCCTTCCGAGCACCCCCTAAGGACGGAGATCGATCGTGTAAGAAATCAATATCCGGACAGCCAATCTATTGCTGCGCCACCTACCGGTGCAGCGCTGGATGCCGCCATTAAAAGGAGCCGTAACTAATCGTGGCCGTTGGCCAAAGGGACTCAACTTACTGCTGTCGAGTTCCTTCCCCCTAGCATTTTTAATAGAACTCCCGCTATGATGCTTCATGCATGCATACCAAGTTTCAAAGTGTTCCGGTCTATGTGAAGATCTGTCAGCATGTTGTCTCCCTTTAGTTTCGTATTTTGTTCTACTTTTAATGGCAAGTTTTGAAATTTGAAATATAAAACAAGAGGCGCTTATACACACATTTGTTCTGAGAACAACCAAAGTTTAACCTATTTAAATATCTTATTAGGTAGTGGCTGAAACATGAAATATGGTCAACAGTTAATGCATTTGTGTGAAATTCAAGAATTCAAAGTGCTAAGTGTGTACATTTTTTAAAATGGAGAAAAAAAAATAACTACCGAAAAAAACTAACTAAATTTCAGGGAGAAGAGAACAACTCAAGGACGACAATCCGAAACACGTTCCATTCCTCCAAAATCTTCTTATCAATATTACATCAATCGATAGCTGCAATAGCTATAACCCTATAATACATAAAGAGAAAAGTTTTGCAACATTTCAAGTAGATATGATAAAATAATGTTCACATGTAAATTACTATATTACAATAATTTCTCTGTAATCTAACACTCAAAAGACTGAGGACATATAGCTTTACAAAAGTGAGAATTATTAAAGGTTATATAGCTTTATTAAAGTGAGAATTAGTAGAGGACATATAGCTTTACTAAAGTGAGAATTAGTAGAGGACATATAGCTTTATTAAAGTGAGAATTAGTAGAGGACATATAGCTTTACTAAAGTGAGAATTAGTAGAGGACATATAACTTTACTAAAGTGAGAATTAGTAGAGGGCATATAACTTTACTAAAGTGAGAATTAGTAGAGGGCATATAGCTTTACTAAAGTGAGAATTAGTAGAGGACATATAGCTTTACTAAAGTGAGTGAGAATATAGCTTTAAAAGTGAGTAGAGGGACATATAGCTTTACTAAAGTGAGAATTAGTAGAGGACATATAGCTTTACTAAAGTGAGAATTAGTAGAGGACACATAGCTTTACTAAAGTGAGAATTAGTAGAGGACATATAGCTTTACTAAAGTGAGAATTAGTAGAGGACACATAGCTTTACAAAAGTGAGAATTAGTAGAGGGCATATAACTTTACTAAAGTGAGAATTAGTAGAGGACATATAACTTTACTAAAGTGAGAATTAGTAGAGGGCATATAACTTTACTAAAGTGAGAATTAGTAGAGGGCATATAGCTTTACTAAAGTGAGAATTAGTAGAGGGCATATAACTTTACTAAAGTGAGAATTAGTAGAGGACATATAACTTTACTAAAGTGAGAATTAGTAGAGGGCATATAACTTTACTAAAGTGAGAATTAGTAGAGGACATATAACTTTACTAAAGTGAGAATTAGTAGAGGTTATATAGGTTTACAAAAGTGAGAATTAGTAGAGGGCATATAACTTTACTAAAGTGAGAATTAGTAGAGGACATATAGCTTTACTAAAGTGAGAATTAGTAGAGGGACACATAGCTTTACTAAAGTGAGAATTAGTAGAGGACATATAGCTTTACTAAAGTGAGAATTAGTAGAGGACACATAGCTTTACAAAAGTGAGAATTAGTAGAGGGCATATAGCTTTACTAAAGTGAGAATTAGTAGAGGGCATATAGCTTTACTAAAGTGAGAATTAGTAGAGGACATATAACTTTACTAAAGTGAGAATTAGTAGAGGGCATATAACTTTACTAAAGTGAGAATTAGTAGAGGGCATATAGCTTTACTAAAGTGAGAATTAGTAGAGGGCATATAACTTTACTAAAGTGAGAATTAGTAGAGGGTTATATAGGTTTACAAAAGTGAGAATTAGTAGAGGGCATATAACTTTACTAAAGTGAGAATTAGTAGAAGACATATAGCTTTACTAAAGTGAGAATTATTAGAGGACACATAGCTTTACTAAAGTGAGAATTAGTAGAGGGCATATAGCTTTACTAAAGTGAGAATTAGTAGAGGACATATAACTTTACTAAAGTGAGAATTAGTAGAGGGCATATAACTTTACTAAAGTGAGAATTAGTAGAGGGCATATAACTTTACTAAAGTGAGAATTAGTAGATGTTATATAGGTTTACAAAAGTTAGAATTAGTAGAGGGCATATAACTTTACTAAAGTGAGAATAAGTAGAGGACATATAACTTTACTAAAGTGAGAATTAGTAGAGGACATATAACTTTACTAAAGTGAGAATTAGTAGAGGGCATACATCTTTACAAAAGTGAGAATTAGTAGAGGTTATATAGGTTTACAAAAGTGAGAATTAGTAGAGGGCATATAACTTTACTAAAGTGAGAATTAGTAGAGGACATATAGCTTTACTAAAGTGAGAATTAGTAGAGGACATATAACTTTACTAAAGTGAGAATTAGTAGAGGGCATATAACTTTACTAAAGTGAGAATTAGTAGAGGGCATATAACTTTACTAAAGTGAGAATTAGTAGAGGGCATATAACTTTACTAAAGTGAGAATTAGTAGAGGTTATATAGGTTTACTAAAGTGAGAATTAGTAGAGGACATATAGCTTTACTAAAGTGAGAATTAGTAGAAGACATATAACTTTACTAAAGTGAGAATTAGTAGAGGGCATATAACTTTACTAAAGTGAGAATTAGTAGAGGGCATATAGCTTTACTAAAGTGAGAATTAGTAGAGGACATATAACTTTACTAAAGTGAGAATTAGTAGAGGGCATATAACTTTACTAAAGTGAGAATTAGTAGAGGGCATATAACTTTACTAAAGTGAGAATTAGTAGAGGACATATAACTTTACTAAAGTGAGAATTAGTAGAGGGCATATAACTTTACTAAAGTGAGAATTAGTAGAGGGCATATAACTTTACTAAAGTGAGAATTATTAGAGGGCATATAACTTTACTAAAGTGAGAATTAGTAGAGGTTATATAGGTTTACAAAAGTGAGAATTAATAGAGGGCATATAGCTTTACTAAAGTGAGAATTAGTAGAGGACATATATCTTTACTAAAGTGAGAATTAGTAGAGGACATATAACTTTACTAAAGTGAGAATTAGTAGAGGGCATATAACTTTACTAAAGTGAGAATTAGTAGAGGGCATATAACTTTACTAAAGTTAGAATTAGTAGAGGTTATATAGGTTTACAAAAGTGAGAATTAGTAGAGGTTATATAGGTTTACAAAAGTGAGAATTAGTAGAGGACAAGCCGCTAGCCTCAACTAACAAAAATATAATTTAAATAAACAAAATAAACAAATAAGTGAAGAAAATAAAATCCACCCTCCCAAACGACTAACAGACAAAGAAAGTTAAAACCGCACGCACGCGCACACACACATGCACACGCACGCACGCACGCACACACACGCACGCACACACACACACACACGCACGCACGCACACACACACAAACTAGAAATGCACCAGTTAAGGAACATGTCATTTAGTCAAGCTGATATTGTAGAGCTCAGTGCGGGCTTAACAGACCGGAAATCATAGCGGCTACGGAGGACAAAAACCGGAAAGAAAATGTGTCGACGCAGAGACGCATCTGTCATGTCTGACTTCATTGTTTGGCGTCAGTAGACAAGAGTCATGCAAACGAATCATCCATACATCAGGGTTTCAGGCGTCAGTAGATTAGACACACTATAGTCTGGCGTCTTATCTTATCTTATCTTATCCTATCTTATCTTATCTTATCTTATCTTATCAATACAGACACTTCTTCTATGCAGAAGATAATTGCGTCCACAGACCATGACAGATGATCTGGGTTTCAGGCGTCAGTAGATTAGACACACTATAGTCTGGCGTCTTATCTTATCTTATCTTATCTTATCTTATCAATACAGACACTTCTTCTATGCAGAAGCATAATTGCGTCCACAGACCATGACAGATGATCTGGGTTTCAGGCGTCAGTAGATTAGACACACTATAGTCTGGCGTCTTATCTTATCTTATCTTATCTTATCAATACAGACACTTCTTCTATGCAGAAGATAATTGCGTCCACAGACCATGACAGATGATCTGTTGGCAAGTGATGCAGCGTTCACAGGCCATGGCTTTGTGGTTTCCACGCATTACCCAGCCGCCTAACTAGTGTTAGGTACCCATTCAGAGCTGGGTGACTCAGCGATTCCCCAGGAACAAATCCTTGCCGTCACATGTATTCGAACCCGTGACCATCGGTACACCAGTCGAGCGCGCTACCACTCGACCACCGTGCCCCCGTCAGTAGACTAGACTCACCATAGTCTTGCGCCAGTAGACTAGACTCACCATAGTCTTGCGCCAGTAGACTAGACTCACCATAGTCTGGCGTCAGTAGACTAGACTCACCATAGTATGGCGTCAGTAGGCTAGACTCAACATATTCTGCCGTCAGTAGACTAGACTCACCATAGTCTTGAGTCAGTAGACTTGACTCACCATAGTCTGGAGTCAGTAGACTAGAATCACCATAGTCTGGCGTCAGTAGACTAGACTTACCAAAGTCTTGCGTCAGTAGACTAGACTCACCATAGTCTGGTGTCAGTAGACTAGACTCACCATAGTCTGGCGTCAGTAGACTAGACTTACCATAGTCTTGCGTCAGTAGACTAGACTCACCATAGTCTGGCGTCAGTAGACTAGACTTACCATAGTCTGGCGTCAGTAGACTAGACTTATCATGGTCGGGCGTCAGTAGACTAGACTTACCATAGTCTGGTTTCAGTAGACTAGACTCACCATAGTCTGGAGTCAGTAGACTAGAATCACCATAGTCTGGCGTCAGTAGACTAGACTCACCATAGTCTGAGTCAGTAGACTGACTCACCATAGTCTGGAGTCAGTAGACTAGACTTACCATAGTCTTGCGTCATTAGACTAGACTTACCATAGTCTTGCGTCAGTAGACTAGACTCACCATAGTCTGGCGTCAGTAGACTAGACTTACCATAGTCTGGCGTCAGTAGACTAGACTTACCATGGTCGGGCGTCAGTAGACTAGACTTACCATAGTCTGGTTTCAGTAGACTAGACTTACCATAGTCTGGCGTCAGTAGACTAGACTTACCATAGTCTGGGCGTCAGTAGACTAGACTTACCATAGTCTGGCGTCAGTAGACTAGACTTACCATAGTCTGGCGTCAGTAGACTAGACTTACCATAGTCTGGCGTCAGTAGACTAGACTTACCATAGTCTGGCGTCAGTAGACTAGACTTACCATAGTCTGGCGTCAGTAGACTAGACTTACCATAGTCTGGCGTCAGTAGACTAGACTTACCATAGTCTGGCGTCAGTAGACTAGACTTACCATAGTCTGGCGTCAGTAGACTAGACTTACCATAGTCTGGCGTCAGTAGACTAGACTTACCATAGTCTGGCGTCAGTAGACTAGACTTACCATAGTCTGGCGTCAGTAGACTAGACTTACCATGGTCTGGCGTCAGTAGACTAGACTTACCATAGTCTGGCGTCAGTAGACTAGACTTACCATAGTCTGGCGTCAGTAGACTAGACTTACCATAGTCTGGCGTCAGTAGACTAGACTTACCATTGTCTGGCGTCAGTAGACTAGACTTACCATTGTCTGGCGTCAGTAGACTAGACTTACCATTGTCTGGCGTCAGTAGACTAGACTTACCATTGTCTGGCGTCAGTAGACTAGACTTACCATTGTCTGGCGTCAGTAGACTAGACTTACCATTGTCTGGCGTCAGTAGACTAGACTTACCATTGTCTGGCGTCAGTAGACTAGACTTACCATAGTCTGGCGTCAGTAGACTAGACTTACCATGGTCGGACGTCAGTGGACTAGACTTACCATAGTCTGGCGTCAGTAGACTAGACTTACCATGTCGGGCGTCAGGAGACTAGCTACCATAGTCTGGCGTCAGTAGACTAGACTTACCATGTTTGGGCGTCAGTAGGCTAGATTCATAAATAATAGTCGGTGATATTAAGTTTTTTAATTTATTAATTTTAAATACTGCCAACTTTGTACTTGTACGTTTTGATTGTTGCTAAGTCTACCGAAATGTGTTAATGAACACAAAATATAAAAGTGAATGGAAAGGAGCGGGTTTGTAATGGTTTCAGTGAGGTGCGTCATTCAGCATGCCGATAAATTTAAAAAAGAACAAACAAACAAACAAACAAAAAAGCCACCAATTTAACAGTGAAAATCTTTGAGCGACTGAAATAAATAAAATTTATTTATATATATTAAAATATATATTTAAAAAACAATAATAGATGAAGTTATTGTTAAGTATGGTTGGGATATGAGAGAAGAGATGAGTGAGGCAGGAGGCTAGATAAACAATATTGGATGGTCTCAAACGGTAACTCAATTTTTTCGGTGTATTTCAAAGACAAGTTAGCTTCCTGTCATTGATTCATTCAAAGAACAAAAAATATTTTTGTGTTAAACATTTTTTTGTTTCATGTTCAGAGAAAAAAATGAGAGATCAAAATACTTTGTGGTTTGTCGGGACCTTATTTTATTTCCTGTAGACAGATACTTCTTCTTAACCGTTTTGATATCAATGTTAAACGTATTTCACAGCAAATAATTCAAACGAAAAGTTGAATTTGAATATTTTTTTTAGCTAGCCACAATGTGATCACAGAAGAGTCGCAATTTGACCACCGTTGGTATATACATTGCAGCCGCAATTTCACGAGTACCCGGGCGCAATTTTACTACCCGGGTAATTGCACGGCAACGGGTACCCGGGTGCCCGGGTACCCGTTGTCAGCCCTAGTCTGCGTCAGTAGACTTGAGTCACGCCAACAAGTCATCCATACGTCAAGGTTTCTGGCGCACTGCCCCAGGGCTTCAAACATCGATGACATCCTCTCCCACCCCTCTCCCGCCCCTCTCCCGGATGGACGTTTCACACATCTAAGTTCCCTAGTTTGTCACACTAACAAGTGTTGGGGCTTAACTTAAAATTAAAAATTAAGTGCGTCGCTGTGGACGCAAGGCGATTTCTTTAATTGTAATCGTGTTTCTGTTCTACAGACGTTCAATATAAATCTCTCCTCGTACTAGATATTCCCCTCGTGTATGCTCACTCCACCAAAACCTGTTTTATGTGAGCAGCACTCGTCTAGTCCTCGCACGACATAAGGACATCCTTTTTCTTTTAGTTTTCGCTCGCTCCTCCCTGTTTCTCGCCAAATCTCTCCTAGTTGTAGGATTTGTGTGAGTGTGGGCCTTAAATTAACCTGTAAAGTCCACTCGTCGTAGAATTCTGATTCGCGTGTTATACCCGGCACTTGTATTTGAATATAATCTATCAACCTCTTTTCTGGCGTCATCACGGGCCGCAAGTGTCGCCTCTACAACCTCCTCTCTTACGTCATCATGGGCCGCAAGTATCGCCTCTACAACCACCTCTCTTACGTCATCATGGGCCGCAAGTGTCACCTCTACAAACTCCTCTCTTACGTCATCATGGGCCGCAAGTATCACCTCTACAACCACCTCTCTTACGTCATCATGGGCCGCAAGTGTCGCCTCTACAACCTCCTCTCTTACGTCATCATGGGCCGCAAGTATCGCCTCTATAACCACCTCTCTTACGTCATCAAGGGCCGCAATTGTGACCTCTACAACCTCCTCTCATAATCATTTCAGGGCCACCTCCGAAAATTTAGGAACGAAGCCTGCACTAGATTCTCCATTAATTACGCCACCTAGTGGCAACGCGTTGATCGCAGGCCCGTAATCATTCCACGACTTCAGACTTATTTCCCCTTGAATTCCAAGAACATCCCTCAGTCTAAACACGAGCTAGAGTCCCTAACTCGAAGCCGCTTACTTCGCCGAATAAAGGACCCTATTCAATCGGGCCTTATCAGGAGGGCTGCTTTACCGCCTGGACACAGTGAGGCAGTACAGCCACGAGGGAAAAAACCTTAATCTGAAGGACTGTTCTCGTCATTCAATGTCCCGCTTTCACTTAAATCTGTTACCCGCTGGTCACTTCGTCTGACCACGTGTCAACAAGATTAGACTAAATCAAGAGGTAACGTGATTGAGCTCGATGCGAACTTTCTTCAACATTTTCATTTCATTGAATATTTGACGTAAAAATGATATAAATGTGAATTTTGATACAAAAAGTAGAAAAATATATCTTAGAATTAGTAGCAACTTAAAATAGAAAGAAAATTATTTGCACATTCCTGGACATTTTTCTATGAATTTGTGCAGCCGTATTTTAAATCATGCATCTTTGATTTCCATAAAACTGTTAAAAATTAGGAAACAGCTGAGGAGTGTTCAATTTTATGAAGCGTATATATCTATTTATGACATCTAACTCAGATTGGATTGTCTGTTACAGCAGTCTTTGTTTACGCCGCACCGAGTCATACTAATATACTTTTATAAATATCATTTGAAATATTGATTTATATATAAATTTAGTATTAAATTGAAATTATTTCCATTCGACAGGTTAGTATGTTAATACTTATTGCTGCGATATAAATGAAATCAATTTGGATTTCGTACTAGGATCATGAGACATTTATTATTTATTTTTATAAGATTTATATGGCATCAATGTCCCCTTTCACTCCTTTTCATTCCTCACCAAGTCCTCTTTCACTCCTCCCTCCTATCATCATCACTGTTCTGTATTAATTGCACTCCGCCATGACCACAGATGAAGAAAACAATGACTAAGGCGTGATAACCAACCAGTGGCGTAGCTAGAAGGGGGCGGTGGGGGCGGTCCGCCCCGGGCGGCACTCATTTAGAAGGTGGCATTTGTGAACATTTGAAAAGTACTGCCATTTCCGACAACCTCACTTTTTCGTTGAAAAGGGAAAACCCGTGCGAACAAAAAATAGTCGTACTTTTTAGTCGTAACTTGTGTATTCGTACAAAATTTGTTTGATTACATGCTGGTTGTTATAACTAACGCATAATCGTTTAGTAATTTAAAATCGCCCCAAAGTGGTATTGATTTGTTTGTAAAATTAAGCGGTATACGTCACTGAAAACCAAACGTATTTATAAGAAAACTACACACACACACACACTCAAAAAAACAACAACACATTACCGTTGGGCTGAATATACTATTATTATCGCCATGACAGTTTGTTACGTGGATTTTCGACAAGCGCAGAATGATCGCGAACAAGCACTTACATGGCATGGTGGTTCAAATATTGTGTTTAACTTGCAAGTAGTAATTTATATTACTGTTGCAGTTCTCAGAAAAGTATTCGAAGGTAAATTTGTAAAATTAAATTTATTTTGCATTATTGCATTAAAGTAACACAAATAATTTGTGTTTTTCATTACAATATGGTTATTCATGAAAAATGCTACACCTATTCAATTAAAATTAAAGTAATGTGTAAATAATTTATGGAAAATTATTAACATTTATGACAAAATATGAAAATTTTCAAATTTATACATTAATAAACACCACAATAGGCATAAATATATTCGAAGAAGACATACTTTAAAAATTTCAAGCGCCTTTGAAAAATTCACATCTGAAGAAGTAACTATTAAAACGAGATCAGAAGCTGGAATTTTAATCAACTCAAAGCAATTCTTTTCTTTTCTATTTCATCTCAATTAAATGGAACCCGTCTTTTTTTAAATTTATGCAAACCCATTTCATGGAACAAAGAGATGTGCTAATACAAAACGCTGTCATATCAGCCAAAACAATGTGTGAAGAGTTGGAGATATCAACTGGACGCCGAGTTAGAAGGAGAAATAAAAGAAACCGGTAAAAACAAAGTTTTTGACTATAAATCCCTTATATATGAGACATAACTAACAGTATTGATTATGCTCAAACGAGACAAACATTTACAGACTGCATCTGTCTTAACTCCCCTTTGCTTTATAATCGGGGGTGGGGTGGGAGAGGGGAAAGGTCTGGTCACCGATCGCTGGACCGAGCTCAGCGTGACACGTAAATGTAAACAAAAGCACGACGGATGGCGTCAACGCGTGACTGAACTGTCACGTGAAAAAAACGCCAAAAAAAAACCACAGTGAAATTGAATTACATGCGTTGTATAGAGATAAACTAAATATGCGCTAATTTAATTACGGTACGTTCGATCTATCTGAAATTTTGATACGATGCATTGTTGGGAGACACAAGTCTTTGTGCCAAATTTAAGCTCGATGGCATTACGCGAAGTGGGTCTTTTTTTACTTTTGTTTTTCCACCCGACCGACGTACGAAGAGATGGCGATAGACAGAGAGACAAGATTTCGAAGTTAATATAAGGGATTTAAAAATATGATTGGGGGAAATTCACAAGACGTGGTTCTGTCTTATATCTTTAGAGCAAGAAGCACAACGAGATTTTTTTTAAATCCAAGGATGGAATTATTAAAGTAAATAAAAGAACGCTTTGATCAGTTGCAAGTACTTGCAAAAAAAAATAATTCGTGTATAATACCATGTAACCTACTAAATGAAGAATTTGAATATGAAATAAATTACTTTATTGAAAGTGATAAAGAACAGCTCCATATTTTAAAAAAATATGATTACGGTTTTTATGGCTGTACTTACACTACAAGAAGAGACATTACGTTAGCAAAACGGGGTTAAGGCCCCCTTGATCTATTAAAATATATTCAACAGTATACATTGGAAATTTATGTATCCGACATAGTAATTTTGCAAATAACTTTTTCAACATTTGTTATTAATGTCGCTGGTTCTGAAAGGAGCTTCTCCAAACTGAAGTTGATAAAAAAAATTCTTCTGAGTGTATTAAGACTAAGAAATCTGGCAATATTGTCCATTCAACAAGATATTACAAATAATTTAAATTTTGATAGCATAAATTATAATAAACAATTTTTCTACTATGAATGTTAAAAAAGTAAATGTAAAAATATGATTACATACTAATGTATACACTTTCTTTGTTTATAAAAAAAAATCATTTATATATAAATAAAAAAAAAGAATATTAATTTGTAATGTTTTTTGGGTTTAGGTGTAAATTTGGAATATGTTTTTTTATCATTGGGGGCTGGGACCTGCGACCTCAGTAACTTTCTTGTGACCTTTATAAAAATATATTGTATTTTTATAAATATGTATTTATAGGTATATTATCTTATGCGCCTCTTTTATTACTGCTTACATAAATATGGCATGCAATGGTAAAAATGTTCCCCACCTTTACTTCGTTTCAATTACAATTATTTATTCATAAAAAACGTCCAGCGATTTTGGATAATTTTAAACCCCCCTCACAAAAACATAGACCACTCTTCAATATAACGTCACAAAGCCCCCCCCCCAATAAAAGTATTTTCTTTTTGAAAATAAGCATCTTTCAAATAACGTTTTAGTCATTTAAGCATGTTTTTAGTGTAAGGCTGCACTCTAATATCGTAACGCCCTTGAAGCTGTACACAACGTCCTACCGTAAAGTGTTAGTAATTAGATATTTAAGTGGAACTTTTATTTAAAGTTGTTAGTTTATATGTGACGTCACATTTCTTGAAAACCCCCTCCCCCTCTCGTCACATATGCGTAACTCCCCCCCCCTATGTGCAGGACGTCATTTATGGACGGCCCTGAAAAGGGCGGCAAATTGGAGACCGCCCCAGGCGGGAAAAGTACTAGCTACGCCACTGTAACCATCATTCATTAATGTGCGCTCAATAGAAGATAAAATGATCTCCCTTTATAAAACGTGTACCTTTTCCCTAGCCTTTAATCTTAAATCTAATGTTTACAAACCAAGCAATGGAAAGCGTGGCAAAACTATTTTAAACTACGGCTCAAACAATTTCAAGAAAGTTTTATTTAACAACACGCAGTCCTACAGTAAATTAACTAAGACACGGGTGTCCAAAGTCCGGCCCGCGGGCAAAAAGCGGTCACTGAAACAATTTTAACTGGCCTGCGGCCTCATCTGAAATAATACTTGACTGACGTATTACTTATGCAACGACATTATATTTATAAGAAAAGTTGAGATTTTTTAACTGTTTTGATTACGTCAAATGATGCCGAAAATTGATGACGTTTTATGTTTTAACAACATAGAAATGGATTATAAAAAACACGATGAAGCCAAGTGACGGTCTACCGTAAAAATCGATGACGTCATTTTTAAGTATAAATATGTGAGTTTTTTAAATAGCCTGTGATGAAAGCACTGACACTATCCAACTTTTTTTATAGAGGAGTTAATGATGACATGTGTATGAGTTAATGATGACATGTGTATGAGTTAATGATGACATGTGTATGAGTTAGAAGTTACTTGACCTTCAGAGACTTAAAGACCAAACAAAGGGAAAAGCTTTATTTGCTTCTGTATCTTCTGCTGTCAATTACATTAAGCTACGATAGGGAAAAAAATCTGTAATTATTACTGACAGTGCTCTAGCCATGATTAGTGAGCACATAGGACTAGCAACAGTTGTCTGTAAAAAGAGTCAGAGACAATGGCAGAAAAGCTTATAAACTTGACTGTATTATTCACCAACAAGTTCTTTTTGCAAAACTCCTTAGATATGATCCTTTTTTTAAGCAAGTGATAAAATCTATAAACCGTATTCGCTCTAAAGCCCTGTTTCACCGCCAGTTTGAGAAGTTACTTCTGAGTATCCAGGGAGAATACGGAGATGTTGTGTATCATAATGATGTAAGATGGCTCAGTCGGGGGATAGCACTTTAGCGCTTCTACTCACTTAAAAAAAAGAAATTATTGGGCAATTCATGGAAGTTAAGGAACGACCAATTTCAGAAATATCTGATACAGATTTTGTAATTTTAATTGATGTGACAAGACATCTAAACGTTCTCAACACAAATTAGGCAATGTCACAAAGCAGTGGTAAGCCAATTATATTCACATATCAAGGCCTTAGGAACAAGCTCAAACTTTTTCACAGACAACTGTCTCAAAATCCAGTCTAAGCCACACATGTCCCCTCACTACAGGCAATCATGACAAGTTGTTTTTTTTTAAGATGCTTCAATGAGAAAAGTCAGGGGTAAGTTGTAGCTATCACATCCCTGACTGATGAATTTCAAAGACGCTTTTAGGACTTTGCAACTATTGAAAAGGAAATCATGTTTTTGTCTTCACCCCCCTCTGTGGACCATGGTAATGCTACAAGCAATCTGCAGCTGGAACTCATTGAGTTACAAAGTGATGCTAAATATCACAGCAGACAGCAGCTTTTTCTCATTGACTTTTACAGTCAGCTGGATAAAGATAGTTTCAACGAGAGTCGAACATTTGCTTAGAAAATTCACTGTTTGTTTAGCTCGACATAATTGTGGGAGCAGACATTTTCAGTTATGAATTTTAAGGGAAAAAAACGTATGAGGACGAGGATAAGTGACTCTCACATACGTGATATCATACGTGATATCACACGTATCAAAACCAGTGGCATTGTGCCTGACCTCAACTATTTACTGCAGTCAAGATCTCAGTTTCACCCTTCACATTAAAATTTTGCAATAAAAATCTCTCAACCTATGTCACTTTTATAATATTATTTTATCCGGCCCGCGAATATCTTTACTTCAAGGAATATGGCCCGCCATGCAAAAAGTTTGGACGCCCCTGATCTAAGAGATAAAATGACTGAATATCCGGTCGTCACTGGTCTAACATCGCGAATCACTCGGGAGAGATGTAATGAGAACATAATGTAATGAGAACGTAATGTAATAGAACTTAATGTAATGAGAACGTAATGTAATGAGAACGTAATGTAATGAGAACGGAATGTAATGAGAACGTAATAAAAAAATGTAATGAGAACAAATGTAATGAGAACGTAATGTAATGAGAACGTAATGTAATGAGAACGTAATGTAATGAGAACGTAATGTAATGAGAACGTAATGTAAGGATAATTGCAGACATTTTGTAAGTTACCATAGCCACACATAGGTTTCTGTCCTTCTCTCTATCTCCTTCCCTCTGTTTCTCTCGCTCTCTCTTTCAAACGCTCCCTTTTGAATCATCCAGCTCAGTAACTAATGTATTATTGATCGTATTTCCTCCGTTTCGCATCAAGCAGATTGAAAATAGGTTTTAATGTTTTCATTTAACTACAGCTTGTTTTAAATTTTATTTCACATTGGGAATTTCCAATCCGACCCGCATTCCAATTTCTGTCTCTCTTCTGCTATTTTTCTATAACTGATAACTAAAACACAATGTTTGTGTGGCTTACAATATTTCCAAAGGATCCTTGCGTGCTTTGATTAGCAAGATTTAATTTAAATGTTTAATTCTAATAAATAGGATGGATAAAAAAAAACCGCTGCAATTTGACTTCCCTTGTAGCTTTCAGTTAACTATTCACGAGACACATTGCTCCAATTTTAAAGCAAACGTCTTGACAGCTATTAGGAATATCAAATTTCTGATGCAAACTTCCGTTTACCAGAACAATTTATCCGGTCGTACACTTCAAATTTTTCATTGCGCACCGAGTGTGCACTTGGGATAGGCAAGTTCCAACGAACTGAGAACAAGAGTCGGTGCAGAAGTAGTTCTCTGGTCAGTCCGTACTGTTGTTCTATAAGATTTCAAAGGTCTGCAGTCATTTAGTGTGGTACGTGTGTGGGTGTCTGTGTATGTGTGTGTGTGTGTGTGTGTGTGTGTGTGTGTGTGTGTGTGTGTGTATGTGTGTGTGCCTCCACAATCGAGACAAGTGAGGCGAGAAATCGCCAATTGTCTGTGAAAGAAAAGGCGTCATTGTTCCCTGTTAGCGCCTTATGAAGGCAGTCAAGCGTTAAGTAAAATGTCTTAATAAATGTCTCAATGGATGGAGGAAGTAAGAGAGGTTTAAATGTGTGGTGAGGTAGGGAGGAGATGGAGGAAGTAAGAGAGGTTTAAATGTGTGGTGAGGTAGGGAGGAGATGGAGGAAGTAAGAGAGGTTTAAATGTGTGGTGAGGTAGGGAGGAGATGGAGGAAGTAAGAGAGGTTTAAATGTGTGGTGAGGTAGGGAGGAGATGGAGGAAGTAAGAGAGGTTTAAATGTGTGGTGAGGTAGGGAGGAGATGGAGGAAGTAAGAGAGGTTTAAATGTGTGGTGAGGTAGGGAGGAGATGGAGGAAGTAAGAGAGGTTTAAATGTGTGGTGAGGTAGGGAGGAGATGGAGGAAGTAAGAGAGGTTTAAATGTGTGGTGAGGTAGGGAGGAGATGGAGGAAGTAAGAGAGGTTTAAATGTGTGGTGAGGTAGGGAGGAGATGGAGGAAGTAAGAGAGGTTTAAATGTGTGGTGAGGTAGGGAGGAGATGGAGGAAGTAAGAGAGGTTTAAATGTGTGGTGAGGTAGGGAGGAGATGGAGGAAGTAAGAGAGGTTTAAATGTGTGGTGAGGTAGGGAGGAGATGGAGGAAGTAAGAGAGGTTTAAATGTGTGGTGAGGTAGGGAGGAGATGGAGGAAGTAAGAGAGGTTTAAATGTGTGGTGAGGTAGGGAGGAGATGGAGGAAGTAAGAGAGGTTTAAATGTGTGGTGAGGTAGGGAGGAGATGGAGGAAGTAAGAGAGGTTTAAATGTGTGGTGAGGTAGGGAGGAGATGGAGGAAGTAAGAGAGGTTTAAATGTGTGGTGAGGTAGGGAGGAGATGGAGGAAGTAAGAGAGGTTTAAATGTGTGGTGAGGTAGGGAGGAGATGGAGGAAGTAAGAGAGGTTTAAATGTGTGGTGAGGTAGGGAGGAGATGGAGGAAGTAAGAGAGGTTTAAATGTGTGGTGAGGTAGGGAGGAGATGGAGGAAGTAAGAGAGGTTTAAATGTGTGGTGAGGTAGGGAGGAGATGGAGGAAGTAAGAGAGGTTTAAATGTGTGGTGAGGTAGGGAGGAGATGGAGGAAGTAAGAGAGGTTTAAATGTGTGGTGAGGTAGGGAGGAGATGGAGGAAGTTAAGAGAGGTTTAAATGTGTGGTGAGGTAAGGGAGGAGATGGAGGAAGTAAGAGAGGTTTAAATGTGTGGTGAGGTAGGGAGGAGATGGAGGAAGTAAGAGAGGTTTAAATGTGTGGTGAGGTAGGGAGGAGATGGAGGAAGTAAGAGAGGTTTAAATGTGTGTTGAGGTAGGGAGGAGATGGAGGAAAGTAAGAGAGGTTTAAATGTGTGGTGAGGTCGGGAGATGATGAATAGGTTAGGAGGCGAGGATTAGGTCGGGAGGCGAGGATGAAGTTGGGAGGCGAGGATTAGGTTTGAAGGTGTTGATTAGGTTTGGGGTAAAAGGTAAGTTTGGGGTAAAAGGTAAGTTTGGGGTAAAAGGTAAGTTTGGGTAAAAGGTAAGTTTGGGTAAAAGGTAAGTTTGGGTAAAAGGTAAGTTTGGGTAAAAGGTAGTTTGGGTAAAAGGTAAGTTTGGGTAAAAGGTAAGTTTGGGTAAAAGGTAAGTTTGGGTAAAAGGTAGTTTGGGTAAAAGGTAAGTTTGGGCTGGAGACAGTTATTTTTTAGATAAATTGTGAATTATGTTGGGCTTACTGTCGGTTTTGATGTGATGTTAAGTTGATTGCAGGTGAATGTCACTGTTGATTGTCTGATTTAGGGGGGGGGGTGTGGTGAATGAGTATAAACAGATGGATGGTGAGGTTCGTATTGGTATTTAGTCTGAATGTTGAATTTGATAGGGTGGTGAGGTTAAGTGGAATTTGATTGGATGGTGAGGTTAAAGTGGAATTTGATGGGATGGTGAGGTTTATTGGAATTTGATAGGGTGGTGAGGTTAAGTGGAATTTGATAGGGTGGTGAGGTTAAATGGAATTTGATTGGATGGTGAGGTTAAATGGAATTTGATTGGATGGTGAGGTTAAATGGAATTTGATTGGGTGGTGAGGTTAAATGGAATTTGTTTGGATGGTGAGGTTAAATGGAATTTGATTGGATGGTGAGGCTAAGTGGAATTTGATTGGATGGTGAGGATAAGTGGAATTTGATTGGATGGTGAGGTTAATTGGAATTTGATTGGATGGTGAGGCTAAGTGGAATTTGATTGGATGGTGAGGTTAAGTGGAATTTTATTGGGATGGTGAGGCTAAGTGGAATTTGATTGGATGGTGAGGCTAAGTGGAATTTAATTGGATGGTGAGGGTATGTGGAATTTGGACGTTGAAAAACGTTTTAATTAAAAATTTGAACAATTTATTTCAAATTTTCACACCAACACAGCCTTTAAACATGTCCGTGTTTTGGGGTAAACCAGTATTCAAGCTCTCTCTGGTAAGCTCCAGAGTTTGACACACAAGGACACGAGGAGAAGGCGAGCTAGCATCGACCTAACATTGGGCTGTGAACAACACAAGGAGGTTGCTGAGTGAAAGAACATCACTAAGTGAAGTGGAGGTAAAGATTCACACATTGTTTGAAACACAGGGTGTTTTTATTTGTATGTATCTGAGTGTGTGAAAGAGGGAAGAGAGAAAGATGGTAGGAGGAGAGGAGTAAAGATGTTTGACAGGCAAAGCGATCTTCAGGAAATAAACTTTATTTTAAACGGATCAGATAAACACACACTCTGCTGTATGACGTCACGTCTCAAGGGAGTTAAACTCAAATTTTTATTTGTCTTCCTACCCCTCTACCACTGTGCACAGGCAACACATAACAATAACATTGAAATGCTTTGTCCTAGCTTGGGTAGTTTTTTTAATAGAGTTAGAGACAGTGTAGTTCTGAAGTATGGCTTTTTAATGGCTATATGCCGAGCAGAAATCTGACCGACACCACCCAGCATTTTAGAATTACCGCGCAGAAATTTTAGATAAAGTAATTTTAATATTATTGTATGAGCTGTACAATTGTCTTTTAATAAAATGGATGCCGGTCAACTTTGCGCATGATTTTGTTATTTTGCACACGGACCAACGAACCCTAGAAGAAATATCGATGGCGACTTCTAAAACTTTATTTAATTGATCTTAAAATGTTGTTCTTAATGTAATCTTGTGGTGTTTAGTGTTTTTATTAATATTCAATTTATTTGCCTAAAGAAATTGACCACTAACAACAGCATACCCACTAACAACAACATACCCACTAACAACATACCACTAACAACAACATACCACTAACAACAGCATACCCACTAACAACAACATACCCACTAACAACAACATACCCACTAACAACAACATACCAACTAACAACAACATACCCACTAACAACAACATACCCACTAACAACAACATACCCACTAACAACAACATACCAACTAACAACAACATACCCACTAACAACAACATACCCACTAACAACAACATACCCACTAACAACAACATACCCACTAACAACAACATACCCACTAAAAAAATATTAAAAAATACATTGCCAAATGTCTTTCTTAGAATATTTTGTTTGTATGAGATTGGAGGACTTTGAAATGTGTCATGAGAATGGAGGACTTTGAAATGTGTCATGAGAATGGAGGACTTTGAAATGTGTCATGAGAATGGAGGACTTTGAAATGTGTCATGAGAATGTAGGTCTTTGAAATGTGTCATGAGAATGGAGGACTTTGAAATGTATCATGAGAATGGAGGACTTTGAAATGTGTCATGAGAATGTAGGTCTTTGAAATGTGTCATGAGAATGGAGGACTTTGAAATGTGTCATGAGAATGGAGGACTTTGTAATGTGTGATGAGAATGGAGGACTTTGAAATGTGTCATGAGAATGGAGGACTTTGAAATGTGTCATGAGAATGGAGGACTTTGAAATGTGTCATGAAGATTGCAGTAATGACGCATGTCAAGCAACAACATTTCTGGTGGTTTGTTGCATTTAAATTGTTGATGTCGGATCGCTACTCAGATTTCTTAGAGACATCGGACTTGTTGGGCAGTGGAACATGTGCATCGGACTTTTTGGGAAGTGGAACATGGGCATCTGATTGTTTGGGCAGTGGAACATTGGCATCGGTTTGTTTGGGCAGTGGAACGTGGGCATCGGACTGTTTGGGCAGTGGAACATTGGCATCGGACTTGTTGGGTAGTGGAACATTGGCAACGGATTGTTTGGGCAGTGGAACATTGGCATCGGATTGTTTGGGCAGTAGAACATTGGCATCGGTTAGTTTGGGCAGTGGAACATTGGCATCGGATTGTTTGGGCAGTGGAACATTGGCATCGGATTGTTTGGGCAGTGGAACATTGGCATCGGTTTGTTTGGGCAGTGGAACGTGGGCATCGGACTGTTTGGGCAGTGGAACATTGGCATCGGACTTGTTGGGAAGTGGAACATTGGCAACGGATTGTTTGGGCAGTGGAACATTGGCATCGGATTGTTTGGGCAGTAGAACATTGGCATCGGTTAGTTTGGGCAGTGGAACATTGGCATCGGATTGTTTGGGCAGTGGAACATTGGCATCGGATTGTTTGGGCAGTGGAACATTGACATCGGATTGCTTGGGCAGTGGAACATTGGCATCGGATTGTTTGGGCAGTGGAACATTGGCATCGGATTGTTTGGGCAGTAGAACATGGGCATCGGATTGTTTGGGCAGCGGAACATGGGTATCGGACTTGGAATTTTTTTACACCACGGTTCAAAATCAACCGTGAACATTGCAAGTGCGATGGTTAAAACTACTAACTCTGTGACCTCTGAGATACAGAACTATGCCGTTCATTAGTTATTTAAATCAACCCAGCAATCAGTTAAATGCGGACTGAAATTGCACACCGCTTTAGGGGTAATTAAAATCCAATTTAGGCTTTAATTTTTGGCCTGTATTGATCTAATTACGGTATGTTAAGCTCATACTAACAACTTAAAGTAAACAATAAATGATCTATCCTCCAATAATAGTTCCTGGCAAAAGCATTGATTCTATTGATTATATGCACAGTTATTTAATATTCTATATTGCTCGATTATAATCAATCAATATACAATATCCGCCCTTAACTATCAACACAGAGACCTTCTGAGAGCGTTGATGAGTTCAAATTGGAAAGAGAAAGTTTATTGAAAAGTTTTGAGCATATAGAGATGGTTGAATAGAGAATGTTACAGGTTGTATAGAGAATGTTACAGGTTGAATAGAGAATTTTATAGGTTGAATAGAGAATGTTACAGGTAATATAGACAATGTTACAGGTTGTATAGAGAATTTTACAGGTAATATAGAGAATGTTACAGGTTGTATAGAGAATGTTACAGGTAATATAGAGAATGATACAGGTTGTATAGAGAATGATACAGGTTGTATAGAAAATGTTACAGGTTGTATAGAGAATGTTACAGGTTGAATAGAGAATGTTATAGGTTGAATAGAAAATGTTACATGTAATATAGAGAATGTTCCAGGTTGTATAGAGAATGTTACAGGTAATATAGAGAATGTTGAAGGTTGTATAGAGAATGTTACAGGTTGTATAGAGAATGATACAGGTTGTATAGAGAATGCTATAGGTTGAATAGAGAATGTTACAGGTAATATAGATAATGTTACAGGTTGTATAGAGAATGTTACAGTTTGAATAGAGAATATTATAGGTTGAATAGAGAATGTTACAGGTAATATAGATAATGTTACAGGTTGTATAGAGAATGTTACAGGTAATATAGAGAATGTTACAGATTGTATAGAGAATGTTACAGGTAATATAGAGAATGTTACAGGTTGTATAGAGAATGTTACAGATTGTATAGAGAATGTTACAGGTTGTATAGAGAATGTTACAGGTTGAATAGAAAATGTTACAGGTAATATAGAGAATGTTACAGGTTGAATAGAGAATGTTACATTTAATATAGAGAATGTTACAGGTTGTATAGAGAATGTTACAGGTTGTATAGAGAATGTTACAGTTAATATAGAGAATGTTACAGGTTGTATAGAGAATGTTACAGTTAATATAGAGAATGTTACAGGTTGTATAGAGAATGTTACAGTTAATATAGAGAATGTTACAGGTTGTATAGAGAATGTTACAGGTTTGATAGAGAATGTTACAGGTTACATAGAGAATGTTACAGGTTACATAGAGAATGTTACAGGTTACATAGATAATGTTACAGGTTACATAGAGAATGTTACAGGTTGTATATTACTGAGTAGATTGATGAGTTTAGCGAATGTTACAGGTTGTATATAGAATGTTACAGGTTGTATATTACTGAGTAGATTCATGAGTTTAGCGAATGTTACAGGTTGTATAGAGAATGTTACAGGTTGTATAGAGAATGTTACAGTTAATATAGAGAATGTTACAGGTTGTATAGAGAATGTTACAGGTTTGATAGAGAATGTTACAGGTTACATAGAGAATGTTACAGGTAACATAGAGAATGTTACAGGTTACATAGATAATGTTACAGGTTACATAGATAATGTTACAGGTTACATAGAGAATGTTACAGGTTGTATATTACTGAGTAGATTGATGAGTTTAGCGAATGTTACAGGTTGTATATTACTAAATAGATTGATGAGTTTAGCGAATGTTACAGGTTGTATAGAGAATGTTACAGGTTGTATATTACTGAATAGATTGATGAGTTTAGCGAATGTTACAGGTTGTATAGAGAATGTTACAGGTTGTATATTACTAAATAGATTGATGAGTTTAGCGAATGTTACAGTTTGTATATTACTGAATAGATTGATGAGTTTAGCGAATGTTACAGGTTGTATAGAGAATGTTACAGGTTGTATATTACTGAATAGATTGATGAGTTTAGCGAATGTTACAGGTTGTATATTACTAAATAGATTGATGAGTTTAGCGAATGTTACAGGTTGTATAGAGAATGTTACAGGTTGTATATTACTGAATAGATTGAGGAGTTTTGCTAATGTTACAGTTTGTATATTACTGAATAGATTGGTGAGTTTAGCGAATGTTACAGGTTGTATATTACTGAATAGATTGATGAGTTTAGCGGATGTTACAGGTTGTATAGAGAATGTTACAGGTTGTATATTACTGAATAGATTGAGTAGTTTAGCGAATGTTACAGGTTGTATATTACTGAATAGATTGATGAGTTTAGCGAATGTTACAGGTTGTATATTACTGAATAGATTGATGAGTTTAGCGAATGTTACAGGTTGTATATATTTCTGAATAGATTGATGAGTTTAGCGAATGTTACAGGTTGTATATTACTGAATAGATTGATGAGTTTAGCGAATGTTACAGGTTGTATATATTTCTGAATAGATTGATGAGTTTAGCGAATGTTACAGGTTGTATATTACTGAATAGATTGATGAGTTTAGCGAATGTTACAGGTTGTATAGAGAATGTTACAGGTTGTATATTACTGAATAGATTGATGAGTTTAGCGAATGTTACAGGTTGTATAGAGAATGTTACAGGTTGTATATTACTGAATAGATTGATGAGTTTAGCGAATGTTACAGGTTGTATAGAGAATGTTACAGGTTGTATATTACTGAATAGATTGATGAGTTTAGCGAATGTTACAGGTTGTATAGAGAATGTTACAGGTTGTATATTACTGAATAGATTGATGAGTTTAGCGAATGTTACAGGTTGTATAGAGAATGTTACAGGTTGTATATTACTGAATAGATTGATGAGTTTAGCGAATGTTACAGGTTGTATATATTACTGAATAGATTGATGAGTTTAGCGAATGTTACAGTTTGTATATTACTGAATAGATTGATGAGTTTAGCGAATGTTACAGGTTGTATATTACTGAATAGATTGATGAGATTAGCGAATGTTACAGGTTGTATATTACTTAATAGATTGATGAGTTTAGCGAATGTTACAGGTTGTATATTACTGAATAGATTGATGAGTTTAGCGAATGTTACAGGTTGTATATATTACTGAATAGATTGATGAGTTTAGCGAATGTTACAGGTTGTATATTACTTAATAGATTGATGAGTTTAGCGAATGTTACAGGTTGTATATATTACTGAATAGATTGATGAGTTTAGCGAATGTTACAGGTTGTATATTACTTAATAGATTGATGAGTTTAGCGAATGTTACAGGTTGTATATTACTGAATAGATTGATGAGTTTAGCGAATGTTACAGGTTGTATATTACTGAATAGATTGAAGAGTTTGGAGAATATTACAGGGTCTTAGGAAGGTTTAGAAACGCTGGTTAATTAAGGATTAAATAATTACGCCCAGAATGACGTCATATAAATCTAATTTTATTGACATTTTAACTGCGTCTAAATAATGTTTTGAAACGCGAGTGAACTTCAGGATAAATATTTAAGGCCCGGGTCTCCACTCCTACCGGTGTAACGTAAACGGCAATCCGCTGTCAGTCGAGTTAATCTATTTCAACAATTCCATAATCTCTCAATCGTGTGTGCATGGTGAAGGTTAGTTTTTAACGTTTCCTTTCAAATGAAGTCAGGGTTGTGTTGGAGACTTGTTTTTGTTGTTCAAATTTCTGTTCATATGTTTAGTTTATTTGTTTTTACCCTAGCGTTAAGCCTGAAACATAATTCAAACAAAACTTGTTAATATTCTCTTCATATGCCGATTTCACTTTCTGGTAGTTTATATATATTTAAAAAAAAGTTCCTTGTTTCTTTTGTCTATTAGAAATCTGGCAACGTATCTTTGAATCTGTCTGCGGTGAATTTCTCTTTGACACATCTATTTATCTGTTAGCCCCAAAAACTAGAAAAACTCAAGTAAAAAAGTATGCAAACAGCAAACATCACAATGCCTTAAATTTAATTTGGGAAGCGATCATTTGTAGTAGACTTGACGTCACCACTTCGTCGCCATTCTTACGGCGCGATCGTTCTTCCTCTCGCCGCACGCTCGGCGGCCATTCAACCAATTTGAATTTATTACTAAAGCACTAGTGAATGTTGAGTTTTTTTTAAAGTGAATAAAACAATTCTTTACAAAAATGACCAGAGCTGACATTGACGCTTTAAAGTAAAACCCTCTGATGGCGTGTGACAATTTAGGTGGAAGTATTGGATGACGTGTGATAATTTAGGTGGAAGTATTGGATGACGTGCAATAATTTGAGTGGAAGTATTGGATGACGTGCAATAATTTGGGTGGAAGTATTGGATGACGTGCAATAATTTGGGTGGAAGTATTGGATGACGTGCCATAATTTGGGTGGAAGTATTGGATGACGTGTGATAATTTGGGTGGAAGTATTGGATGACGTGCAATAATTTGGGTGGACGTATTAGATGACGTGCCATAATTTGGGTGGAAGTATTGGATGACGTGTGATAATTTAGGTGGAAGTATTGGATGACGTGTGATAATTTGGGTGGAAGTATTGGATGACGTGCAATAATTTGGGTGGACGTATTAGATGACGTGCCATAATTTGGGTGGAAGTATTGGATGACGTGCGATAATTTTGGTGGAAGTAATGGATGACGTGCAATAATTTGGGTGGAAGTATTGGATGACGTGCGATAATTTGGGTGGAAGTATTGGATGACGTGTGATAATTTAGGTGGAAGTATTGGATGACGTGTGATAATTTGGGTGGAAGTATTGGATGACGTGCAATAATTTGGGTGGAAGTATTGGATGATGTGTGATAATTTGGGTGGAAGTATTGGATGACGTGCAATAATTTGTGTGGAAGTATTGGATGACGTGTGATAATTTGTGTGGAAGTATTGGATGACGTGCAATAATTTGAGTGGAAGTATTGGATGACGTGCCATAATTTGGATGGAATTATTGGATGACGTGCGATAATTTGGGTGGAAGTATTGGATGACGTGCAATAATTTGGGTGGAAGTATTGGATGACGTGCAATAATGTGGGTGGAAGTATTGGATGACGTGCAATAATTTGTGTGGAAGTATTGGATGACGTGCAATAATGTGGGTGGAAGTATTGGATGACGTGCGATAATTTGGGTGGAAGTATTGGATGACGTGCAATAATTTGGGTGGAAGTATTGGATGACGTGCCATAATTTGGGTGGAATTATTGGATGACGTGCAATAATTTGGGTGGAAGTATTGGATGACGTGCCATAATTTGGATGGAATTATTAGATGACGTGCGATAATTTGGGTGGAAGTATTGGATGACGTGCAATAATTTTGGTGGAAGTATGGGATGACGTGCCATAATTTGTGTGGAAGTATTGGATGACGTGCAATAATTTGGGTGGAAGTATTGGATGACGTGCAATAATGTGGGTGGAAGTATTGGATGACGTGCGATAATTTGGATGGAAGTATTGGATGACGTGCCATAATTTAGGTGGAAGTATTGGATGACGTGCAATAATTTAGGTGGAAGCATTGGATGACGTGCAATTATTTGGGTGGAAGTATTGGATGACGTGCCATAATTTGGATGGAATTATTGGATGACGTGCGATAATTTGGGTGGAAGTATTGGATGACGTGCAATAATTTGGGTGGAAGTATTGGATGACGTGCAATAATGTGGGTGGAAGTATTGGATGACGTGCAATAATTTGGGTGGAAGTATTGGATGACGTGCAATAATTTGGGTGGAAGTATTGGATGACGTGCGATAATTTGGGTGGAATTATTGGATGACGTGCAATAATTTGGGTGGAAGTATTGGATGACGTGCCATAATTTGGATGGAATTATTAGATGACGTGCGATAATTTGGGTGGAAGTATTGGATGACGTGCAATAATTTTGGTGGAAGTATGGGATGACGTGCCATAATTTGTGTGGAAGTATTGGATGACGTGCAATAATTTGGGTGGAAGTATTGGATGATGTGTGATAATTTGGGTGGAAGTATTGGATGACGTGCAATAATTTGTGTGGAAGTATTGGATGACGTGTGATAATTTGTGTGGAAGTATTGGATGACGTGCAATAATTTGAGTGGAAGTATTGGATGACGTGCCATAATTTGGATGGAATTATTGGATGACGTGCGATAATTTGGGTGGAAGTATTGGATGTCGTGCAATAATTTGGGTGGAAGTATTGGATGACGTGCAATAATGTGGGTGGAAGTATTGGATGACGTGCAATAATTTGGGTGGAAGTATTGGATGACGTGCAATAATGTGGTTGGAAGTATTGGATGACGTGCGATAATTTGGGTGGAATTATTGGATGACGTGCAATAATTTGGGTGGAAGTATTGGATGACGTGCCATAATTTGGATGGAATTATTAGATGACGTGCGATAATTTGGGTGGAAGTATTGGATGACGTGCAATAATTTTGGTGGAAGTATGGGATGACGTGCCATAATTTGTGTGGAAGTATTGGATGACGTGCAATAATTTGGGTGGAAGTATTGGATGACGTGCAATAATGTGGGTGGAAGTATTGGATGACGTGCGATAATTTGGATGGAAGTATTGGATGACGTGCCATAATTTAGGTGGAAGTATTGGATGACGTGCAATAATTTAGGTGGAAGCATTGGATGACGTGCAATTATTTGGGTGGAAGTATTGGATGACGTTTTCAATGAACTCGTACGGATTGCTTGTGTCAAAGATTTTTTTGGAGGGGGTGGGGGTTCGCAAGGTGATATTTTGTAGCTGGGTGTACCAGAAAGGGGAGAGACGTAGGGGGTGGGGGTTGGAAGGGGGATATGTTGTAGCTGGGTGTACCAGAAAGGGGAGAGAAGAAGGGGGTGGGGGTTGGAAGGGGGATATGTTGTAGCTGGGTGTACCAGAAAGGGGAGAGAAGTAGGGGGTGGGGGTTGGAAGGGGGATATGTTGTAGCTGGGTGTACCAGAAAGGGGAGAGAAGAAGGGGGTGGGGGTTGGAAGGGGGATATGTTGTAGCTGGGTGTACCAGAAAGGGGAGAGAAGTAGGGGGTGGGGGTTGGAAGGGGGATATGTTGTAGCTGGGTGTACCAGAAAGGGGAGAGAAGTAGGGGGTGGGGGTTGGAAGGGGGATATGTTGTAGCTGGGTGTACCAGAAAGGGGAGAGAAGAAGGGGGTGGGGGTTGGTAGGGGGATATGTTGTAGCTGGGTGTACCAGAAAGGGGAGAGAAGTAGGGGGTGGGGTTGGAATGGGGATATGTTGTAGCTGGGTGTACCAGAAAGGGGAGAGAAGAAGGTGGTGGGGGTTGGAAGGGGGATATGTTGTAGCTGGGTGTACCAGAAAGGGGAGAGAAGTAGGGGGTGGGGGTTGGAAGAGGGATATGTTGTAGCTGGGTGTACCAGAAAGGTGAGAGAAGAAGGGGGTGGGGTTGGAAGGGGGATATGTTGTAGCTGGGTGTACCAGAAAGGGGAAAGAAGAAGGGGTGGGGGTTGGAAGGGCGATATGTTGTAGCTGGGTGTACCAGAAAGGGGAGAGAAGAAGGGGGTGGGGGTTGGAAGGGGGATATGTTGTAGCTGGGTGTACCAGAAAGGGGAGAGAAGAAGGGGGTGGGGGTTGGAAGGGGGATATGTTGTGGCTGGGTGTACCAGAAAGGGGAGAGAAGAAGGGGGGGGGGAAATTACTCTACGGCATTAACAAATAATCCAACTGCCCACTTTTGATCATTGCATAAAGTCATACATTTCCTTAACTGAAGATAAGACAATCAACAACACGACAATCAACGATACGACAATCAACAATACGACAATCAACAACACGACAATCAACAATACGGCAATCAACAATAAGACAATCAACAATACGACAATCAACAATACGACAATCAACAATACGACAATCAACAATACGACAATCAACAATACGACAATCAACAACACGACAATCAACGTTAAAAATGGCCGCCAGCTACACCGAACGGAGAATAAAAGGAGCAGGAGCGTAGCGAATATGGTTTTAAAAGGGGGGGGGGCGCAAACGCAATCGGTAGAAATTTCTTGTTAGGAGTGGCAAATTCTTCGTTGTAAAATAAAGATAAGTATAGTATATTGTGGAAGGTTAAAAGTGGTCAAAATAAATATGTAAATTAGTGGTGTCACTTCCGGCAATACAGAATAATAATAAAATATAGCGTTCAAGGTGAACTCTAAAAGTCTTTCTTGTATACTAAATGTCTTACTTATTATGATAGATACATATTTTACTGAAACCACTCAGTTCAGTACATATCAATAAGATTTTATCTAAAAAAAGAATAGCCAAATAATATATTCGTAAAGGAAATGAAAGACGTATCCTAAAATATGTGAACATTACTAGTGTGAACATTACTAGTCTGAACATTACTAGTGTGAACATTACTAGTGTGAACATTACTAGTGTGAACACTACTAGTGTGAACATTACAAGTGTGAACATTACAAGTGTGAACATTACTAGTGTGAACATTACTAGTGTGAACATTACGAGTGTGAACATTACTAGTGTGAACATTACTAGTGTGAACATTACTAGTGTGAACATTACTAGTGTGAACATTACAAGTGTGAACATTACAAGTGTGAACATTACTAGTGTGAACATTACTAGTGTGAACATTACTAGTGTGAACATTACAAGTGTGAACATTACTAGTGTGAACATTACTAGTGTGAACATTACTAGTGTGAACATTACTAGTGTGAACATTACAAGTGTGAACATTACTAGTGTGAACATTACTAGTGTGAACATTACTAGTGTGAACATTACTAGTGTGAACATTGCTAGTGTGAACATTGCTAGTGTGAACATTACTAGTGTGAACATTACTAGTGTGAACATTACAAGTGTGAACATTACAAGTGTGAACATTACTAGTGTGAACATTACTAGTGTGAACATTACAAGTGTGAACATTACAAGTGTGAACATTGCTAGTGTGAACATTGCTAGTGTGAACATTGCTAGTGTGAACATTGCTAGTGTGAACATTGCTAGTGTGAACATTGCTAGTGTGAACATTGCTAGTGTGAACATTGCTAGTGTGAACATTGCTAGTGTGAACATTGCTAGTGTGAACATTGCTAGTGTGAACATTGCTAGTGTGAACATTGCTAGTGTGAACATTGCTAGTGTGAACATTGCTAGTGTGAACATTGCTAGTGTGAACATTGCTAGTGTGAACATTGCTAGTGTGAACATTGCTAGTGTGAACATTGCTAGTGTGAACATTGCTAGTGTGAACATTGCTAGTGTGAACATTGCTAGTGTGAACATTGCTAGTGTGAACATTACTAGTGTGAACATTACTAGTGTGAACATTACTAGTGTGAACATTACTAGTGTGAACATTACAAGTGTGAACATTACAAGTGTGAACATTACTAGTGTGAACATTACTAGTGTGAACATTACTAGTGTGAACATTACAAGTGTGAACATTACTAGTGTCAATACTTGAAACTCATATGGCGTGGTAGCATACAGGGGCTCAAACAGTCTTAATGTCAAATTTATAATGTGCTTACAAAATTCATTGACAATGATTTGTTTAAATGCTGCTTCATATGTAAATAAAAAATCTCTTTAAAAAATGCTTACGGTACAATAAAATGTTGTTTCGCATTCCTTTCCATGCCAAAAACCGTTACAAGTCAGGCGTTAAAAAGAATTCAGCTCAAGCAATGGGGACCAAGAACAGATGTCGTAAATGTACCTTTGGGTTATTTAAAGATTAATTCTACAGATATACAACTATCAATTTCAGAAGAAAATATAACATGCGAGCTGTACAGGAGCTATTCTACAGATACACAACTATCAATTTCAGAAGAAAATATAACATGCGAGCTGTACAGGAGCTATTCTACAGATACACAACTATCAATTTCAGAAGAAAATATAACATACGAGCTGTACAGGAGCTGAACTATTTGCAATGTAACCGTTTACTTAAATATATCTAATATAAAAAGATGAACGTTTTTTTGTTTGTTTGTTTGACCCGGGACAGGTCATATGCTATGTTTCAACCACAGGTGACCAACCCTATGTAAAACATACCGTTCTGTGCTAGAGTGTATTTTATTGAACAACCTTTTTTTAATACTTTCCTGTCGCGCGGTTCGGTGCATATTATATTGGCGATACTTAAAAAAAAATATATTCCCGATCTGTTAATGTTTATGCTATTCTGTCGCGCAGTGCGCATTATATTAAACATGTTTTTATAACCATTTTATCTCGATCAAAATCGAGGTGAAATTTAGCAGGCAGATTGTAGTAGTTTTTTTTAAAAAACTATAATTACTATAATCCTTTATATAAGAGACATAACTAAAATTTTGGATTTTTTGGATTGTCGTGTGATGCGTATTATATTGAACATACTTTTAGTAATGTCTCGTTAATAACGTATTTATATTCCAAAACTATGTTTTTACGGGTTTTCATTAATTTAAATATTCTACTCTATTAGATGACCATGACTTGAAATTGGAGCACGTGCCTCACAATACATTGATAAACAAGGTAATGTATTTTACTCAAAGGTTATCAAAGAGAATTTATGAATTGAGCCTGATTATATTTATTAAAGTTTACTATACGCTAATTATGTTCGAAGTTATATGGATAAAATAGTATTTTTTTTTACAAATATATCTTCAACTGGCGCTTAGTAATTTCAGATGTGTGAGAAGCTTCTCTAAACGTAAACCAAATCAAACATATTTACGATTAACAATTAGTACACAATAATTAAGTTATCTAAATATTTTTTCTATCACGTACAAAATGATAACAAAATTGATGTACAGAGTGCTATCAAAGATGACGTCATGACGGGAGAGCGGAGTAATCATTTTAGAACAGAAAAGAAAATCTCCTCAGTATTAATGTCTAAAATAACAATTTATAATGTTCATAGTATTACATTCCAAAAAAATATATTTTTTCTATATTACAGCATCTTGTTTTATAAGAGGATATGCGTCCAACTTAGCATCTGTCCTGAAACGTAGATACCCACGTAACGCCGCTGAAAAGGTAGAAACCCAAGTAACGCCGCTGAAAAAGTAGAAACCCACGTAACGCCGCTGAAAAAGAGGCAGCTCAAGAACAAAGACAAAACAATGGCGGCTAACAGACAGAAGTTAAATGGCGTCTTCTTATCTTATCTATACAGACGCTCCTTCTATGCAGAAGATAGTTGCGTCCACAGACCATGACAGATGATCTGTTGGCAAGTGATGCAGCATTACAGGCCACGGCTTTGTGGGTTCCACGCATTACCCAGCCGCATGTAGGTACCCATTCGGTGCGGGGTGACTCAGGGACGCCCTAGGCCCCGGGAACAAACCCTTGCCTTCACACGGATTCAAACCCGTGACCATCGGTACGACAGTCCAGTGCGCTGCCACTCGACCACCGCGTCATATATAATTAGCTTGTTTAGTTTAGAAGAACCTGATAAGCAATATTCTTATTGCAAGAAAGCATCATGGAATGGAATCAAAAACAAAGTATTATTATTACGGAGCCTACAATCCTTATCTATCTAGTTTCGCAATGTATTACCTAA
>CALYLW010001377.1:24074-166152 GCA_944989445.1 Ampullaceana balthica | reverse complement strand
ATGCGCACGGCTAAAAATAAAGTATTGGGGAAAAAAAACGTCACCAAAAGTAACTGGCTTTGAACGGCATTTGAACGTCCGCGTAAATTTGTTCAATACAGAAATGAGGTTAAATTTTTTATTCTTTGTCTCTGCATTTTCTGATTATTTAATTTACGGCATTCGGACAAAAGGGACAATTACAAAAATTAACTTAAAACCACCTTCAGGGTAAAAGGAACCGTCCTGCCAAATTTGGTCCCCGTCCGCCATTTGGTTTTTCCGTGATTGTCTAACAGAAAGTCGAAAAGTGAAACATACAAACATACAAACATACAAACATACAAACATTTGAGCTTTATATATTAGATATATATATATTTATATATATATATAGATATATATATATATACGCACACACACAGAGAGAAGGCCTGGTACTATGTGGGGGAGGTACACTGGCCTATAGGCCAAATGGAAGAGGGTCCCTGCACAATAAATATTTTTTAATGCTGATGTAGATGGCTGTGGGATCCGCACACACCCTATTGTCTAAAGGCAGCCCAAATATTTATGGAGGCAGATCTGCATAGGCTTTGAAACAATATAAGACTGCTAAGGAAAATATACAAATTGATATTTAAGTCATCGGGAGATTACACACAAACATTAAATAAGATTATAATTAGCGTTTTACCAAAGATTTATTTTTATTACCTCAAACGTATCATTAATATCATCAAACTTTGTTTCTAATGTTTCTAACTTACCTAGTTAAGATAGTATAGCATTGCTTACTTTCTCCCTTTCCTCTGAACATTGCTAAATTGTATTGTACAAATGGGCTTGTCAGTTCGTCACTGACAAGCAGGACAGGACTTGGTGTTGAAACAGAAATTGTTTGTAGAATTCACAAGGCAGTGAACAAACATTTGAACAAACATCGTAACCGAATGACACATTGATAGAATCAAGATTCTTTGCATGTAGCAGCAAATTACAAAATCCTTTCCGTCAACATCAGTAGCCTAAATTTTTTTTTACAAAGCACTTTTGGTGGAGGACAAGCTGTGGACTCATAAGGACAGTCACAGTCAGTGTATCAAACTAGACTTCCATTTTTTGAATTCTGCTTATCTCCCTTTATTTCTTTTTATCTCCCTTGAAATTTCTTTCTTAAAAATTATCTTTTAAAACTTACATTAATTTTATTTATTTCTAACTCAACCACGCTTTCCTGGGTGGTGAGCAGTGGTGACATAATATTGCCATTATCCCAGGGCATGTTGGATTACTGAACTGTTTGATAAACAGATTATGTAAATTAAAAAAAAAGGTAAAAGAGCAGATTACAAATGTTGAAATTTATAATTTTGGCCTAGGCCAGAATATACCCCCGGGGTTAAACTGGCCTAGGCCAGAATATCCCCTCAGGCCAGAATATACCCCTTTGACAACAAAGGGATATATAGTAAAAAATTGAGGAATGACTTTTTAGACTTTCTCTTCATGTTTTAGCCCTATCAGAGAAATTAAACTATTTTCTTAAGTAGCAAAATTGTTTTAATTAAAATAATATAATACATGTAATTATAAAATATTTTACGATGAATGAAAGGAGCATGAACTTTTTTTGAAAACGTTGTCTCGTTTTTAAAATATGAAATCTTATATAATTCAAGATCAAACGTTGCAGTGTTTTTATTTTCTTTTTAATTTGACATCAACTTAATCAAGCACTAAAATGATAATTTTAAAACAATAATTTAAGATTAAGAGTGATTATATTTGTTGCTTTTCAAATGCGTGTGAACACTTTGGATTCCTTACCCTTATCTTATCTTATCATTTACAGACACTCATTCTATACAGAAGATTATTACGTCCTACGCTTATCATTGGTTCATGTCTAGTCTTGCATTTTTAGTAGAGCTTTCTTTAAATGTTGATAGAATGTTGGTTTTACTGGTTTCCTCAGGCAACCCACTCCACATTTTGATTCAAATTCAAGTAGTCATGTAGTTGTTATGTAGTTGTGATGTAGATGTTATGTAGTTGTCATGTAGTTTTTATGTAGTTGTTATGTAGTTGTTATGTAGTTGTTATGTAGTTGTCATTTAGTTGTTATGTAGTTGTCATGTAGTTGTTATGTAGTTGTCATGTAGTTGTTATGTAGTTGTTATGTAGTTGTTATGTAGTTGTTATGTAGTTGTCATGTAGTTGTTATGTAGTTGTCATGTAGTTGTTATGTAGTTGTCATTTAGTTGTTATGTAGTTGTCATGTAGTTGTTATGTAGTTGTCATGTAGTTGTTATGTAGTTGTCATGTAGTTGTCATGTAGTTGTTATGTAGTTGTTATGTAGTTGTCATGTAGTTGTTATGTAGTTGTCATTTAGTTGTTATGTAGTTGTCATGTAGTTGTTATGTAGTTGTCATGTAGTTGTTATGTAGTTGTTATGTAGTTGTCATGTAGTTGTTATGTAGTTGTCATTTAGTTGTTATGTAGTTGTCATGTTATGTAGTAGTCATGTAGTTGTTATGTAGTTGTTTTGTAGTTGTTATGTATTGCCAGTGTTCATGTGTTGGATTACTTTATCTCTAAGCAGGATGTGGTTGTCATGTGGTTTTCCTCTGTTCCTGTTTAGCTTATGGCCCTGAAGTAACCGCCCCCCCCCACTTTATCCTTTAATATGTACGTCTCTGTTGTTCAATATCTCGAGTGAGGCCATAATATACAAACTTGTCAAAAGTAAGGCCAAGAGTTGTGCTAAGACGAATTCTTCTTGTTATTTTTAGTGGGTTAAAAGTCCTAATCTGCATTTGTTTTGAGACAGGTTGTATTAAAATGATGTCTGTTTCTTCACCTTTCTTGTGCGCTTTCTTTTTCCTTTTGTTGTAGGCTCCCATTGACAGTACCTTTAACAGAATCATCGGGACACTGATTGGGTGAAGAACCCTGTTTATTGCTATAAACTTTTAGGTTACTGACATTGTAGGTGTTTCTGATTATTTTGTCAGTCGATATATTCTTTAGCTTAACCCTTCCCTTGTTCAATGATTCTACCACGAGGTAGGGACCAATCCACCAGGGTTCCAGGCGATGAATTTGGGTTGACATGAAACATCTTCAGGATATTTGGCAGGCGACTTTTATTTAGAACTTCCTTTTCACCATGGTAAAGAATCAATTCATTGGCAAAATCCAATAAGGATGACCATACTGTTTTAAAATGAATTGTGCTGATTATAAGAAATTAGGGCTGTGGAAATTAACGATTAATTTCTCGATTAATTGTTAAAAATGTGTATTGATTAAAATTATTTTAATTGATAAAAATTCGATTAAAATTAAAGAAAATATTTATAATATTTAAAAAAAAATTTGTAATAAATAATTAATCATTAACAATTAATAATAGTTTATATATTTTTTTACGTATAAACATCCACCGTGTATATTAAAATTTATTTTTATTAATTTATGTGGAACGGCAGACGTCAACTAAAAAATGGCTTACAGCGCAGCGCAGGGAAACAGGGGAAATAACTCAATAAAATAATTTAAAAAGTCAATTACCTGTTTTTGTTACTTCCCTTGAAATGTTTAGTTTAATGACATCATAAATTTCTATTTTTGGCTTTAATCGAAATTATCGATTAATTAATCGATAATTTTTCAAAAAGTTAACGATTAAATTTAAATTAGTCGATAACAGCCCTATAAGAAATAAAAATAATTTGCGCAACCAGAACAAAGGTTTCTTTTGAATGTCTTAAGACGCCGCGAATGTAAACCGAGCTGCCGCCGAGCTACAGATAAAAGTTCGACAAGCAACATTGGGGAAGTCAAACGATGTTTCCCAAACTTTAAGTCTTGTGCTATTTAAATTATTTTTCATGTCAGCGTATATTTAAATAGATAAACAAAAAAGTGGAAGGGCGCCTTGATATGTTTATTTCAAAAACAAAATGAAGATAGGCCTAAGCCATTGTTGCCCGTAACAGTTAAAATGTATGAGAGGGAAAAAACAAGCAAACAAACAAAACATTCATAAATAATTTTATAAAAAATCTTTATTACCATACTCAAAATAATTACACACAACGATTTGATTAACAAGCAAGTTGCACGAATAAATGTTCGCAAGCGTTTGAAAAGCTACAACTATAGTCCCTATCGCGCTTAAATTATTTTTTAAAATAAAATAATCAATTCATGTATTGCTTGAATAGTCAACATTAAAATTAAAAAACAAACGCCGATTCCATCTTACTTGTATAGACTGTAACTTAAGATAAAAAGTGACCGTCCTATCAGACATCGTAATAAAAGTAATTATTTGATTATTATTATTTTATTGTAAATAAAACATCTCTCCTACTTAAGAAATGAGTTTAAATTCTCTGACAAAGCTAAAACTTCAATAGAATGTCTAAATAGTCAATTATTCCTTTTTTATTATAAATCCATATGTTGTCAAAGGGGTATATTCTGGCCTAGGCCAGATTATACCGGGTATATTCTGGCCTAGGCCAGATTATACCAGGGTATATTCTGGTCGGGGGTTTAATCTGGCCTGCTACACCGGCACGCGACTAAAATATTACCTCCTTTATCAACCAAACTAAGCCAAACCACTGTTTTCGGGTTTCATTATAGCAATGGTTCTCAATTATTTTCTGTCATGCCCCCCCTGGGAAGAAAGAAAACATTTCGCGCCCCCCGCGCGACTGTAAATAGTATCATTTGTTTATAAAATTGTTATAAGTACACCTCTGTATAACGGTCAAACGAGCCCCCACTATTTGAGAAACACTGCATTAGAGTGTCGGCACTTTGCTATAGATAAGTGGGTTTTTTGTTGAATTTGTGGCACGTGGCCCCAAAAAAGGTTCGCCTATAATTTATAACCTTTAAAAACGTTTGAATTAATTCTGCTCCCGAAAAATTAAAATAATAGAAAAGTGAAAAGTCATTGATAGTGTTTTTTTAAAGAATCCATTTACATTTGTAATTATATTAATAATTAATAATTTCAATTTCAAAAAGAATTTTTTTATATTTTTATCGTGACAGTGACAATGGCAATGACATGGATGCCGTTTAAAGTCTTAAATAAAAATAATTATAATATATTTCCAATGATTGCTCCAATGAATGTCAATGTTTACAGCACTAATTATTATTTTAAAATTTCATAACGATTCTTAAGTCTTGATAATAATTGTGTAAATTATCATCCTTTAATAAAGTTGTCAAATAAAGGGAAAGTTACATTACATGTTACATAGCCTACTACAGTGCTTCTCGAGTAGTGGTCCGCGGACCGGTGCCGGTCCGTGGGCCATCCGATGCCGGACCGCAGACGTTACAAAGAAAGGAAATTTCGCTACCACGTCAGTACAGGAAAAATAGTTAACCGGTCGCTGGAGCAATGGAAAAAAATCCTGCCGGTCCGCAATACTAAAAAGTTTGAGAAGCACTGGCCTACTACACCTGTTTCATTTTCATTTCATTAACACAATTTGATGACATAAGGAAATTCCCGATAACACAGCTGATCTGAGTACACACAAACTACAACGGTTCTAAAATATTTTGACAAAAACAAAGAAGTTTTTTTTATACTGTGCCTTGATCATCTTCATCAAACTCGTGGCCGATAGTTTGATTTTCTAAATTCCTAAACGGAATACGGATTTTAAGCTGTGAAAAGAATTAACATTAATGTTCGAGGGGAATAGCTGGCCTGACATCGTCCTTTAAATATATGGGAACCGCTCATCTTTTAATGGTAAAAATTAAGAAAAAGCAAAACTGAAACAAGTTTGATATATTCCTGGAAAAAACCGAAATTGTGTTTGGATTTGATACTATTATTTCCATTGCGCTCTTAACATCATATGTCATATGTGAGTTATCTCTCAGGCGGCTTGTTACTTGAACTTCCAATTTTAGAAATTTCAATGCTGACTTACCACTACATTGTCTACATACTACATTAATTCATTAATTATATTTTAAATTATAGTTAGTTAGTTAGGCATAGTGCTGATACTGATAGGGAAAACTAAAGTAGTCTAACTTTAACATATTGCACAGTCGGCTGCACAACTGCACAGCCCTACGAAAGTCTCCGTAAGTAAATTCTTAAGACTTACCACCACAATGTCCACAATCGTGAACTAAAAAATTAGTAAATTTAAACTACACATGACACATGTGTTACAGTTTGAGTATGATTTGAATAATAGGAACTCTGTTGGTTATTTATATTTATTCTAGGGCTGTTAACAATTAATTTAAATTTAATCGTTTACATTAAATAAATTATCGATTAATTAATCTTTAATTTCGATTAAAGTTAAAGCCAAAAGTTGAAATTTATGGTGTCATAAGTAACATTTATTAATACTCATCGAAAATCGAAATAACGCTGGAATGTCTTCTTTATATGACATCTTTTAACCAACAACGCGGTGGTCGAGTGGCAGCACACTGGAATGTCGTACCGATGGTCACGGGTTCGAATCCGTGTGAAGGCAAGGGTTTGTTCCCGGGGCCTAGGGCGTCCCTGAGTCACCCCGCTCCGAATGGGTACCTAACACTGGGTAATGCGTGGAACCCACAAAGCCGTGGCCTGTGAACGCTGCATCACTTGCCAACAGATCATCTGTCATGGTCTGTGGACGCAACTATCTTCTGCATAGAAGGAGCGTCTGTAAAGATAAGTTAAGATAACAACGCAAACAGAAAAGTGTATTGACATTATTTGATTCAAGTGATGAGCGGTTCTTATTGACAATATAATTATAACCAGCAGAGCTGAACAATCGTTCACATAGCTTTAGATTGTCTCAGCTGAAGTTTCAGCGATACCGTAGTCACTGTAGTGGATGTTTGGTACGCAGGTGATATGTAAGTTTATGGTAAGCGAAGTGTTAGAACCATGGTAGAAATGAATCAATAAAATAATCTTAGCAGAAATGTGGCCTAGTAATTTAAATAGCTATTGGAGAAAAGGGTATAAGTATATATTTAACATAGGATAACACAAGTATTTTTAAAAAGTTATAAAGCACTTGTTTTTGTTGGCATGAGATCAAAATGAAAGAAAAACTATTTATTTCCTGATACCTGGTAAAATTGAAGTTTTTAAAGTTTAAAGTTTAAAGACTGAAAATTAAATTAGGTTATGTTCATAGCATATTTTTAATGAACTCAAGAATATTTAATATAAAGTTAATGGCCACAAAGTGACCACATCACCATAATAATCAAGAATTGCTTACAAAAATAAAATGATAGTTCTACATTTTAAAAATTAGCTGTGGAAAAATTATAATATATTGATTATTGATGGTTCTAAGAATATTATATTATTTATAAAAAAATAAATCAAGAAGGCCCCATGCTTTGACTTTTAGTCTTAGAAAATTTCAATTTTCTTTTGTTTGCAGGAAAGAATTCTTTCTTTCTTTTTTCGTTCTTATGTAAACTAAAGCATGTGCTTTTTAAATATATATTTTGCCCTTTTTCGGTTTAGTCTTTGATAATACTAAAATCAATTTTCATGCTCCATATTTGATTTTTTTAAAAAGAAATTTTTGTCTTCACAACTTAAATTTCGTATTCTAAGAAAATTATAAGAAAATGACAGAAAATTAAATTTTATTCCTAAACAACTTCTGTGATAGAACTTTAGGTAAGAATACTTGCATTCTACTGCCATGCAACCATGTTCTTGTGAAGTACATGGCAAAATAAATTATGCAAAGTCAGATAATAATACACTACTTGAACTATTTAACGAAATATATTCTATTAATAATGATTGATTTATGTATTGGATATTGATATTCATGAAAACTTCCAGCTGAATAATAACATAGTAAAATATTAATTACAAGATTAAGATCTAGGTGGGCAGATAGTGCTAATTAAATAGGCCTACAAACTTTTTATAAGTCATTTAAGGACACTTCATTGTTTATGTTACATTAGGTAGACTCCAGAAGGAGAATGCTTTAGTACACAACAATTTACCTTAGAAACTATTAATTTTGTTTTTAAAAAATGTTTAATCAGATAAATCAAGAATATAAGTATTATAAGAATATATATAAGAAACACCATCACGAATGTTTGCAGGAAACTCCCGTACACTGAAACATATGATACATATATGAGGGCAATAGGATCTGACATTGTGGACAAACCAATATGGAAGGTTGGAAAGATGGACTGCGTAATATGTTCAAGAGTAAGTTTGATGAATGCAAATGAAATTCATTGATATCTCTGTAAATATTATTTTCATTCATCATTTGCATGCTAAATCTTATTGTAATAAAAACTTTTGTTTTACCTTTTTTTGACTGCTCAGGTTCTTTTCAGAAAAGTGGACACCTTCATTAAAAATAAAAATTATACATAGCTTAATCATTATTTTTTATAAAGTAAGCAAACTTTAATAAAGAGAAGTAAGTAAAACTTATCTGCTGATTGTAGTCCAAGAAGACATCAACCAGAAAGTGAAGGACAAAAGTGATACAGAGGTTTATAAAGATGAAATGAAGAAGGGTCAACATGTCATTTGTTGGCAAGAAGACCATATTCATGCCATGTAGTGTAAGAGTCCCATGATTCTGAATAAGCTTAATCTCAAGGTTGACTCTGCGGGTGTGTTAGTGCCGGAGAGAATAGCTGTGATAGACAGGTCATGCACACCCGACCATGTCCTATGGAGTGTCTAGAGATAGGACACTATTAATCTTTGTGTGATTGATCTCCAGTGCTCAGTCATGTGTTCTGAAAGGTGCCTCCCCATCTCACCAATATAATGGGCAGGTCTTCTTTCTTTATGTCTATCTAGCCTAAATACCCCAACTCCACTTTGTCACTTTTTTCTTTTTATCAGTCTTGTAGGATAGTTTACTTGAAAGGTGACTTTTGAACTAGTAAAAGTTTAGACATATTATTTTATATAACTATTTACTTAATTGGCTTGTTACTATTAGATTTTTTATTTAAATAAAAGAATAGAAATTTTGATAGCTTGAAAGTTGAATGTTTTTATTTTGATTTCACCATTCACAGAAGATGATTATAAGATACTTGCAGAATGTGACAGCTTAAAAAAAAGGGGGAACCGTTGCTTCAGTGAAGCAGATTACCATCGTGCCATTGCAGCATACTCAAAGGGAATTCAATTGCTTGAGATTTCAAGCATAAAAATTCTAGGTCAGATGTAGGGAATTGTTTTTAGTGTCAGTTTGTTGTAGACAGTTATGGAACGTAGTGGTAATCAGCTAGCATTAGACACAGACAGTTGCTAGTACGTCCAATCTTCCAGAGAACAACAGTGGATAACATCTAGGCGTGGAGACAAAGGCTGAAATAACACTAACAAGAAGTTGATCAGCAGACAGTCGACAAGGAAAGAAAATACATTAGAGACAGAACAATCCTCCGTGTAACCACAAAATTTTTTTTTAGCTACTCACAGCTCTAGAAAGTCTTGAATTCAGTCGACCTTCCTTTATCTTGGTTAATCTGTTCCAGACTCTAATTCAGTAGATGAATTTTTGTTCAGCAGGATTCCTTATTTTTAATTCAAATGTTTACATAGTTATAAAAAAGTGAACCTAATTTGGCCTTAAATACCTCATTCAGCATTAAAGTCACCATTAAACTCGTATCACCTAATACATAATATATACAAAATATGGCATAAGACATTACAAATACCATATGATAGTTATAAGTTTAATTATACACAATTAATAACCTATGAAACTTTTTAATGAAGATACAGTATTTGAGAAAACTGTGATAGAGTGATGCCATGAAAGCCTGAAATGTTTAGGGACAACTGTATACTTATTTTAAAATAGAAAAAGTTAACCATATCAACATATTAGGTTACCTTGGCTGGTCCTATATAAGACTCTTTTTTTTTGTTGTTGTGGTCTGCCTATTGAAATTTATTCTTTGTAACATTTGAATTGTAGGAAATGATCAGATTCAGGAATGGAACAGATATCTGGCACGGCTCCATGGTAACTGCTCAGAATGTTGGTTCAAGTTGTCAGAACATAGAAAAGGCCTTGAAGTTGCCAAGAAAAATGTTTACTATCAACCAGATTGGTTCAAGGTAATAGGACGGGGATGTAAAATAAAGTTTGATAAATTAATAAATTATTGTATTTTGAATTAAATAAAAGGACAATATATTATAATACACAAACAAATTATGTAATGAAAACAATAAATTTGAGCTTTATTATTAAACTAATCCGACAGTATACATTTCGGCTAATGCCATCATCAGTACAATTAACATAAAGAACGTACATATTTACATAAGTAATAAAATTATATTTAAATTCTTATGATATACTATATCATAAAATAGTTACGTAAAATAAATAGGAAAAACAACAAAAAACAATGAAGCATGATATAAGAAAAAGGAGGAAGTATCCATTTAATTCAATTGTTTAAGATATATTGTTTCATCATTTAACATTGTCATACATTTCATTTTGTCCTTTGAATTTACTGCTCATATATTTATCATTGTCCTTTCCCACTTGACATTGTCATATCTTTTAATATTTTCATGCAACTTGACTGGGAATTACATTTTACATTGTATTTTTTCTTGCCATGAACAAACACAAAAAGGATTTCTTTCATGTTGATCATAATTTATCAAAATAGTTCATGATTTCATTGATTTTGTCTGTGCTTTTATCAGTACTGTCCATAATTTTATCAGTGTCGTCCATGATTTCATCAGTGTTGTTCATGATTTCATCAGTGTTATCCATGATTTCATCAGTGTTGTTCATGGTTTCATCAGTGTTGTTCATGATTTCATCAGTGTTATCCATGATTTCATCAGTGTTGTTCATGGTTTCACCAGTGTTGTTCATGATTTCATCAGTGTTATCCATGATTTCATCAGTGTTGTTCATGATTTCATCAGTGTTGTCCATGATTTCATCAGTGTTGTTCATGATTTCATCAGTGTTGTTCATGATTTCATCAGTGTTGTTCATGATTTCATCAGTGTTGTTCATGATTTTATCAGTGTTGTCCTTGATTTTATCAGTGTTATCCATGATTTCATCAGGGCCATTATCGTGTGGCTAAAGCCTACAAAGAGCTGGACAAGCACAAGAAGGCTGTGATTGCATATGTCAAAGCATACAACAGACTGGAGACATCAGATGGGGAGGATATGCATACAAAAATATTAAAAGAGTTGATAGAGACATCATTTATTACAGGTATGTGCACTGAGTTAAAAGTAGGTTGATTTTTTTGTCAACTGAATTTTTTTTTAAATTTCCATGCAGACACAAAACACAGTACAACTGATTAAACCTGGATACATGCTATTTCTTATCATACAGCTATACAAAAGTAATGACAGAATAAGATATTTCAATAAAATATCATTTGTTTTAAATAAAATATATGTTCAATAAAATATCAGTAGTTCTAATAAAATATCAGTAGCTGTAATAAGTTTATAAGATATCTTAGTTCAATGAAATATCTGTAGTTTTAATAACAAAATCAGTTTCCACAATAAAATATCAGTTGTTTTAATAAAATATCAGCAGTTTCAATATAAAGTGCCAAGCATGCAAATTATTATACTACACTGGATATAACCTGTTAAAAATGATGATACAGATACATCAACTTCCCTTTCTTTTAAAACTGTTTGGCAAACTTGCCCACAAAGTAAAACACTTTAATTAAGAACTCATATTAGGATTACTTCTGGGAACTTCATATTGCATGCCTGTTGACCACAGTGTTTAGGACCTTACATGAACACCAAGAGAATGCTTATACATGTATAAAATATTATTTCCTAAAACCACAGTTTATATTTAAAGATATGTAAAATTCTAGCCCTAATTTCACTCAGATCATCACAAAATATGTGCAAGTATGTCCAACACATCACAACTTATACCCAAGTATGTCCAACACATCACAACTTATACCCAAGTATGTCCAACACATCACAACTTATACCCAAGTATGTCCAACACATCACAACTTATACCCAAGTATGTCCAACACATCACAACTTATACCCAAGTATGTCCAACACATCACAACTTATACCCAAGTATGTCCAACACATCACAACTTATACCCAAGTATGTCCGACACATCACAACTTATACCCAAGTATGTCCGACACATCACAACTTATACCCAAGTATGTCCGACACATCACAACTTATACCCAAGTATGTCCGACACATCACAACTTATACCCAAGTATGTCCAACACATCACAACTTATACCCAAGTATGTCCAACACATCACAACTTATACCCAAGTATGTCCAACACATCACAACTTATACCCAAGTATGTCCAACACATCACAACTTATACCCAAGTATGTCCAACACATCACAACTTATACCCAAGTATGTCCAACACATCACAACTTATACCCAAGTATGTCCAACACATCACAACTTATACCCAAGTATGTCCAACACATCACAACTTATACCCAAGTATGTCCGACACATTACAAAATAAACCAAGTATTTGCTGCACAACTAAATTCATTTTCCTACATTTATTTACAGAGTCAGAAGATGATTCTCTCCTGGCAGAACTAAAAAATGTACCTACAACTCTAAGGGCACACGTCATTAAGAGCTACATAGAGAACAAAGACTGGGACATTGTGGAGTTCATTGTGACTAAAATGTGGAAACTGACAGACAGTGACCTCTGGGAACCTAACTTGAAATCAGCTTTGAAATTGGAGTTGAACTTAGAGCTTTTCTGTGACAAAGATCTTTTGAGCCAACACCGGTGAGATGTTTTATTATTAACATAAGAAGATAGGGCAGCAATTTTTAAAAATAATTATCTACTTAAAATAATTATGTATTCTTATACATAGAACATATAGAATAGGACTGGGATAAAGCTTTTAAAATTATATACAAGATGCACAAACAAACCGTGTGATCAAAACAATAAATTATAGCTTTATTAAATAATGGACTAATACACAAGTAGATGTTTTGCCTATTGCCTTCATCAGGCCTTCAACAGTACAACAAAATGAAGGCAGTATTTAAATTAAATATATTAAATTAGATATTACATGCTATAAGCTAGCATTTTTTATTTACTTTATTATTATTTTTTTCCATACAATCATCACTTACACATAAAATCATTATTTTCATACAATAAATTATTATTAATGATAATTTTAAAAAATGTGAATTTAAAAAAAACAGCACAATTTAAATGTAAAGCCATGGATAGAACACAACAGCAATGTTCATTGGCAAAAGAGAGGAAAGATTTTCAGTCTTGTAAAGAAAATTTTGAAAAGATGTGTCTTGACTGTTGAGTGCGTATTCAAGGCCTGAACCGTAGCTATGTTACAAATGTGTAATGGGAAAGAATGAAACTGTTTTGGAGAACATTCATGACACCAAATTATGCCTTCTTGTTCAGGTGGGTGTCTAAACTCCTGCATCACTTCCTGGTGTTTAAAGTCAGACCATCGCCGACTCAAGTTCCACTCTGGAGACACCTACTTCCACGCCACCATCACCATTGTGGTACAATCACAGAGACCTACCCAACAGACAAAGAGGACATCAATGATGTTCATAATGATTCTGTTGTTAATTCTCATGATGGTGGTAATGCTGGTTTAATCCTGATGGCTGGGTAATGTTGGTGTTGATCCTGATGGCTGTGGTAATGCTGGTTTTGATTATTATGGTGGTGGTAATGCTCATGCAAAAGAACTTCTCCATTACGTTGTGGAGAATATTGTCATCCCCAAGGGAAATCTGAACATTGAAGATAACAAGGGAAATACAGTGCTGCACCACCTGGCAACTTTTGATGTAAAGAAGTTTTAAAATTTAAAATGACAACAATATTTTGAAGCTACTTAAAGACAAGTTATTATGTTTATTGTTTTAATAGCAGACTACTGACATTTTTTTATTAGACTGTTTTAATATATTTTAAAAACATGGCTACTCTTGATGTAAAAAAAACTTATATAACACGACTAAGGTATTTTCCAGGAAATATTTTTGTGCACTTTCACTTAATGTCTTAGTATGTCTGTTATTTTTTCTTATTTTCAAACGAGCAGCTAAAACTGTTTTGTTTTGATTCTTTATTATCTTATCCCTTTAATTAAAATAAACCATCATTTTTGGTACTTTTTGGAGATTTAAACCATTTGAAATTGTTAAAAATAGATTCACATCTAATCTTATTATGTTAAAATTTTGCTTTTGCAAACTGCTCACTATAACTACGGGGCTGAGAGCTCATCAAATTGTGTTATTTAGGGTGTCTAAATTGGTGTCAATATTTTCACAGTTTCATTTCTAACCCAAAAAGTACCACATCTGACTCCTTTTTCATCAAAAAAAATATTCATATTATCTTTTAAACTATAGACTTATCCATCCTCTGTACTGAGCTACATTCTGAGCAAGGGAGTTAATTGTTTGAAGGTAAACAAGGATTATAAAACTGCGTTGGACTTAACCAACCAACCTGATAAGAGGAGCTTATTAGTAAGGGGAGGTAGGTGACTTTTTAAAATTTAATTTCAATTGGTTCTTGTATTGTAAACACTAGTGAGATGAAATAAGGTAACATGAAATAAAGGGGAAAATAGCAAGATACAATTAAATTTGGCATATTTAAACTTGTGGCAAAGACAACAATGTTAGAAAACAATGAGAACATGACAAAATTGCTTGAGTGTGCTCTCTCATTGATTTTTCCTCACAAAAAGCATTCAATTGTCCCGATATAGAACATAAAAGGGTTGTGTCCTGAGAGAGCAGAGATCTCAAAGATGGAATTCACAATGGCATTGCAGTCTTCTATCCTTGTAAGGGAGGGCATGGCAGTCTATCCTCAGGACATTACAGTCTACCTTATTCAGAACCAATGTTCTCTTTAAGCTGTGCGGCTGCGCAGGTTTGACCGCAGCATATTTTGTAAAATGTTGCAAAAAAACTAACAAAAATGGATACTGAGCAACTTTACACACAAGTTTTGTTTACTTTGCACATGGACCAACAAACCTTAGAGGGAATATTGTTCAGGACATGAGAGTAACACCAGGGTGTTACAAAATAGTTTGAGAGATTAAATGGCAAAAACTGTATGGTTGCATTTGTTCTTATAGCAATATTCTGTGCTATATTGAAATGTAACAGTAATGGAATGTAACAGTATTGGAAATGTAACAGTATTGTTCAGGGGTATGTTAAGGTAATATATGATACCTACTGTGCTGAAATATACCTTGACCTACACACTATACTTTGTGTGCTTGTCTACACATGAGAAGTTGACATTCCTGCAATTCTCTGCTTGCAGTGATAGCCCAACTTGTGGCAGAGATCGACAAACACAAGAAAGTCAAAGATCTGAAAGACAAGAAAAAATTGAAAGAGAAAAATGTCCAAGCATTAACCAGCTTGTTAACTCATCACATAAATCCAAGTGAGTTAGCATATATGAAAACTGTTTTTTTTAAAAAGAATTTCTGTTTGTTAAAGTTTGAAATATTCTAAACAAAATGTTAAGTGTTTGTAAAAGAGTTTATATGCCATTGACATGCAACGGGAAGCGTTTCTTTGTAATTTGTAGTCTGTTAAACGGTTTTGTGTTCCAATCTGTGATGTTAAACTGTGTTGTGTTCCAGTCTGTGATGTTAAACTGTGGTGTGTTCCAACCTGTGATGTTAAACGGTGTTTTGTTCCAATCTGTGATGTTAAACTGTGTTGTGTTCCAGTCTGTGATGTTAAACTGTGGTGTTTTCCAATCTGTGATGTTAAACTGTGGTGTGTTCCAATCTGTGATGTTAAACTGTGGTGTGTTCCAATTTGTGATGTTAAACTGTGTTGTGTTCCAATCTGTGATGTTAAACTGTGTTGTGTTCCAATCTGTGATGCTAATATTGTTTCCACACCCACCCCACCCCTGCCAGTGATACCAGAAGAACTTTTACAAATCAGCGCTGTCAGTTGTAAAGATCTGCTGACCAGCTTGGCTGATGCTGGCAAGTGGCTGGTGATAAAAGAACTGGTCACTAAATTCAAACAAAAGAAAGGGGAGACAGCCCTGCCCACCTTTGCTAAAGAAATGTCATTGACGCAAGTGGCGGTAGTTCCGAGTCAGGAACTCTCAGAGTCTCAAAAAATTGATGTGGTCCGTTTGCTGGTCAGTCATGAAGCAAGTCTGGATTCACCAGAAGCAATTAAAGCAAGCATTCAAAATCAAGAGTGGAAGGTACAGCTATGTTTAAGCCTTTTTATTTGGACCTAATTCCACTTGTTTTATTTCAGCCCCATGTTATAGTCCAATACAGTGATTCACAAACTTTTCTGTGTTTTGCAACCCGTTCTAGTCATGTAACAATGCATTTGAAAATAATGAGCTTGTAATTTATTTATTTAGTTGATTGAATTTCAAAAAGTTCTGCAGAAGTTAAACATTTTACCTTTGATTTCTTATGTTGGGAAGATATGTGTAGTAAATATAAAACATTTAAGTCATAATAGAAAATCTATAGTCTCCCAGTCCCTCTGAATGTTTCCTTATCTCTTAACATTCAAAGGTCTTTATATTTTCTAACATCTTAACACCCAAATATCTTAATATTTCCTAACATAATAACACTCCAATTTTTATATGTTTTCTATATCTCTTAACACTCAAATGTTTTTATTTTTTCCTCATTTCTTGATTGACACTAAAATCCTGTTTTCCTTATTTCTAAGAAAAAATATCTATCAGTTTTGAATTTGTCACCTCAGAATCATTTGTATTTTTCTCATTAATTATTTGTGTAAGTTTGGCCTGATGCAAACGTAAAGAATTACATATTTGTATACCATTGCTGTAACAATTTATTTTTAAAAAGTATTGTATATTCTAAGCAACTTAGAAAAAAAAACTTTCCTAGTTGTCACAATTCAGTATTTATTTACTAAATGCATCATATTTTGCATTGCATTTTTCACGTTTCATTTGTATACATTCATACAGAGTATAGCACATTTTTATTGTAATATTTTATAATATATAAATACTTGTTTAGCTTACCATGGAGCTGTTAGACCTGGGAGTGAATCCTGAGGGAGTGACCTTGGCCCCTGGAGACACACCATACCATGCAGCCTTGGACTTGGCCTTAAACAAACTTGATGGTAATTTTAGAAGATTAAGTTTTAAAGAATTTTGTCTCTGTACTTACCAACTGACCAGGGGAATCATTGATAAGCAGATTGAAAGCTATGTTTTCTCTGTTTTAAACAAAAAAATTCATTCTTACACAAGTCTTCTCAAGCTTCTAACCATTCACAGGAGATTTCTCCATGCTGGAAAAACTAAAGGCAATTCACGAGAAAAAGAAATCTTTCAATAAAAATGTGACAGACAAAGATGGCAACACCCTCTTGCATATGGCAGCTCAGGTACTTTGTTCTCTGAAAAAAGTTGAATACTATCTTTCTAAAATAAGGCAGTTTGTTTATTTTTGCACGCTTTTATTTATGTCACACTGTTTCAGAGCCCTCTTAACGCATAGGCCCGTTGGGCATTTGCCCGGGGGCCCACGAGCATAGGGGCCCCATGGGAATATGTTTATATATATTATGTATATTTATTGTTTATTCCTGCGGGGGAGGGGCCCAAAACTATTTCTTTGCCCTGGGGGCCCAAAATGGTGTAAAGACTGTTCTGCTCTGTTTGTATGTTGCATCCATCCATCCTTAAAATCTTGAAACGTAAAATTAAACAACTTCTGATGGTCCTAGAGATCTCAAAATTTTACCACAGATAGATCTTGGATGAAAATTCATTGTATCAAAATTTCAGATTGATCGAACGTACCGTAATTAAATTAATGCATTTTTAGTTTATCTCTATAAACCATATGTATCGGTAGCTATTGTTTACATTTTACGGGTCATTTGACTTCACGCCAGCCATCGTTGACCAAATCTCGTGTTTAACACCACGAGTTCAGTTAACTCGTTGACGCCACCCGTCTATGTCCACACCCCTTCCCCCGGTTTTAAAGCCAGGGGAGATAATTTGGTTTCAGTCTGTAAAGGTTTGCAGCGTTTGAACATCATCAATACTTTTAATTATGTCTCATAAATAAGGGATTTATAGTCAAAAACTTTGTTTTTACTGGGATTGTTTTATTACCGCTATCACATTTAAGTTATTGATAATGAATTTTGACTAATTAAATTGAATTGATTAAGTCAAAAAATTGATTAAAAAAATGTTGATACTAAAAAGTAGAAAATAAAATAATGTAAAAAAATCTTTTTTTTAAAAAGGACACGCTTTTATTTAGATACAGAAAGTACACTAAAAAGAAGAAAATAAAAATTTTCTATGATAACAGGGGAAGTGACTGAACCTATCCACTGCACATAAAAGCGTGGGGCGCTCATCACAACTCTCTATCACGTAGAAGTCTGCGAAACATAAATACAAATTTGTATGAATATTAGTAAACATTGTAAGTTTCAAAACTTTGATCATAATTCATATACATGCTACTATCATATTAATTAGAAATATTTATCTATATCCAAAAGAATAGTTGCAAAGAGAAATGAATTGTGATGAGCGCCCCACGCTTTTATGTGCAGTGGATAGGTTCAGTCACTTCCCCTGTTATCATAGAAAATTTTTATTTTCTTCTTTTTAGTGCACTTTCTATATCTAAATAAAAGCGTGTCCTTTTAAAAAAAGATTTTTTTACATTATTTTATTTCCCTTACTCAAATCTTAAGGGGAGACAACTTTTTACTGGGGTAACTGCATTGAATGAAATGTTTATTAAAAATAAATAAATATGATATAAAAATAAAATAATTTAATACGTTTTTATATATTTTTATTGATTTTTATATTTTTATTTCATCTTTAATTGAATGAAATGGTTTACTCTACCTTGCCACTATTCTCTAGACACTAAAGAAAAAGAGAGAGAGAGGGGGAAGGAAGAGAGAGCTATATTAAGAATGAGAAAATTTGTATATTTGCTTAATATTTAAATTGTTCATTACATGACACATAATTATTAGAAGCAAATAATAAACTTCACCGAATTTGTCTTGCATGAACTCAAATCATACAGATTAGGTCATGATCAGGTTTCATTATATAATAACTGTTAAGTGGATTTCTTATCTTTGCAAACAATTTTTTAAAAAAATGATTTGTTTAAAAAATTTAAAAAAGGATTTGTTTAAAAGTTCATATTATTGTTTGTGAGATTTTTCCATATACCTGTACTTTTACTTCTCATGTTTTACAACACATTTGTTGAAACTAGTCTTTAAAACTTTATAAAGAGCAAAGTGAGCTGGCTGTTGAATTATCCCAGAATTTAAAAGGAAGTAATAGAAAATTTTTTCCTGAAGAACTGGTTCTTTGAAATTGTAGGGTGCCATTACTAAAGAAATGTTGTGACTATTATTTCAGAATGTTAATATTTTGTCTTCTGCAGCTTCAAACAAATTTCACAAGATATTGATTGTTTAATTAATTTTTGTTAATTTATCATATATACATGTACATGCATATATGTCTATGTGTGTGTTCTCTATTCAAAACAGAATCCATAATTTTGTTTATCTAAAGGCACCATCTCATCCACATGGTTTAAAAGCAGTGCAGCTCCTTTTAAAATGGGGAATACCAACCAACATAAGAAATAATGAGGATAAAATGGCTGTCGATTATCTGACAGATTGGGATGATGAAAGACATCAATACATTCAAGTGGTCACTAAAACTAAAAGTAAAAAGAAAGCTCATTCAAAGAAAGGTATATTATCCAAATAGCTGTGATTCATTGATTGATTTAGAAAATGCTTAAAGCCTTGTACCTAAAATTGTTTAAATTTTTTTTTAAAATGTATCTAAATTTTTTTTACAGTCTGAAATCTATACAATAACAATTTCAAAACCTATTAGAGGTCAGTCTAAATCTAAAAGTCTGACACTGTTATGAGCATATTCTGTATAGTAAATTATATGCTCTGTAAAATAAATTCTAAAACTGGTAAGCAGAGAAAAATGTCAAATGCAAAGAGATTTGAAAACATGGATTGTTAAATAAAATCAGAATCTCCATTGAGTTTTATGATGTTTAGTACCCATATTAAAATAACTTTATTTAAATGGAGAGAGGTTAAAAAATAAAATGTTAATTCAAAAAAAAATTAGTTTATAAGATTGAGACCATAAAGCATGTGTAATTGTTTATTTTTCTTTTAGCAACTGAGGACGCTACACAAAAAACTGACAAACAACTTTTAGAAAGGGAGGTATGTAAATAGGTTCAATTATACAGAGTAAAAATGTTAAATCCCTAAACCTAGAAACACAAGAAGATAGAAGGACAAAGAGCACAATGTCAAGCTGCCTTTACTTTACCCAAACTGATGTTAGGTACCCATCAGAGCTGGGTGGACTCAGGGGTGCCCTTTAAGTTTAAGCCAAAGGAACAAATCCCTGTCTTAAATGGAGCCTCAAGCTTGTGACTCTCAGTATGCCAGTCAAACATGCATGCTGCTCTTCCACCATCCACAGTGTCTTTAATGGACAAGCAAAGGGCGCATACATTTTCTGTAAGATATAAGATAAGATAATAGCTAGGGAAAGTACCTTGTTGACATTGTGAGTTCACTCCTCACATTGTGACACCCATGAGTGGGTGCCTTGTGGAAAAATTATGAGAAGAGTTAACATTATGAGATGAATTAACACTATGATGTTATAAGTTCACGTACAAGAAGGGGGAGGGAGTCATCTTTAACTCACATTAAAAAAAAATCAACTATTGTTTTTTTCATCAGCTGTTCTTTCAGTTATGCTGGTTTATAATTTTAAAAAAAAATTAATTGAGTCACAATGTTTTTTGAAAAAGAATTTAGAAACAACAATTTCAACATTACTGGCCAAAATGCCGGAGGCCATTGGTTTTCTGAATCTGTCGCTGGTGGACAGAAATCTGAAGGATTCTGATGATGACAGCAACGAAGAAAAAAAACCCATAGATAGCGGTTTGGGAAGCTCTGACTCCAGTGAGTAATATAATGTGATGTATCAGTAAAAAAATTAATGACATTATAAAATAAGGTGATAGTGACATTGAAATGACATCATTGGGGGAACCATTATTCCTTCAATATAACAGGCTAAGTGTAATCACAGGAACAAAGATTTTTATTTTTTTATAAATTACTGTGTATTTAGCATTTAAACTAAAAGTTGTAATGAAATTCAACACCACTAATGCATTACAGCTTAGTTTTAACTAAAGATTAATTAAGATTTAAAAAAAAACACTTTCCTAAATTTGGTTTTATGTCTTAAGATGGAGGAACAGGAGAGGACCTCCACCAGGCTGACAGTGATGAACTGTCATGGGTTGACCAGATGGACATTGACCCTCAAGACTTTGATAAGCTAGAGTGGGATATTGAATGTACAGGTAAATGGATGAGAGATAAAATTTAAAAAAATGGATTAGCTGGGTTGTGAATCAACATGTATATTAAGTAAAATTTTGATGTACAGGTAAATGGATAAAAGCTAAATAAATGGTTCTTTTAATTTTTTACATGTTTTTTTTTCCTTTAAGAATTTAACTGAACTCTTAATTTATATTTAAAAATTTAAAGGCTAGAAATAGTTTTAAAAAAAAAGAAAAACAATAAACAGTAATAGATTATAATTTTTTAATATTTTTTTAGAAGTTTATATTTAGTGCTAAATAATCTTATGTTTCTGTGATTTTTAGTGCATTTTAGTTGACATTCGATCAGACTGTGTAAAAAACTAAAAAAACATTTCTATGTAACCCCATTTTCTTTAGAGTCAGTTTGGAAGACATTAATGGACAGAAGGCAGGTCACAGTTGATGTAGGTTCACAGAAGCTTTCCTGGAGGAACCTGGTGTTGATGAAGTTGAGACAGCTCGGTTCAGGAGACTGGAAGAAACAGGTCAGTACTTGGAGGAGGTAGGTCATTTTTTTGATGTAGGACTATTGATGTATGAGTTAGGTCATTGCATATTTAAAGGAAGTCAGCTTTCACTTGTAGTTTTTTTGTAAGGATTTGGTGTAGTTTAGCTGGGAAGTTCTTGTTTAGGGGCTTTTCAGGGATTCTTTGATGTAGGTCATTTCATGTAGAAGGTGGGTCACTTCATGTAGGAAGTAGGTCACTTCATTTTGGAAGTAGGTCACTTCATGTTGGAAGTAGATCTGTTAATTATATCAAATATATATTTATTTTTAAAAAATCCCTTTATTAACAGTTGAAATGTCTTTTACTTCAATTTCTGTTGGTTTGTTTAGAGTTTAGATTATAGGGGTGAACAGGGTGAACACGTATGGGTAATTGTGTATGAGATTCCAAGGGTCTGTTTGTAGAGTTTTCCTATTGTTATAGTAGTATATGTGCAGGGCTGGATTACCATCATAGGCCATGGGCTGGGACATTGCAGTCATTTGGCAGAGTGTTATATAAAGAAGATATAATAAGCAAATAACTACACACATTTTTGTTGGCAATATTCATTTAAAAAATGAACTTTAATTAGTTAGATTGGAAATAGTTCATTCATTCTTTTAGGCTGGTGGGATGGAGAATTCAGTACTTAGGCTTATGGTGAAGGAGTGTGTTAAATCCTGCCCTGTACTTGGATGTATGGATTTATGGGTATATGGGCCTAATGATGTATTAGGGGTAGAAAATTATATTAATTTAGCTAAGTAGCATTCCCGGGGAAAAAACATTTTAAAAAAAAAGGCAGTAAGGGATCAGTTTAAAATAATTAAGTTAATTTTTTCCTACAAATGATTTTGAGTTCAGATTGAATAAACGTGCATGATTTATTCACCAGGTGGCACTGGATAATGTACCAGAGACACTAAGACTTTACTGTGTGCCTTTAACTTCTGGTGCCTTTATTTTATGGGAGAGAGCCATTGCCTTTTCACCTCGTCTCAGCGACCTCCAGGAAAGAAGTGGGTCGCATGACAACCAGGAGTCGGCCATCAAAGAAGGGAGAGTCTACGCAGAACATATCCGGGTGTGGGAGACAGGGCTGAAGACATCTAACTTGGAAGCAGCCGTTGCCAGAATTGTCCAGTCACATCAACGGGGGAAGCAGTGTGTGGTCAAGGTAGGTAACATCCAGAAGTGAATGGTCAAGGTAGGTAACATCCAGAAGTGAATGGTCAAGGTAGGTAATATCCAGAGGTGAATGGTCAAGGTAGGTAGAATCCAGAGGTGAATGATCAAGGTAGGTAACATCCAGAAGTGAATGGTCAAGGTAGGTAACATCCAGAAGTGAATGGTCAAGGTAGGTAACATCCAGAGGTGAATGATCAAGGTAGGTAACATCCAGACGTGAATGGTCAAGGTAGGTAACATCCAGACGTGAATGGTCAAGGTAGGTAACATCCAGAGGTGAATGATGAAGGTAGGTAACATCCAGAAGTGAATGGTCAAGGCAGTTAAAGGTAACACCCAGAGGTGTTGTTTAAGAGGGTCTAGAAAGGGAATGAGGTGTGGGTGCCATATAAAGAGGAATTATTTGAAGCTAACTCCCAACAAATCAAGCATAGATACCTACCTACAAAATTAATTTAAAATGAGGGAAGCTTAATTGCTTTTTATTGACTTTTTGTCATGGATCCTTTTTACTGTAGGGGGATCCACATGAGTACTTACTTAAAATCAGATGAATATTGTTGACAAAATTATTTCAATGGAGGTTCAGTTCATGATTCCTCAAATAGTTCTGATTGCTTAAGTGAACTATTCTGAACTAACACTATTATTTTTTCTCAACTCTCTCCACCCTTCTAGAAATTTCTTATTAGCCAGAATCCAAAACAAGTGCACCAAAGTGAGAAAATCCTTCCAAAACTGTACAGCGAATTAACTGACCCACAGGAAGTCGATGAGGCACAACGAGGCCAAGTCGTCCAACTTACACCGCCCGCCAGTCTGCACGAGAATGAGTTCACAATCCTCAAACTGTACACATTGTCATCCGGGATGGTGGAGGCCATTCTAAATGATGGGGTATCCAAGGTGAGTAGAAATTCACTAGCTTTCCTGCTTGACATTGATTTAGACACTTTTTTGTTGTTTGTTTTTAATAGACAATTATTATTACTGGATAACCCGAAAAGGATAAATACAATTTTACTGAGTATTAATTAAAATATCTGACAAATGTTAAAAAAAGAAATCAGGATATTTTAACCCCTTTCACTTAAATAACACATTTTTTAAAAAATAGAGTGCAGGCATTTTTATCTGTCTCTGCCCTCATTGCCATAAATCATATGTCTCTTCTTCAAATATTCATTTAACCCCCTTGATCAATAATTGCCTTAATGCATTTTGAGTTTCCATTCTGTGTCATAAAGATTTTATGTTGGCCTTGCATTGACTTTCCATCCAGCTTGTTTAAAAAAAAATAAAATTAAAGTTCATTGTCTGCTTGCAGGTTGACTTTCCGTTCAGAGTGACTGAAATCGAGCACACATTCATCAACTTAAAACCTGAAGCTCCTCTGTTACTTCTGGGCCGCAGTGGGACTGGGAAAACCACCTGCTGTCTCTACCGCTTGTTCCAAGAGTTTATGGAATATTGGAAGCAGGCCAAAGTTTCAGGGAGATGCCTTATACCACGTCTTGAAAGTAAGTTTCCTAATTTAGCCACAATAATGTTCAATATAAATACTGTTGAGCCATAGAATCCCAACCAAGGTTTTTTTCTGCATAAATAAATGTTGCTTTGTGCTTTTAAAAAAAAATTAAATTACACCAAAAGACATTAAAAAGAAATCATCGAAGCAGCTGATGTTGTGAAAGGGAAAAGGTTAAAAAAATTATCTTAATTATATTATGTATAAGATGCTATTTGTGGGTAAAACAGGACCCCTTAACATGATTTAATGAGAGCTATGCCTGTCATAAGTCATCACACTGCAAAATTTTTGTAGAATTTACTGGATGAAATCACACAGCCTAAGATTGTTTTCCCCAGAGGATAAGCTATTGTCCAAAACAGCTAATGGCTTGTCTCCATACATATGGATAACCTAAGAGTGCATCATGTGTCTATGATACAGCCGGCATCCTCAACTCATAGTTGGAATTGTAGATAAATTACTTAAAAGAAATCAAGCTATTTTTTCATCTTAAATCTGACCTCCATCCATCCATCCCTGTGGCGCTACAGCCCATGTAGGGCTTGGGCCTGCCTCACCACCTCCTTCCACTCAGTCCTTATCAACGCCTTTCTTCTCCAACATTGGATGCCCAGTCATTGTAGATCTTTCTCTATGTCAGCCAACCATCTAAGGCTTGGTCTTCTTTTGAGCCGTTTTCCACTGGGGTTTTGGTGGTGCACCCTCTTTACTCCTCTGTCATTTGACTTTTTTTTAAAATTGTCCTACCCAGTGCAGTCTGTCTTTTTTTAATTTCTGCAACTATCGTGGGATCCTGATATAGACTGTACAGTTCATTTTTGGTTTGTATTTTCCATCCGTATTCATCCTTGGTTGGTCCTGAGAACTTACCTCTAATACGTATTTAATAGGTTTTCTGCAGTTCTTGTTAAGGTCCAAATTTCACTTGCATATGTTACAGCTGGTCTGATGAAAGTTTTATAAAGAGTTTTCTTTGTATCTCTTGTAATGTTTTTGCTTTTGAGTGTTTTCTGGCTACTAAAAAATATGCTATATTCCCGGAGTGATATTCTTTCTTTAATTTCAATTATTAATTCATTACTTTCATTTAGTAGCCATCCTATGTATTTAAATTGTATTCCCTTTCAAAAGTCTGGTTCCTAATTTTCATGGTTTCACGTGTCATTTTTTCTTTTACTAGGGTCATGTATTTTGTTGTTTGGTTGTTGACTAATAAAAATGCAGGACTAGACACAAACCATAGATAAGCGTAGGACGCAATAATCTTCTGTATAGAAGGAGCGTCTGTAAACAGATAAGATAAGATAAGACTTCCAGCCCTTCTTGCAATGATGCATTGTCTAATTCAATATATCTTTAGTGCTTCTAAAAAGCAGGGCACCAAAATGGGGTGCCACTCATATTTCTAATTTACTGAATTTTTCAACAGTCTTGGATGAAACAAACGCTGATGTTTCAGAAGTAAATGTCCTGGAAAGTGATGGCAGTGAGAGTCAAAGTAGTGAAGATGAGATGGATTACAATTATGAACATTTGCAACAGGTAAATGAATGGAGCTTTTTTATTTAACCTAATTATTCCAAACATTTAATTCCGAGATGAAGCTAAAGGGAAGTAGTTTGAGTCTCATGAGAGACTTTGAGTGTTAAAGTTGAGGCAAGCCTGGGATCTTTGAAGGGTTAGGTGGACCTAATGATGTTTGTCCTAAGATTGGCATTCCCTATATTGGAAGCAGATAGACATCTAGATTGGAAGCAGATAGACATGACAGACAATTTTTTTAAAGGTTTGTTGTAGAAATAAAGGTCTCTGTGAAAAATTCACTTATCGTCTTAAATAAATGAATCTATGAACACAGTGCTATAGGGTATAATAAATGTATCTCTGAACACAGAGTTATAGGGATTGTATTTTATCTGATATTCATACTAGACATAACAAATCTCATCATGAAGCATTCACAATCAAAAAAAATATCAGCTTATGTAGAAGTAAATTCATCCCTGTTGTATTTGGAAGATGTCTTTTTTTTTCATTATAAAAATTTAAGACACAGTTATGTTGAGCTAATCAGAAAACTTATTCATAAATTCTTTTCAAGGGAAACCAGAGCATCTATTATTTTGCAGGATTTTCATAATACATGTATTGCTTTTTAAAAATTGATTTAATGAAAGAAACAGAACAAATGAGAGATCCCTGATTTTATCTTTTAAAAAGTTTTTCTGAAAAGAAAAACACGTTGAACAACTTATTATTTTTCCTTGATCAAATTCAGATTTTTGTGACCAAAAACCCAGTTCTGTGCCAGGAAGTGGAAAACAACTTTATTAAACTCTGCCAGACTCCTAAATGGCTGTGTGATCATGTGGCTCAGAGAGCTGAAGACATTCCTAATCAACTTCAGGTAAATTGTTAAATTATAACTTGGAAATATAACTTTTCAATACAATACTCAGATAGACATAGGAATAGACAACCATTTGCTGTTTTCATGCGATATGAAACACATAAAAATTCTCTTTCCTCATGTCTAGCATTCAGGAATGTACATGTAATATGTTGCCTAAGCAAACTAGGAATACCAGCATATAATATTCAAAACTTGTATAAACATAATGCAGTACTAGACTCACAACAATAAGACACAATAATCTTCTGTATAGAAGGAGCTTATGCAACAAATAAGATATGATATTATTATTTAAGCAATTGCTACAATGTCTTCTGAAGTAAAATTACTACCCCTTGCGAGACAAATTTGTATTCACTTAATAATAGCTCTCTTATTGCATCATTTGACATGAAAACAGCACTTGTTATTATTAATACATTCGATTAAGAACATTTGCAGCAGGTCCTTATAAATTTCTTAAAGAGTCATTGTAATATTAAATAATATATCTTTTGTTATTAGACCTTTGAACAGATCACATGTAAAACTCTTAGATATCGCAGGATATTCTGAATTTTTTTGTTGAAGTTGTCATGAGATCATGATTGTGTAAATTAGAGTAAGTCTTGATACAGACTAAAGACATTTATAGCACATACTAATTATTGTAATGTGTAATTATGCATAGCTAGAGCTTCAATACCATGTGTCACAATGTAGGCAGGATAGTTATTGTATTTTTGTGTAAATGCAATAAAAACAAATTTTAAAGTTTAAATCAGGATAGAGAAGTGATGGTCAGAGAAATGGCAGGGTGCAATTGAATTACTTTTAAATATATATGTGCACAGCACTGTGGTTAAGTAAAATCCTAGTATTACGTACAGATTTGTTTGCTGAAAAACCAACAGAAAAAACACATTTTGTAAATAGGAGTTTCCCATCCATAGGAAGTGAAGGATAACTCCTTCCCCCTGTTCCTGACATCCAGACATTTGTTACTTATCCTGGATGCCTCTGTTGATGGTGAAGCATTTTTTTCCCGAGATGAAGACCTCGGCATGAAACTGTATGTGCCTGGCTGGGAGCCCCAGGAAGATATTTTCAACATTGGTCAGCCATTACGTAGAATAAATCCAAGAGGCTTCCAGCATGGTCAGCAGCCCGTTGTTGTTTGTTATTATTACATAATTACAGCACTTACACATAGACTTTAAATTTCAAACTTTTGCAATTTTTAAATTATATCTAAGCACATTTATGAATAAAAATACAACAGCATATCTTAAATAAATATTTAAATAAATATAGCATTTACTCTTTGTGTAAAAAAAAATTTATAATGCCCAAAAAGCCTTAAGTAAAATACATGTGGTGTATAATTGTGTGCCAATTTAAAATTTATATATAACAAATTTTAAACAAACACTATATAAATATCCTATTGTACAAAAATATTAAATTAAACTGCTTTAAAAATACATTTATCTTAATCAACCAAAAGTTTAATACAAAAGACCTTAAAAACATTTTAAAACTACAAGTACAAGATATATTTCTTTAATTTAATTTTATAATTATTATGAAAGCAAGAGCACAAAGACAACCAGATCCACGAAGGGAGAGCACTTATGAATTTTTTGCTCATAAGATTTGGCCTAAAATAAAGAAAGAGGTAAGAGCCTTAAAAATAATGATGAAACGAAAAGTATGAGTTAAACCTATGTCAGATATACCGTATATACTTGTTCTATAGCCCGTTGGTTCATAAGCCGACCCCCCCCCCTCTTTTGGAAGAGAAAAGTATTAAGAGTGTGTAACCCGCTCGTAAGCCGACCCCCCAAAAATAATAGGACACCATAAAAAAAATGGTAAACATTTTTAGAAAACTACCAGCTAAATTGGTCATTAGGATTGTTCACTTTGTACTACTTATCTTTGTCTTTGTGCTCTTTTTTAGGCAAGAGTTACAAATATATAGTTTTTTAATTTCTTTGGTAAACTGTGGCGAAAGTGCATAAAAATTCCTTGTGGAAAACAAAATTTTTTAAACAATTTATTAAAACATTCAAAAAATAATTAAAATGATTAAATAAGGTAAATGCAGATATTCAATAATATAATATTTTATAGCTTCTGGTAGAGGAGTCGAATCTTGTAGAGTGTAGACATTAAGGACCTTGATGACCTACAATAACAACACCAATATTCAATGTAAATGCAGAAATCACTTATGACCCGCTCGTAAGCCAACCCCCCAACTTTTCCCCCTAGATTTTGTCCAAAAAAGGTCGGCTTTCGAACGAGTATTTACGGTAGTTATATCACTTGCATAATACACGAAAATAAACATCAAATTTCAAATGCTATAAATCTGCCATATTCCCATATACTATACACAATACTTCACATTTAAAAAAAAAGGAATTTTAACTATGTATTATGACACTATTAAAGCTATTTGTATTATAGTCTTACATATTGTTTATGTGACTTGTATTTTAAAAATAGTTGAATATTCTGTGCACTTATGTTTTGCCAGAGCGACTTCCATCCATCATTGGTTTGGACAGAAATTGTTTCCTTTATAAAAGGATCATATGAAGCCCTGGAATGCTCAGAAGGCTACCTTAACAAGGACCAATACATTTCTATTGGAAAGAAAAGAGCCCCAAACTTTGATAGCGATAGACCTCTAATTTATGATATATTTCTACGCTATAACAAATACTTGAAGGATAAAAATTTATTTGATGAAGCTGATGTTGTTTTTCATATCTACGGAAGACTAAAAAACACTGTAAGTAGTGATAATTTGTTCTTTGCTTTTGTGAAATGAATTTAAAAGATTTGTGATGCTGTATTGTTTTTTTAAAGTAAAATGGATAATAGGGTTTTTGTTTATATCTTTACAAAACTAATTTCAAATTATTTGGTTCATATTTATGTGTTAGGTCATAATAATTTGGCTAATATTTGACTGATAGACAAATCTTTTAGCCTGTAATATTATACTATCAGTCTAATTGCTTTATTATTAATTAATGTAGTTTTTTTTTCATTGTTTAAACATTTTAAAAATAAAAAATTACTTTTTTTTTACACCAACACTTTATTTAAGCAAAGTGAAATTTAGAAAATCGTATAATTATTCCTCCATTAATGTTTGGAATTTTTTTTATGATGTCACAGTCAGGGAACATCTACTGGAGTCCCCACAATATCTACATTGATGAAACTCAGGACTTTTCCCAAGCTGAGCTGGCCCTTCTGGTGTCACTGTGTCGCTTCCCCAACCAGATGTTCCTGGCTGGGGACACTGCCCAGAGCATCATGAGAGGAGTTTCATTTAGGTTTGCTGACTTGAAGTCCATATTCTTCCATAGGACCCACCAGAAACTAGCTGGACAAACACAAGTCAAAGTTAGTAGAGAATTTCTTGTCAACTTCCTCATTGCACAGGTTTTCTATAGCCCTATGGCATTCCAGGATGCTAGAATTTGTTGGTTTTTTTTAGAGTAAAAATACTACTAGAAAATTCCTTGAATGGCAAAATTTATCTTTGAATATCTTGAAATTTGAAAAAAATTTTCTCTCCTGAGAATGGGTTGAAAATATTCATGTATCCCTCTTTTAATTTGTTTTTTACTGAGTGTGGTATCAGTTTTTTTAATGACTGAATTCTGGGCTTTAACATTTTTGAAATATCCAGGAAGTTTATATTTCTACTGAAAAACAAAATAGCATTGGATTATAGTTTTGGTGCAAAAACTGTGATTATTTATTGCTTTTAATTACTCCTTGAAATTTCTTCCTCTCAATCAGTGTGTTCCATGGATCTAAATCAGCACCAATATTGGTTAACTCAAGAGTTCCACAAGAAACTGTCCCAGGCCCCCTACTCTTTCTAATTTATTTAAATGATTTACTCACCAGCATTTCAACAGGAGTATACAAGCCCGTATTGATTACAAACTGGCCGTTCTCTGTCACAACTTCTTTTCGGACTCATGCCCATCGTATCTTACTGAACTTTTGTCGGTCTACTCACCCACTCGCCAGCTACGATCTTCTGCAGACACACGCGTTCTCTCTGTTCCAACAACACACACCAAAACATTTGGTGAAAGGTCGTTCTCTTTTTGTGCAGCCAAACAATGGAATTCTCTACCATTTCAGATACGTAGTATTCAAACAACCAAGTCCTTCAAGACTGCACTTAAGACACATCTTTTCAAAATTTATTTTCAAAATTGATGAAACAACATTTCTTGTAAATGATTAACGTAGCTTATGTATAATGTACTGTAATTTTGTGTGTTTGTTGTGATATGAAAGTTAATTTAATACTTATAGGTATGTTATTTCTTTCATGTAAAGCGCTGTGAGCCCAGTTCCTTACTGGGATACAGCGCTATATAAATAATCAATTTATTATTATTATTATTATAATACGCACCACAACACTCTATCTCAAAATTTAAGATGATAAATAGAGATAAATAAAATAATCTAAAAATTCAATAATTTAATTACAGTACATGCGATCGATCTGAAATTTTGACACATCATTAATATCATCGGCACAAAACTGCCTGCAAAATTTCAGCTCGCTAGCTTATGAGGAAGTGGGTTAAAAATCAATCCAAAGTTTTTTCGGCAATCAAGGACTCAAACAGACGCCACAAGTTAATATAAAGGATTTAAAAAAACAAAAAATTAAAAAAAACAAAAAAAAACCCAAAAAGTCAGAATATTTCATTCAAGGAAAAAAACTAATCCAAACTAAAGATGCAAAATACTTAGGAACAATAATAAATGAGAAAGTATGGAATAATGAAGTAATTAAAAAATTAAATAAAACCTTAGGCTTTATAAAGAGAAACTTTTACAGATGTAATAAAAATATAAAACTAAAATGCTATCTTACTACATGTACCTCACTTTGGTGAGACTTGTACTAGAATATGCATCTTCTGTATTGGACTCATCCACCAAAGAAAACATAGATAAACTAGAACAAATTTTTTTAAAAACCTGCCAGATTCATTACTGGAGAATATTCAAAACTGGTGTAACACCATTAATTGAATCATTAAACCTTGGAACAGAAGAGGATAAAAGAACAAAGAGCAAAGAAGTAATAATCCATAAGGCATTTAAATCTCGGAAATACAACACAAAGATAATATAATACTACCCTCAGATAGACTTAGTGATAAACACAAATTCTTGTTTTTCCAGTCTGGAATTTCGAATATGGAATGGGTTGCCTAATGAAAACAGGGAAACCAACACTCTATCAACATTTAAAACTCTAATAAAAATGCAAGACTAGACATAAGCGATGGACGCAAAAATCTTCTGCATAGAATTGAGCATCTGTAACAAATAAGATAAGATAAGACTGTTAAGTAATAATCAATTTAGTCTCCTTAATGTATTCCTGATTCACATCCAAAATATTTTAGTTAGTTTATAGATTTCAAGTGGACTTTAGAATATTTCTATGGCATCCGTCCATCCTCAAGGGATGATGGCGTTTCCTCCTGCCCCTCCACCCCCCCTCCTCTTTCTCCTGGCCCTTTTCTCCTCGCTCCTGGCTGCAAGGGAAGCTTCCGCGACTAGGATGCCCTCGCGTACTTTTGCCCGCCAGGAGGTGCGCTCCTCAGCAATGGTCTCCCACGTTTTATGGTCAATCTGCGCCAGAGTCATGTCTTTCTTGCAGACATCCTTGAAGTGCAAGCAGGGGCGTCCTCTTTTCCGCATACCAGTTGCCAGCTCGCCGTAAAGCAAGGCTCTTGGAATGCGCTCCGAGCTCATCCTGCGGACATGTCCCAACCACCGCAGGCGCCTCTCGCTCAGGATTGAGTGCATGCTCAGCATATGACTCCTTTTAAGTACCTCGACATTCGTGATCTTGCCCTGCCACTTGATGTGCAGAATCCTGCGCAAGCATCGTAAGTGGAAGCTGTTGAGTTGCTTTGTTTGTTTGGCATAGGTCGTCCAGCACTCGCTGCCATAGAGGAGTGTGCTGAGCACGCAGGCCTGGTACACAGTGATTTTCGTCCTATCAGTGAGCTGTGCATTGTTCCACACTCTTTGATTCAGCCTAGCCATTAATGATGCAGCCTTGCCGATTCTGGTTTCAATTTCATTTTCCAGGGAGAGTGTGCTTGTGATGTTACTGCCAAGGTAGGTAAAATCCAAGACGACATCCAATTGAAGGTGTTTCCCTCAATAGAGATTGCTGGAAGGCAGTCTGTTCCTTGTCTCATAATGTTGGTCTTTTTGAGGCTTATCGTTAGACCAAAAATATATATAGAATATTTATTATTGGCTAATTTCATTATAACTTAGAAAGTCTAAGTTTACAAATATGAAATTGCAAAAAATTAATGTTTTGCTTCAGATTCTTTTTTAAATGTTACCCTTAACATTCAAGGTTGAACATCAGCCGTAAATTTTTCAAGATTAGAATACAAATTTAATGTTAATTTATATAAAGGTTTAGCATAAAGATATCAACTTTTAATTTTGTCTACTCTCAGAAGCCTGACAAAATTCGACAGCTGCGACACAATTATCGATCTCACACAGGAATTCTTGCCCTTGCTTCAGCCATCCTTGACATTATTCTAGAGCTTTTTCCTGAGACCATTGATAAACTTGAAAAAGATCAGGGAATGTTTGATGGACCAAACCCTGTCATTATTGAGACTTGTAAACCAGGTTAGAGATTTTTAAAAAAAACCTTGACATTGTTGGGACTGCGACATCAAAGATAGCAATCTGACCCCCCCCCTTTCCCAGTATATATATATATATAGTTACCATAATAGGACACAATAATCTTCAGTATAAAATGAATTTCTGTAAAAAAATAAGATAAAATAAGAATATATTTGACATTTTTTAATGAGATAAATTTAACTAGTTATGTAAACTTGAACTTTCTGAAGTAGTTATATTTTTTTTAAAAATCTTCCAAATAATACAATCAATGTACATTAGTTTAGCAATAGCCATCTAAGAAAAAATTTTCAGTTCTGTGAATTCTTATTATTGACATATGCCAATATGGTTTGTTCACATATGTATAGAGGACTTAGCTCTCCTTTTGAAAGGCAACACAAGGGACACTACTCCCATTGAGTTTGGGGCCCACCAGGCCATTTTAGTTGTAAACGATGAAGCTAAAAATAATCTCCCAAGTCAGCTAAGAGATGGAATAGTTTTAACCATCTACGAATCCAAAGGCCTCGAGTTTGATGACATTCTCATCTACAACTTCTTCAAATATTCTCAGGTTGCTCATCTTAATGCTTTTTTAAAAATTGATGATGAAAGTTGATCATGGACATTTGCCTGCCAGATATTTCACTAGAATTTTTTGTAAAAAAATAAGGCTCAATTGTTTTGATAACTAAATATGGGCTACCAAAATTTAGTCTATGCATTAGGATTTAAATTTCAACTGACAATAAAATATTTTTGTGTAACATTTTGGAGCCATAAAAGAAAATAAAATTCTATTTTTATTTTAAAAATTTAACATCCAGTTATATTGTTTGTTCCAAAGTTTAAATAAACTGATTAAATTGATTTAAAAATTCTTATAAATTTTCCCCTCCCACCCTGTATCTTACTTAAAGGCATCAAAAGAGTGGAGAGTTGTGACAAAATTTTTAAATGAACTTGTTGAAAAGTTAAAGAAGCCAAAGAATCAAGAGAGCAGAACTGAGAGTTTAGTGGTGCTCAATGAAGGTAAAACATTATTGACCAAATCATAATCACCACAAATAACAACCTAATCATAATCTGAAAAAAATAACAGTATTATTATCATCTTCCAAAAATGACAACATAATCATCTGCCAAAATCTAATTATAATCTGCCATTAATAACAATATATTCTTTGAATGCCATATTATATTCTGCATCTTACAGAAATGTCAAACTATTCTTGACCATCTATCAAGTACATTGTACTGTAAAACTTAAAGGAATAAAATTTTCTTAATTACCTAATAATGGCAATCTATTTTTAAATCCCTTATATTAACTTCATCGACCGTCTCTCTCTGTCTGTCATGGGCGGGCGGGCGGAAAAACAAATGTCAAAAACAACTTCCCGTGATTCGATCGAGCTGAAATTTGGCACACGGACCCGTCTCACCTAACAATGCATCGTATCAAAATTTCAGATCGATCGAACGTACCGTAATGTTAAGTTTATCTATAAAAACTATATGTAGAGGTCGCTATCGTTTACATTTTACGGGTCACTTGACTTCAGGCCAGCCACCGGTGAACAGATCTCTTGCTTAAACCAGGTATACCGGCGTGCTTTTGTTTACATTTGGCGTGTTACGGTGAGCTCGGCCCAGCGATCGGTGACAAGACCTTTCCCCTCTCCCACCCCCCACCCTTTTTGGGTTAAAAGCAAAAGGGAGTAAAGACAGATTCAGTCTGTAGATATTTGTAAATACTTTAAGTTCTGTCTCATATATAAGGGATTTATAGTCAAAAACTTTGTTTTTACGGGTTTGTTTTATTAATCATCATTCTTTATTTACTACTCTTAGAATAGACAAACTATTATTGATCTTTTAAAATAAAAGAAAGTTCTTAAAACATTTCATTCTTTAAAAAATATAAATATGCTATTGATGCACTCAATTTTGTAAGTTAAAATTTATATCTAGTCTTTAAGTTGACATTGCATTTTTTTTCTCAAATTAGAATTCAACTCTGATAATAATACAATAGTAAAATAACAATATAATTCTGTCAAACTTTGCTCTGGCTGGCCCTTGGTTAACAAGGAAATATAATCAGTACCAGCTTGAAACAAAAATTGTTTAGCCAAGCCTATCAATTTTTTTTTCAGATGTGCTACAACAGCCTGGTCGACCTAGACCTCTTACTTTTGAAAAACACCTGCACAAGCTGCTGGACACTGACCTAAAACAACTGTACACAGCAGTGACCCGGGCCCGAGTCAACGTGTGGATCTTTGATGAAGATGCAGAGAAACGAGACCCGATGTTTGAGTATTTCAAAGCCCTTAATCTGGTGAAAATTTTGGGTGCTGAAGAGACAAACAATGATAATGAAGGTATATTTAAGGTTATTAAAATGTAGGCACTTAGATGTGAACAGCTATGAGGTTAGTTCTTGTACACTGGGATGCTAATATCCAAGTACAATACATTACAGAGAAACAGAATACATTATGTCATCAGTTTATAGTTATTAAAGGAATTTTTAACAATGCCAAAGTTTTTCCCAATCATTTTATTTTTGCAGAGAGTGTTAAGTCGTTGCCATTAATAGATTCAAGCCAAACAGCTGCTGCTGTCTGGTTTACATCAGATTTGTCTTGAGTTGCATTTGGGAAATAATATCATTTAAAGACCGAAATAAACATCTATTTAATAAAAATAATTATGAGGGGAAAATAATAGTCATGTAATGCTTTTGAAAGAGATTGAAACAGAAAAAAATATAGATTTAAGTTTTAGTATCATTAATTGGACCAAAACTGAGATTGGTCATAAGACTCCCATTGTATTTTTTTTTCTTTATTTACCTGTGCCAAAAAAAAACATCCAGTAATGTTCAATGCCTGAAATCTAAAAATGTCATGCCTGCTTAATGTCAGTTATATTATTTGAAATTCTGATAGGACAATGACACATTTACGCACCAGATTTTTCTAACTAAATGCTTGTGTAAATTGTTTAATTTCAAGGCAAAGGTTTCATTGAAACATCAACACCAGAGCAGTGGAAGCAAGCAGGGGACAAACACATGGAACAGAAGAAATATAAATTGGCCGCCAATTGTTACAAGTAAGCTTTTGACAGTTTTAAGCAATACATTTTGTAAAGCAAAGATTTTATTTTTATTACAATCACCTAAATATATTTATATCAAAGATGAGACATTGTTTATATGTTTCTATTTGTCTGGGAATTAATTTTTTTGGCTGAATTGAATAAATGAAAATTTAATTGCAACAGAAAAGCCAACCAGACTAACCTAGAAAAACTGGCCAAAGCCTTCATTACCTCTGAGGAAGCTGCCTTGGAGGCAAACAGTTCGGCGAAGAAAGGGAAACTGCTCTATTTGAAGGCTGGGGCCCAGTTTTTGTACTGTAAGGCCAAGGAGCAAGCTGTTAGATGTTTTCACCATGCACAGGAATATAAATATGCTGCTCTCACTTTGGAGAAATTAGGAAAGGTAAATCTTTTTTTTATACTTGTGGAAATCTTCACTGAAGAGTTCCTAATAGAGACATAATATATATATATATTTGTAGTTGACCAGAGACACGAGAATAATTATTAATTACATGATACATAGCTCACTAAGTTCTGAAAGCACATTATAAAATATATAACAAAAACTATTTTTACCATTTTGGATTTCTTTATTTTTCAGTTTGAAGATGCTTCAGGGCAATATGACCAGGTTTCTGACCTCAACAGTTCAACCCGCTGCCTCGAACAGATTGGCCAATACCAGCAAGCCATAAAAAAGAGGGTGGAGAACAACCAGTTTACAGAAGCCGTGGATTGTTTGCACAGATATCAGAACCTTGTCAAGGTAGATGCATAATGTTAGATTTTTACACAAAAATCACTCGTGAAATAATAAATTCTGTGTTTTCCACAGCCAAGGGTAAATTTTTGGTAGACAGCACTCATAGGCAATGTTCCCTGTAAGCTGCGTGGCTGGGCAGATATCTGACCAACGCCACACAGCAGTTTAGAATTACTGTGCAGCAAATTTTGTAAAATATTGCACTAAAAATGTATGCTGTGCTACTTTGCACACATTATTTTTACTTTGCACCCGAGTATTTCTACTTTGCACTAGGGGGTGGCTGGATATCTAGCATGCCGGATATCTGGCACTATCCAGATTTGTCAAATACTTATGGCAGATCCGGGTTGGATCTGGATATCAATGTAGTTAAGAATTATTTAAAATAAAATAAAATTAATTGAATATAAGAACAGTTTTTATATAGTCCGTTAACTGTTAACAGGTCCTGAGATTGGGACCGGTCCTGTTATAACCATAACTTCAATTATTCGGTAAAAAAATAAGCTTATTACCCGGAATTCATTTTTTAGTGTGCTACGGCTGCATACGAGAGAAAACACGCAAGAGACATCAAAGCGCCTTCTGATTATTCTGGTATATAAATAGTATACACGTTATCACTATTAGATGAGTTAGGTTGATTACCAATTTTTTTAAAAATTCGCTGTGATGTCAAAATGTGAATAATGGTAAAAGCCACAAGTGTTGCTATTTTAGGGGGTGGCCGGATATCTGGGTATCTCACAATATCCGGATTTGCCAAATACTTATGGCATATTTTTGCCAGATCTGGATATCAATAAAGATATTACTTTACTACATAAGATAACAAAGTAAGTTAAGTAACAGTATATTAAACTTATATTGTCTGAATAAAAGAACATGTTTTATTATGGCTCTAGATCACGATTTCTTGTACACTACATTACACACTCAGTACAACACTGTTCGCTTGGTACATACTACACAGTTTGTTGAACTTCCTTCTAGTTCATTCATTCAATTCATTTTAAAATGTTCATCATTCATGTTGACAGTGTCACAGACTGTCATTGAAGATAGCAGATACTCTCCAAGTGTTGGATAATAAATATTTTAATAAATAGTATTAAATACTAAATAGAAAGTAGTAAAGTACACACCCTTAGCCCTTACACTTAAACTATCCGGATCTGGCAAATAATAAAAAAAAACAAGGGCTGTGGAAATTAACTATTAATTTCTCAATTAATCGTTAAATTTTTAACGATTAAAATTTTTTTAATGATTAATCCACCCACCACTTAAAAATGTACTGGAAGTCAAAAAGTAAAATATTTCGGCCAATAAATATAAAGTAATATCCGGACGATTACACAAATATTTTGGTTTTAAATTAATTTAAATAGGGCTGCGGAAATTATCGATTAATTACTCGATTAATCTTTAAAAATTTTATCGATTAAATATCGATTAAAATAATTTTAATTGATAAAAATTCGATTAAAATTTAAGAAAATATTTATATTTTTTAAAATTTTTAGTAATAAATAATTAATTATTAATAATTAATAATAATTTATATATATTTTTTATGCATAAACATCTCCCGCGTAATATTAAAATTAATTTTATTAATTTATGTGGACCGGAAGAAAATTTAAAAAAATTGTGGACATACAGGAACGAAAGCAAGTGAATAAAAACGTGGTAAAAATGGCTGACACTATCAGTGCAGGGAAGCAGGGGAAATAACTCAATACAATTTTTTTTAAAGTCAATACCTGTTTTTGTTACTTCCCTTGAAATGTTCAGTGTAATGACGTCATAAATTTCTATTTTTGGCTTTAATCGAAATTATTGATTAATTAATCGATAAATTTTCAAAAGTTAACGATTAAATTTAAATTAATCGATAACAGCCCTAGTTTTAATCTATTGACTGACGTGAATGTTCAAAATGTTGATAAAGTTTATTGTGTCCATTGAGAGAAATCGTTTGCTTACCATGCAATGTTCCCTCTTAGTCTAAGCTTTGTTGGTCCGTGTGCAAAGTTAAAAAAAACTTGTGTGCAAAGTTGCTTAACATCCATTTTTTGTGCAATATTTTACAAAATTTGCTGCGCTGTGATTCTAAACTAGACAAGGACTAAGGCAGGGAGACTCACTGTCTTGTATGCTCTTTAACTTAACGTTAGAAAGAGTTATTAGAAACATAAATATTGACACTCGAGGAACAATAACTGGATACTTCCTGAGGGAAACTCAAGAACCTAAAGCTATTGGCACTTTCTATAGCCAACCCATCCAGTACCTTGCATATGCTGAAGACAAAGCCCTGCTTGCTAAAAGTACTAAAGACATATCAAAGTCATACATTGAATTAGAAGACGCATCACTGCAAGCAGGGCTGGAAGTCAACAACGAAAAAACAAAATACATGACCCTAGAAAGAGAAGAAAGGACAGGTGAAGACATTAAAATTAGGAACCAGACTTTTGAAAAAGTAAATCAATTCAAATACCTAGGATCAATACTAAATGAAAGGAATGAATTAATGATAGAAATTAAAGAAAGAATATCAGCCGGTAATAGAGCATACTTTAGTAGCCAGAATATCCTCAAAAACAAAAATATTACAAGGGAAACAAAGAAAACTCTTTATAAAACTGTCATCAGACCAGCTGTAACATATGCAAGTGAAACTTGGACCTTGACAAAAACTGCAGAAAACCTGTTAAATACATGGGAGAGGAAAGTTCTCAGGAAAATATATGGACCAACAAAGGATGAGTTCGGATGGAGAATAAGAACCAACCATGAACTATACAATCTATATCAGGATACCACAATAGTTGCAGAAATAAAAAAGGGCAGACTGCGCTGGGCAGGACACCTAGAAAGAATGTCAAATGATAGAGGAGTAAAGAGGGTACACCACCAAAACCCCAGAGGAAAACGGCTCAAGGGAAGACCTAGGCTTAGGTGGATGGATGACATAGAGAAAGATCTACAACAACTGGGCATCCAATATTGGAAAAGAAAGGCGTTGATAAGGACTGAGTGGAAGGAGGTCGTGAGGCAGGCCCAAGCCCTACATGGGCTGTAGCGCCACAGGGATGGATGGATGTGATTCTAAACTCCTGCGTGGTGAAGTTCAAATATCTGCGCAGCTGCGCTGCTTAAAGGGAACATTGCTACAATGGTTCTAACACTTTGCTGACATATCACCTGCAAACCAAACATGCACTACAGTATCAGAAACTTCAGTTGAGACAATCTAAAGCTATGTGAACGATTGTTCAGCTCTGCTGGTTATAATTATATTGTCAATAAGACCCGCTCATCACTTGAACCAAATTAATGTCAATACACTTTTCTGTTTGCGTTGTTGGTTAAAAGATGTCATGTCATATAAAGAAGACATTCCAGTGTTATTTTGATTTGCTACAATTATTTTAATAAATGTTACTTATGACACCATAAATTTCAATTTTTGGCTTTAATCAAAATTAACGATTAGTTAATAGTTAATTTTTCAAAAGTTAACGGTTAAATTTAAATTATTCGTTAACAGCCCTAAAAAAACATATCCGGCCACCCCCAACTTTGCACACGAGAATTTTTACTTTGCACGCGGACCAACGAACCTTAGAGGGGAACATTGCTCATAGGATATTTAATTGAACTATTCTTTGAGAAAGAGGAAATAGAATCATGCTCAAATCAGTAGAAAAAAATGTGTGAGCGCCCCTTATTCCAAGTTAAAATTTTTGCCACTTGTCTAAATAAGAAAAAGTTCCCATCAATATAAATAAAAAAGACGCCCCTCCCCCCTTCCCCATCTTTCTGAAACTAAGAGGGTCATCATAATAAAAAGAACAAAGGCACCAAGTAAAATCTTTGTCCCATTACAAGTAATCTAACAAAAAATTTCTAGAATTCTTTAAAAGTATAGGTTAGTTGATTAAAAACTATTTTTTTAATAGGTATACATTTAATTACTAAATTACTAAGCCTAAGTTAATTTCTCTTTCAAGACATTTGAAGTTAAATGTCAAGCTCTTCCTGAGAGTCTATTAAAGAACAAACCAAGTGAAGATCAGTCTGAAGACAACTTGTGGTTGAAGTAAGTTGTAGTTCATTAATTAAGAGCAAATATTTTAAATGTTTTAAATACAATCTATGCTCCCTAATTGTTTTTAAAAAAAAAGATTTTAAACAAAAGAAATAAGTAAAATATTCAGAAACAAATTCAATATTTGTATTAATTAAATAAGTGAATCATAGATGCCTGCACTCACACAAAATTATAGGGTGATCAGTAATAAATGTAATAAATTCCAAGGACCCTAGTACTTTAAACAAAATGATTAGATCATCAGTAAAAAAAAATTAAATGTAATAAATTCCTCTATATCTTTACTATTTGGATTCCTTCCAAAGAATCATGGGGTTGTCATTATTTAAATAATCTGAATGAAAATAATCCATCATTTGTTAAAATTAAATTTTTTTAAAATATTTAACTTTGGTAATGGCATGGCTGAACATAAATCTTTTACTGTATCAACCTTTTTCAACCTAAATTTCAACAACTAAGTCTTTCCCACCAATTATTACTTTCATATTTATTATGTTTAAAATTTCAGTTATTCTCAAATTGCTTAAATCTATTTTTTTTCAAGCACTTCAACACATAGTTTGTTAACCATCAAACTAACAAAGAAATTAATGAACACTTTTTAGACACTATAAACAACATAAACCTAGAACAGATAGTAAAAAAAGCAACAAGGAAAAATAAAACTCTAGATTTATTCTTAACAAATAGACCAGGACTAGTGATAGACTGCAAAATAATTCCAGGACTGTCCGACCATGATATTGTTAGGGTCACCAATACAATAAAAACTAAAATTAATAAGATACCTAGAAGAATAATCTATCTTTGGAATAAATGTAATTCAATAAAACTACACCAATCAGCGGCTAACTTCCAACAAAATTTCCTAAGTAAATTTAACACAAATAGCCCAGTAGAAGAAATTTGGAAAGATATAAAAACAAATCTAAAAACTATAATGGATGAGAATGTTCCAACAAAACTAACATCAAATAAAATTAACAAATGCTGGTTCAATTCTAGATTGAAAAAGCTATGCAAACAAAAAGAGAACTTATTTAAGAAATATAAAGCTACCTATTCATATAGGATACACAAAAAATACTTAAAGATTAAACACTTGACACAAAAACTTAGTCGAAACCTCCAAAATGAATATATAAACAATGTAATTACCAAAGATAACAATAAAAACTTATGGTCCTTTATCAAATCTAAAAAAATGGAACCTTCAGGAATAGCCACACTAAAAGGCTCAAATAATAAAACCTATAATGATAATGAAACTAAAGCTAATATCCTTAACACATATTTTGCATCATCTTTTTCTGCCTCAGGCGACAAGGAAGTTTTAATAAATTTAAATAAAATGGAGGAAATAGGTAACATAACTGTAGATGAGATAGGTATACATTCACTCCTAAAAAACTTAAAAATAAACAAAGCTACTGGCCCAGATGATTTGCCTGCAAGATTATTAAAAGAACTAAGCAATGAACTGTCCCCAATCCTTGTAGTTCTCTTTCAAGCCTCTCTAAACCAGGGTAAAGTGCCCCAGGATTGGAAATTAGCTAACGTAACTCCACTCTTTAAGAAAGGGGATAAATCAGACCCTGGTAATTACAGGCCTGTATCACTTACTAGTATCACCTGTAAATTACTAGAACACATAATATATAGTAGAATAGTTAACCACCTTGACAAATATAATGCCCTATGCCCACATCAACACGGCTTTAGAAAAAACAGATCATGTGAAACACAATTAATAGGTTTAATAGATGAACTATCAAAAGGCTTGGACAAAAATGATCAAATAGATACAATATTACTAGACTTCTCAAAAGCATTTGACAAAGTTCACCACCTTAGTTTACTTAAAAAACTTAACTACTTTGGAATCTCAGGTTCCTTACATCACTGGATCCAAGACTTCCTTTTGGGCAGGGAGCAAACTGTAATAATTAATGGATCTAAATCTGCACCAATAAAGGTTAACTCAGGAGTTCCACAAGGAACTGTGCTAGGTCCCTTACTCTTTTTAATTTATATAAATGATTTACCCAACAACATCTCAACAGGTACAAAAGTTAGGTTATTTGCTGATGATTGTATAATCTATAGAACAATTAAATCAGAACAAGATAGCAAAATTTTACAAAAAGACTTAGATGAATTGATAAAATGGGAAACTAACTGGAGTATGTCTTTCCACCCAGAAAAGTGTCAACTGTTAAGAGTAACAAAGAAAAAGAAACAAATAAATTCAAAATATTACATTCATGGAAAAGAACTGACCCAAACTAAAGATGCAAAATACTTAGGAGTCTTAATAAATGAGAAACTATCATGGAATCCCCATGTCAATGAAGTTATTAAAAAATCAAACAAAACCTTAGGCTTTATAAAAAGAAACTTTAACAAATGTAATAGAGATATAAAACTAAAATGCTACCTCACTTTGGTGAGACCTGTACTAGAATATGCATCTTCTGTATGGGACCCATCCACCAAAGAAAACATTGATAAACTAGAACAAATTCAAAAAAGAGCTGCCAGATTCATTACTGGAGAATATTCGAAACTGACAAGAATAACACCATTAGTTAAATCATTAAACCTTGAAACACTAGAGGATAGAAGAACCAAGAGCAAAGTAGTAATCATACATAAAGCAATTAATTCTAATTTAGAAATACAACACAAAGATAACTTAATACAACCCTCAGATAGACATAAGGATAAAAACACCTTTCTTATTCCGTATGCAAGAACAAACACATACAAGTTTTCCTTCTTCCCGTCCGGAATTCGGGCGTGGAATGGGTTGCCTGAAGAATCCAGGAAAACCAACACTTTATCAACATTTAAATCTCTAATAAAAATGCAGGACTAAACACAAACCATAGATAAGCGTAGGACGCAATAATCTTCTGTATAGAAGGAGCGTCTGTAAACAGATAAGATAAGATAAGATAGTAAATTTAAAATGCTTCTTAAAACAGTCAAGCAATTATATGCAAATGATTTTGACCCTTATTTCTCGTGAACTTTTTATACATATTGTCCACAGTTCTTCTTACGTTAAACACTTTTATATTAATTATTTTAAATATTGAAACTGTTATTGTAAATGATCCACCAAACTAAGGTCAGCTGAGTTCCAATACAAGGAGGGTAAAATTGCAGATGGTCATCACACACTTGCCAGGGTGACTAATAGGTTGAAGAAGATTGATCTCCTGAAAAGGATGGTATTCTGGAAAGAGGCAGCTGTGCTGCTGCATGATGAAGGTGCTGTTAATGTTATGTTACAGGATTCAGGTTATAGTTACTTGTGTGTAGGATCAGTGGCGTAGCTAGACCTTTTGCCGCCCGGGGCGGTCTCCAATTTGCCGCCCTTTATAATTAGATAGTATCATGGTTTTTATAAATAAATAAACATAAATAAATAATTGTAATTGAAACAAAGTAAATGTGGCGAACATTTCTACCATTGAATGCCATATTTAAGTTAGTGGCAATAAAGGAGGCCAAATAAGATGTTATACCTATAAATACATATTTTTATAAAAATACGAGATACTTTTTTTTTAAAGGTTACAAGAAAGTTACTGAGGTTGCACCCCCCCTCGATGAGACAAACGTATTCCAAATTCACACCAAAAATTATATTACCAATTAGTATGATTTTATTTTGTATTTATAAATAAATGATTTAATTACATTTTTACAAACAAATTGTGTACATTAGTATGTAAACATATTATTTATGCATTTATTTTCCTAACTTTCATAGTAGAAAAATTGTGTATTGTGCTATCAAAATTTAAATAATTTGTTATATTTTGTTCTTTTTCTATAGACAATATTGCAAGATTTTGTAGTCTTAAATCAAGGGTCGGGAAACTTTTTTGTCTGAGAGAGCCATACATTATTTTTAAAACTAAAAATTCAAGTAAATGTGTGCATTTTGTGTAATTTCAAAACTAAAAGTACCATAATTATGTCTCTTAATTCTTTTTAATATCATTGTTATGCTGTTTATTGTTTATGCAATTCAAAGGAATCTGAATAAACGTTTTTTTAAAGAATAGTCAAACATTTGTCTGAGAGCCAGATGCAGCCATCAATAGAGTCACATCTGGCTCGCGAGCCATGGTTTCCCAACCCCTGTCTTAAATCATGCACTCATTGTGGAACGAAGATAATTTTTTATCAACTTCAGTTTGGAGAATCTCCTTTCACAACTAGCGACACTGATAACAATAATTGTTATAAAAATTCTTAGAATACAAAATACACAAACAAATTGTGCAATGAAAACAATATATTTAAGCTTTATTTATAAACTAATACGACAAGCAGACCTTTTCCTCTATTTTCCCAACGCAATGCCTCTTTTTGTAGTATAGGTACAGCCACAAAACCTGGATCATTTTTCTTTCATTATGGAACTGTTCTTTATCAATATCAATAAAATCATTTATTTGACATTCAATTTCTTCACTTAGTAGGTTACATGGGATTATACACGAATATTTTCTGATCAAAGAGTTCTTTTAATTCCTTTATAGTTCGATCCATGGAATAAAACATTTCTTGTTGAACTTCATGTTTTTAAGATAGGACCACGTCTTGTGAATTTTCCCCACTCACATGTTTTTCCCTTCTAACTTGGCGTTTCCTTTATTTTCTATAAAGTAAATAAACGATTCTACAACTTTAATTTCGCCAACATCAATAACTACGTATCTTTTAATTTGACTAGTTTAATATTTGTGGGAAATATCTGAAGAGCTGTCATTTGACATACAAAAGTTTTTAGCTTGCTTTAATTGGTCCATTATTGTTTTTCTCGCTGCACCTCTCAATAGGTCTATGAATTCATTTTGAATCATTTTCCACAAATAGGAGACACTATATTTATTACCCATCTTAATTTGTACTAAATGTTCACATAATACTGGATCGTACTTGGCCAACAAATCCATAAGCTCTAGAAAATGTCCTATATTTTCATTGAATTGATGTCTTCCTCATGAATACTTTCACGATGACCTCTCAACGCCAAATTTTGTTTAGCTTAGAATCTAATTATATCAAGTATTGTGAGAATTTCCTTTAATTTTTCTTATTTAACTTATTTCTTTATCAATATTCTGTTGTTGTAGTTTATCAAAAGTTGCACCATGTCCAATTCTTATTTCTAATTCCCTCCATTGGGAAAATGATCGAATCTGCAGTAGACTTAACTCATGTTGACTTATTCAGGAGTCTCAACTCGTGTTGACTTATTTTGAGATTAAATTTCCACTATTTGTTAAAACTATTTTCCGTGTTAAAATTTATATTAGACAAAATCATCAAACAGCTGTTGACAGCAAAAACAATATATAGTTTTCTTCAATGGTGAATACACCATCCACGATCTTAACAAATTTTCACCATTGTGCAAAATTTGGGGAAAAAAAACAACAATCGCGATTAATCTTTCTTGTGAAAAATCGTAATAATTTTCACTAAAATAGACTAATTCAAACTATCTAAACATTACTTTAATAGGATATGCATAAAAGTTTTAGTGAATAAACGTATTTTAATGAAACACACACATTTTCTTTGTGCTACTTTAATGAAAAAAACAAACAAAAAGAAAAACAAAAAATTAATTTTTAATAAACTACCTTAGAATAATTTTCTTAAACTTAAACATTAATATAAATTACTACTTGCAAGTTAAACACAATATTTGAACCACAATGCCATGTAGGTACTTTTTCGAGTATCATTCTGTGCATGTCGAAAATCCACGCAATAACTGTCGCGGCGATATTAATAGTATATTCGGTCCAGCAGTGATGTGTTCCTTGTGTTGTTTTCTTATAAAAAGCGTCATCTGTGATGTATACCGCTTAATATTTAAAACAAATCGATACAATTTTTAAACGATTTTAAATTTCTTAACGGTTATGCGTTAGTTATAACAAACAGTATGTAATAAAAATGTATTGAGAATCCGTTAATTACGACTCGAAAGTACGAAAATTTTATTTTCTCCCGGGTTTTCCTCTTTCAAAAGAAAAAGGGCGTTTGTCCGAAAGGGCTGTACTTTTCAAATGCCCCCAAATGCCGCCCCCAAATCATGTGCCGCCCGGGGCGGACCGCCCCCCCCAGCTACGCCACTGTGTAGGATGCATAATGGAATTCTTACTGCTTTATAGGATGTATCGTTTTATTTTTACTGTAATAAGGGATGTGTAATATTATTGTTTCTTTTGTATGAAATCTGTGTTTTTATTGTTGCTTTTGTGTTATTTGTATTATGATATTGTTACGATTATATAAGGTGTGTGATGTTATTTTTACTGTTATGTAGTGTTCATTGTGTTACTGTTAGTGTTAGTGTTACTTAGGATGTCTTATATTATTTCAGGTATATAGTGTACTCTCACTCTAGGATATTATTACATTGTGTATTACTTTTGAAAATGATTACATTGTACTTTGATCTTTTACAATTTGGTTATTGTAACTGTAATTAAGAATGCAGAGCATTTCTCATTTCCCCAGGCACTGAGGAGGAGAGAAGAGAGGCTGTCCATCTCTTGATGAGGAGTGGACATCTGAGCACAGCTTTGGAATATGCCACACTAGGATTCTTTAAAAAGCTAAGAGGAGCAATCCATATCTCCATGGCTTTGGGACCTGATGAGGTAGTAATGTTTTTGATTTTTTCCATGGATAGTTTTTTTAAAATTTTTGTCACCAAAAGTCACCACATTATTTTTAGAGCCATGCCACCCCTCCCCAAACCGATCACAAAAAAATCATCAAAATTACTCTCTATAAAATCTGTTCCATACCACAACATTGTGTGCCTTAAATATCTCAGATTCAGCTCACATGGACTTCCACATCTGTCCTATATAGAAGTTTGTGTTAATCCTAAGCAAAATAGTGAGTGTGAATCCCACATATAATTAATAGGGTACATCACCCCCATATGTTACACTCTGTGTCAGATCTATAATGGGGCATGTCTGGGATTATCAGTCCTAGATATAATATATGTATATATAAATATAGATATACGTATATACTTATTTGTTTAAAAAATTATTATTTTCTATATTTTATATTCATGTCAAAGCAGTGACCCCTGCCCCTAGCAGGGGTAAAACGCTGTATAAGTTATCAAATTATGATTATTATTATAATAATATGGTGTATCTGTATTAGTATTAGATATAAAAAGGTGTATCAGTACTAGACATGTACTAGGTTGAAATGTCCTATATATAACAATGTGTATCACATCTATACATAAGAGGGTGTATCAGTCCTATACATAACAGGGTGTACCAGTTCTATACTTTAGGGGTTTAAATTTTGTTATAAAAACTTGTTTAATTTCTTTAGCCACCATTCATATCATTTTTTAAAAACTTTATCTTTACTGTAAATTTTGTATTTTTTTTCCAAGCTCCAAATTAAAGATCATTTGACTGCAGCCAAGAATATTTACAGTGAACTGGGAGACCGCTGTGGGGAAGCACTGACAAGTCTTTTGCTTGGACAACATGCAAAGGATCAGAAATTGTTAAATGAAGGTAGCTTCTAAGTGAAATTGTTTTACAGTGTCTCAAACGCTGATACAAAAAAGGACATGTTTATATTATATTTGAATATATTTAACTTTTAAAAAAATGTACAGCCTGTTTTTTTATTTCCAGCCTACAAATTGTTTGATGACCCAACTTCTCCACATTTACCTGGACAGCTGGAAAGTTTTGCTGCAATTATTGAAGTTTACAGCAGCAATGCATTGGTGTCTCTAGAAAACTGCAGTCTCTTTATTAGAAAAATCATTGACTCAGGAATAGAGGTGTGAACGTTTGCTCATTATTATTTTACATTACTAGACTGGCCAGCAATAATAACTGACACTATTTTGCATGGGTTCTTAATTTATATATTTTAAAATGATTTGCATTAAGGTTAAGCACAAATATTCTAGTACATTTATTATTTCTATATCTATTGCTGCAAATGATGTGAATAAATTTTTTATTGATAAATTGTTTTAATTTTTAACATATTTTTCCACCTCTTCAGTTTATACAAATTTTGACTGGGAGAAAAGAACAGTGGCAAAGCTACATGGAGTTCTATGGCCTAGAGCTTGACGGGACAAGGCAGAAGTTGACGTGGTATCCAAATGAACAGCCGCTATTTAAGAAAATATACACATCTGATGGTCATGCTACGTGTTACACAGTGGATGTCAAGGAGGTAAGTTGGAATGTGGGGTCATAGTAGCCGAGGAGCAAAGGATGGAGGAGGCTACAGACAGCAGAAGAGCTAGGAGAAAGGCCAAATCATTGGGAAGCACAGAACGCGTGTGCAAAAGCTGTGGAAAAGACGGTCACTCAAGGATAGGACTGCACCGCCACACGAGGAAAAGCAACCCAACCCAACAGTGATGCACCATTGTCTCTCGAGACGGAAGGATGCCGATGAGGAAGCTTAAGTGAGGAACTGAGCTGTGGAGTAGTTCTGGAACTTAAATCTCCTTTATTAGGATTTTCACATGTCACATTAATAAGATATTGTGTAAAATCAGCATGACATAGAAACAGAAAAATCCTTAAGCAAAATTCATGTCTCACACTTTCTTGTCTTAGTCTTATCTATACAGATGCTCCTTCTATACAGAAGATTATTGCGTCCACAGACCATGCCAGTCTGTTGGCAAGTGATGCAGCAATCACAGGCCATGGTGTTTTCCATGTATTACCCAGTCGCATTTGTTTCCCTAATTAGTGTTAGTTATCCATTCAGAGCTGGGTGGACACCCTTGGCCCCGGGAACAAATCCTTGCCTTCATGGAGATTCAACCCGGGACCATCAATAAGCCAGCCGATCACGCATGCCACTCAATCACTGTGCTCAAAATTCTCACTTCACATAAGCCAAAATCTTTTACAGCTTTAGGCAAGATATCTTTCGTTTCTTTAATATGAAACTTTTCAAATGACAACTTCATCCACACACACACACGCACACCAAACTCACACATTTTTTTCCACAGGCTGTCCAAATGCTGACCAAGTACACAGTGGAGAAAATCCAGAAGCTGACAAAAACTGTTAGAAGACGTCTGCTTCAACTGACTGAGCAGGCAGCACAGAAGATAACCCATTGGAGTCAGCACAACTACCAATCCAACAAGGAGGGTGACAGGGCAGTGGTTCTCAACTTGTTGATTTTAAATGTGAGCATGTGTGTAGAGTAGAGTGACAGGGAAGTGGTTCTCAAATTGTTTATCTAAAATGTGAGGATGTGTGTAGAGTAGAGTGACAGGGCAGTGGTTCTCAACCACTGTTGATCTTAAATTTGAGGATGTGGTTAGAGTAGATTTGAATTTCAGCCAAGTCTACAAAAAAGACCTGGTTTATGTTATCTGGCCATTTCTCCAGAATGATTGATTCTAAATATCTGGTTTCATATTGCCAGGCTACACCAATTTTTATTAAATGTATCACTTAAATTCCTTAGTGTATCAGACTTCATCTGTGTAATAGAACTTGCTGTCAAGTAACAAGACTTAAACACACTGTGTTCTGGTTAACAACTGTCTTTAATCACTCTATACAATCCACTGCCTTCAACTGTACAATCAACTACCTCGGTTGCCTCTTGAACCGTCTGTCTCCCGTCCGCTATCCTCCCAGTCCACAACCAAGCACGCTTACAGTTCACCTCACAAACCACGTGTTTCATACTAGGTCAAGTCCTTGCATGCTCATACAATGTAAACACAACAACACGTCTCTCACAATCTGCACTTAAATTTTAAAAGATTTCTCTATATTAAAATAAGATATCACTATAAATAAAAAAAAGATTGCCCTATAGTTAAATAATATTGCACTGTAATTAAATCAGATTGCCCTATTATAAATACAATTGCACTATAATAAAAACAAGATAGCCCAATTATTTAATAAGATAGCCCTATCATTTAATAAGATTGCACAATAACGAAATAAGATAGCACTATAATTAAATTTTGCTTTAATTAAATAAGATATCACTATAATGTGTAACCTATGCACCTCAATGGATAAATCACACTTTATTTAGCACAATATTATGTATTCCACAACCCTACCAGGTTGAGTTAGACAACAATATGTATCTAGCCACTGAGAAGTTAGAAAGGTGTGGCATGGCAGATATAAATAAAATTCTTCTGGACGAAGTCAGTTGGAAATCGGTGGATAGCTTGCTACAGTTCCTAGTTCCCTTGAGACTGTACCTTGATGTGGACATTGGGCGGGTCTTAACGGATTTTGCCATTGTTGAGAATTCAAAGGAAACCCTGACTCAAGTTGAAAGGTTGACATTTTAAGTTTTTGAATAATAAGTTTTGAAATAATTTGGAGATTGATAGATTGTAGATTAAAAATCAACTGGCTATGATGTATTTTTTAGCATCTATTTAAAACAAATTATTTTGAGTCAACCATTTTGTGGAAAAACACATGTTGTAATACATGTATTATGTCATGATCTTTTTCTTGAATAAGCTGTCTTGTTTGGTTTCTTAGCAAAATTGTCAAAATAAATGTGACATCTAGTTTAAAATCTATATTTTTGAAGATGTGAATTAAAATAAATTCATATTATCATTCCAAAACTTTATATGGTAAGAAATAATATTTTTTTAAACTTAGCAACAACAAAAAATGCTTTTCAGAAAATAGATGATACTGATTGTGTTTCATTAAAATTTAAAAGAAATTTTTTTAGCAACTGGTCATGCTTCAAAATACTTTATTTGATAATCAATGAATTTGCTGATTATTAGATTTTATTTACTCATCTTTAATGTATCTCATGGCCTAGATCTTTGCATTGATGTTTTGTTTAGATATTTCCGGTTGCGATGGGTAAGTGTCAACACTCGGATAGTGGCCAGGGAATTGCAGAGGTCGACATGCTGGGTCATAAAAGCACATTTTTGGTCATCTTTACTACAGCTGAATTTGGATGTGCAGAAAGAAGTAACACAATTTGAGGTAAGTCTCTGTCAGGACCAGTTGATGCTTTTCTATGAATAATTTTAGCATAATATTGAAATACTCTGCTGAAAAATGTTTTGTTGGAATTAAAGCATACCGACATAAATGTTTAAGTAAAAAAAATTTTAATAATATTTTAATTTTTCCATCATCCTCATCTTCCAGATTTCATGACTAAAAAATACTATTACTTTTGCATAAAGAAAAAATAAATAAATCACATAGGAAAGAATCATTATTCATATGGCCTTATAACATATGTATCAAGCTGATACCGATTTGGTGTCAAAGTGTAAAATCTTTCAACTTTGTGAATAATGATAAAATATGTTAGAACTTCATTCTTTGCTTTGAATGTATAAAGAATTTAAATGTTATTTTTTCAGATTGAAATAAATCAGAAATTGAAAAATAATGTTCCTAAAAACTTAGCGTCTCTTGGACTGTATCAATCTAAAGATGAACCTGATGGTCAAACACGAATACACTTAGCTGGCTCATTATTTGTGCAATCATTCAATGAGATCAGCTCTGCTAGAGACATGCACAAGGCAACCAATCTTTTCATAGAAACAATTAACCTCATTGGTCAGTGTAGTCAGGGAATGAGGCTGTCATCTTCAGAGTTGGAGTACATCATTTTCTGGATGGAGTTTCATTTCTGTGTGTCCATCTTTACCCTGGCCAATGTAAGTTTTCATGAAGTAAATTTTTTATTCCTCTAATTATAGAGCCCTCTTTTGCAAGAAGAATTCACTTTCTAAGACTTTTCTGATTTTATATTAAAATTATTTACTCTTCTTAGATAAATATCTTTGCAACTTTAGTTGAGATTCTGGTACTCCCTTCACAACCTGCATTTAAAAAAAAATATATAGACTCCTCCTACTCTAAATTTTTTAAAAACTTTTAGTAATGGTGATTTAAAAGCCTAAATTCTTGTGAACATTTTTTTAAAAAGTGGTCAAATCTTAAAATATGATACCATAAATTGAAACACAGCAACAAAAGATTCACTCTTGCAAAATTGCTTTTGTCTTTTCTCTTCTGATGAAACAAAGAAGAAATGCCAGAAGGTTAAGAAATTTAGATCCACTACTTTGTAATTTATTGCTTGAAACATCAACATTTTTTTTTACCTTATTCACTTTGTCAAAAATGGACTAAAGTCTCATATTTTCAATGCAGAGTGCATTGAATTTAATGTTTACAAAGAATAAATCTATACACTCTTTATCCAAAAATTAATATGAGCATTATTATACATGTAATTATTATTAGAACTTTGATCAATTAGAGGTAGAAAACTTAGACATTTGACTTTGGTCACACAGACAAGTCAATAAATTATGCTTAAGAAAATAAACTTATCAAGCAACAGACTAATGGGTTTGAAATTGTCCAAAAAATTAGACTTAAACATCACAAGAAAATATGGAGAGTATTGTTTGTGGAGTGTTAATTTTTTAACATACTTAAAATTGCCAGTGCACAAAATATTCTTAAATAATCATTGTGTAGTAGCTTGGAACTTAAATCCCGTCTCTGAGTTTTCTCCATCTGAAATAGTTTTTATTTTTCACTATATCAGGTAAATAGGAAGCAAGCCTTCTACCTTCCCAAATCTTTGTTGGCTCAGGTCAACATGGTCAATGCTTGTATACAACAAATAGATCCGATAAATTCAGGTGTGACTGTGCAGCAAGCTGTTTCATCAATGCAACAGTTTTATTCTGATGATGACCTCAAAGTGGTGCCAAATAAGCTTGCCACAATTTTACTTGGCACTGAAAAAAGGTTAGTTATTTTTGTGGGTATTTTCAACACCATGCGATATCTTTTGTGGCATATACACATGACTATTTACATCACAGGCGCATGACCAGTACATCACAGACACAAACCAAACAACATTAAAAACTTTTAAAACTTTTTTTGAGCATGTTATTGATTCCTGTGTTATCCAAGCTGTGTGTTGTATTGACACATTTTGTCACACTCTCCAGCAGTTTCAGTTTGATTAGCCATGTACAGTCCCTGTGTAAAGAAGGCCGGTTTGAGAAACTTCTGGCAGAAAGAATCCTTATCTTAACTCTGGTGACATTGCTGAATATTCCTAAGAAGATTGTCCATATAGCATATGAAGATCGTATCATGAAAGGACTACACAAGGTACGACTTCACTCTCAATCATTAATAATTCTTTGCTACTGAGGCCTTTAAGACTGCACTGAAACATATCTCTTCAAAATTTACTTTCAAAATTAATTATAAAAAAATCAAACATTTCTTGATAAACGTAGCTTATGTGCAGCATAATGTCATGATATGTTGTAGTTAGGATATGAATATTTTACATTGAATGCATTTATAATTATATGTGTGTTGCTATTTTTATGTGAAGCGCAGTGAGCCCAGCTGCTTGCTGGGGAACTGGGCAATATAAATTATCAAATTATTATTATTTTAATTTGAACTTTGTAGTTAAAAAATCAGTTAAGCACAAAAGTTCCTCATTGTTTCATTACAGGTGGATTACAAAGCTGTATCTCCACATCTAGAAACTCTCATTAGTGAGGTTTTGCAAGGTCAAGGGTACCCTGATGTAGCTACAAGTCTGATGTATTACTTCAGTGTTGAAAATCTCGATGAACTCATGTACTGCATGTGGCACCCAAATTCCAACAACCCACTGGTGGTACATCAACTGGACCTTTCAAGATTTCCTAAGCTTCCTTTCTTTAATCACAATAAAGCAAAGCCGGTGAAAAATGAAAAGGTAAGACCTTAACAATTATTACTCCTGTTTTTGTCTTTTAATTAATTTAACACACCTATTTCCTTGGTTTGGTTGATATATATCTTCCAATATATATATATTTTTTATGTACATATAAATTATATTTGTTATGGACAAAAATGTTATTGTTCTTAACAGTATTTCAATATTAAAAATTCTAATAAAATGCAAGACTTTGTAAACAATGTATAATTGTAATATGCAATAATTTTCTGTATAGAACGAGTTTCTTTAATAAATGAGATAAGGTGCACATATAGGCTATTGTGGAGCAGAAACATCATAAACCATGATGTCAATAATTCTTTTTAAAAAACTATCACATATGCAATGGTCCAGTCCTTGGCTGTCATGAATGTTTTAGTCTTTTGAAAGTAACAGCTCGAAAGGTTTAAGGTTGTGATTCTCAAAGTGGCCTATACTGCCCTCTAGTAGACACTGCAGCGATTCCGGGGAGGGGGCGGTGATGGCCTTAGGTGCATTTGGGAGGCGATGAATAACTGTTAGTATAGGGGGCGGTGAAAGCATAAAAGAAAGAAGAGATTTAGAAAACATGATTTATATATTCCACTCAGAATGCTTAATTTGTCTTTCAACAACGTACTGGACGTTGGCTCGTTTCCTGCATACTTCCTTACAGCTACTGTTTTAAACCAGCCATAAGTGAAGTAATACGTATTTTGCTACACAAGCCAGCATCTGATGTGAAGAAAATTTCTTTGAGCAATAAGACAGTGCAAAGAAGTTTTGATGAAATGAAAAGAGCTGCCAGATTGATTACTGGAGAATATTCAAAACTGACAAGAATAACACCATTAGTTAAATCATTAAACCTTGAAACACTAGAGGATAGAAGAACCAAGAGTAAAGTAGTAATCATACATAAAGCAATTAATTCTAATTTAGAAATGCAACACAAAGATAACTTAATACAACCCTCAAATAGACATAAGGATAAAAACACCTTCCTTATTCCGTATGCAAGAACGTAGACATACAAATTATTGTTTTTCCCTCCAGAATTCAGGCGTGGAATGGGTTGCCTGAAGAAACCAGAAAAACCAACACTTTATCAACATTTAAAACTCTAATAAGAATGCAGGACTAAACACAAACCATAGATGAGCGTAGGACGCAATAATCTTCTGTTATAGAAGGAGCGTCTTATAAGATAAGATGTTGAAGATTCATTGGTTATTTCAAAACCTCTCGGTTATCTATTCAACTGGATGAGTCAACTTTGCCAGGAAATGAAGTTTTACTTTTACCATAAAGGAAGAAAAATTTGCCAAGAATTATTATTTGCTAAATATTTGCAAACTCATACTAAAGAAGAATCAATATTTCATGCATTGGATGAGTTTTTAAAAAGAAAAAGAAATACCTCTGAGTAATATCTTATCAGTAGCCAAAGATTGTGCTCCATTGACATGTTGGCTCTACAGGGGTTTTCTTGCATATTTAACAAAGGAGGTGCCGAATGCATTCACATCACACTGTATCATTCATCGTCAACATCTAGTTGCCAAAAATTTAAAGGCATGCCTATAAAATTCATTACAATATGTAATTAAAGCAATCAACACAATCAGAAGTGAATCATTGAATGACAGATTATTTAAACAGCTATGTATTGGAAATGATGAACTTCGTTGTTTGTTAAAGGGTGCCTGTTTAGATATGTTTTGTAAGCTGTTTACCTCGGTGCAGGAGTTCTTGAAAGAAAAAAATGATGCTTTACCATCCAATTCAATTCAATTCAAAAGTGACATCGCTTACATGTTTCAAAAATTTAATGAAAGCAATCTTCAGCTTCAAGGTGATGAACTAAATTTAGTCAAAACAAAATCTGTTACTTCTGCATTTGTGACAAAACTTCTCTATACAAACGAAATTTTGTACGAAGGGAATTCAGCCAAATTTATCAAGAGCAGAAAAAAAAGATGAAGACATAATTTCTTAATTTTTAGCACTTGGCTACTCTCCATTTAGATTTTAATCAAAGATTTTATATTTTAAAATTGAACATACCTGATTAAATTTTGGATCCTTTTTCAAGTGCAAACACGGAAAAATTCCCTCAGTTACAAGAAGACCTGATTGAAGTAACTATAAATGATGACTTTAAATTTAAAAAGCAGCTACCAACAACTTTGGCTGCAAAAGGAAATCCCTACGGTTTATCCTGAAATATTGTCTCTAATTCAAAAGTTCTTAATTGCATTTCCTTCATCATGTGTAGGGGAATGTTGATTCAGTGAGGTAACAAATTTATTGGAAAAAAAATTGAGTGTAGATCAGTGGGATTTAAGATTACTGCTGATGGAAATAGAGCTGAGGATTACCAAATTGGTAGCAGCATACCAGGTTCATCCTTCTCATCAAGATGATTTCGAATGTTTTAACTCTTTTTGTATTACCTTTCTGTTCCGAGTTCTATAAATAGTTTCATTATTTCAAATTTCTAATTTACACCTTCCTTTACTGCATTTTACGAAAGAGGTAGAAACATTAATACATGTCTTTCTGTTTATTTGCTATTAAAATTAAAAAATAAAATTTTCCAGGGGCGCTGAGTAATATTTTCTCTGGAAAGGCCACATAAGTTTGGGAACCAATGGTTTAAGGAAACATTTTTTTAGTCACATGACCAACAATTTATATATTTATATATATATATATGGGTCGGGTGTAAAATGGGGGGGAGGGAAGCAGTTTTTTTTTAGGGCTATCACTGGAATAACTTATTTTTTGTAGGCCTAATTATATTCAATTTTTTTTAAGCGATTATTAAATACATTTTTTAAATCAAATATGTTTTTAGTATAATAATTTATTTTTGAATATTACATAGAAACAGATCAATCAACATTTTACTCAGAAATTATGTATTTTATTATATATATTTTATTTCAAAACTTTTTTTTTCATTTTGAAACTTTTAAAGAAACACGCAGCAGCAGAAACGTCAGCAGACAGTAGCACTAAGCGATGATAAAAGACAGTGGATCTCATGAATGCAGATTATTATACCCAACTGTCTCATATGTAAGCTGATCTTGAACACTTCATGGCAGTGGTGACTTTAGTTATATGTAAACCCTGGATGTATTCCAGAAGATATTCCTTCTCTATGCAATGTTAATTTTTTTTATTCAATACATGTATATAATTTTTAGTTGAATGAGTTTTAATGCACCATATAATATAATAATAATAATAATAATGAGCAAAATTTTATACAGCAGTATCTCAACCTGGGAACTGACTTACAGTCCTTCGCAGAAAAATCTGGAGAAACAATATACATTAAAAATATAACATTCATATTTTAAGAAAACATTTAAATACTTGGCTGGCGCACGTAAGCTATGTCCATCCATCTAAGAATTATCAGATTATCATTGCAGAAAGAAGAGTTTGAAGAAATGTGTTTTGAGTGCAGTTTTGAAGCCCTGCATTGTAGGAATGTTATGAATGTGTAATGGGAGAGAATTCCATTTTTTTTTCAGCGCACAAATGGTATTTATTAATTAGCCTTATTTTAATGTTGATTGCTAATTATTATATTGGTCATATTATTATGTAGGCTACTAAACAAATCGTTCATTGAACTTGATCAACTGTAACATTTTGATCTAAAAGCTCATCGTTAGTCCACACAATTTATGAATTGGGTAAAAATAATTCACATTAAAAATATTTACTGCAGGCAAATAAAATGCATTAACAGGTGTTTCTTTTGAAAGCATGAACACCTAGAGATGGTGTAAGATACAATTTTTGGTGTCTTCCAAGCCCCAAAATTGCTTTTAGTCCTAGTGGAGTGCCACTGTCTTGGAAATGTCTCAGACAAAGATACAGTAGTTCCATATCCATTATGATATGTGAGTATATTTTGTAGGGTTTGTAAAGAGCAGTAATGATTCTAGTTTTTTTAGTACTAAAGGATGCACAATTTTCAAGCTGTCTTTTATGGTTGGCCCATGGCTATAAGTGCTATTTTAATGGCCAAGAATTCATGTCTTAAGTTACATGGTCAAAAGTTCTTTTTTAATGTATATGGGCCAGAATTCCTGTCTTAAGTTAAATAGTCAAAAATTCTTTTTTAATGTTCATGGCCCAGAATTCGTGTCTTAAGCTACATGACCAAAAGCTGTACACCATGCCAAAAATTCCTCTCTTGTTATTTTAATTGATCAAAACTTAAAACTGAAATTCTGTTTGTGATAAAAAGGTTTATTAATTGATTATCATTGCTTAATACACATGATGTCTATTGTTTTTAAATTATTTTCAAACTATTATAAATTACTAGTGCCTGAAGTTCTGGTCAATTTTATGAGCTATTTATTTTACTCCATTTGCAATATTTAATTCATTTTTTAAAAATACTTACTAAAAATCATATTACAATCATACATTGCAATACAGTGTAATTAAATGGCAATCCCTGTTTTAAAACTCTAATGAATCTCATGTTAATATTTTGTAGCCTTTGATGAAAGGGCATCAAAGATGATTTTTTAGATTGGATCAATAACTTAATACTTTTGCTTTTGTATGTTTGTGCATTTCTCCATTGAGCTATATCTCTTCATTGGGGATTACTATGACAGATAAAATGTGAAATGTGTTTTCTGATATTATGATTTACTAAAGAGAAAAAAAAACTAACACGGCTAATCATCTAAAATTCTCAAAAATGTTTATAAAATTAATTTTGTATTTTATGTGAATATGTTACGGGGTATACAAAAAGTATGCAAAGTCTCAAAAATGATTATAAAATTAATTTTGCAATTTATGTGAATATGTTATGGGGTATACACTTGGTACTCCCTTTAAGCTGAGCGTCCATGCAGATATCTGACAGACGCCGTGCAGCAGTTTAGAATAAAAGCATAGCAAATTTTGTAAATTATTACACAAAAAATGAATGCTATTCAACTTTGCACACTAGTTTTTTTTATATTTTGCACACGGACCACAATGAACCTTAGAGGGAGCATTTTTGGTACTATGAAATTTTTATTTGGCATACTTCTATATTTTTGTACCAGTACAAGTACATGTAGATCAACATGATTATCAAAATATGTAATCTGCTGTTCATGGTTAAGTTTTTGAGTTGTTGTGCCTTTATTCTGGTATTGAAATATTTTAACTGTTTTAATGTAATGATTGCTTTTATTTATTTTACATGAAATATTACAATAAAGTTTCTCAACTAATTATTTCTGTTATTTATAAAAATGTTTCAATGTTATAACTGGGTGCCATAAAAGTGAAAATAAACAAAATTTCTATACAAAATTTAACTTTTGTTTTAAATAATTATTTTAACTATAAAGTTTAAATTTTTAGTCTCTTAAAGGACTCTTAACACCAATCTATTAAATGTCTCACATAACCCACAGCCTATTAACAGTCTCAGTTAACCCCCTATCTATTAAAGGTCTCATAAACCACAGCCTATTAACAGTCTCAGTTAACCCCCTATCTATTAAAGGTCTCACATAACCCCCAATGTATTAAAGGTCTCACATAACCCACAGTGTTTTGGGGGTCTCTCTAACCCACAGTCTATTAAAGGTCTCAGTTAATCCCCTATCTATTAAAGGTCTCACATAACCCACAGCCTATTAACAGTCTCACATAACCCACAGTCTATTAAAGGTCTCACATAACCCACAGTCTATTAAAGGTCTCACATTACCCGCAATGTTTTGGGGGTCTCTCTAACCCACAGTCTATTAACAAACATTCTGTCAAGTAACAGACTTCCTCTTTCATAGAATCTCAATTAGTTCTACCCTGTTCTTTTTAGAGTAGGCTACTCCGCCCCATTGATCCCCGCCACCAACCGTTTTACGTTATCAATTTTTGTTGAGCTGCAAGACTCTGCTCATGTCAATATTTAATATGTCAATATATATATCAGGGGTCCGCGAAGTTTTTTGCCCGTTACCCCAAAATACAAAATTTTTTGTTCACGTTACCCCCCGAAGCGCAAGTCCTGGCTACATGACTCGGTGTTTGGGGGGCGCTGTAAACCAAAAATGAATCTAGTGAGTTTAAGAATCCTGACTAGTGTATAAAACTGAAATTAAAAGGGATTATGTGTAGATATTTTTACTCAAAACGACACGGAGAAATCAGATTTTAGAGGGAATATACAAGTATAAACTTTACAGTCGAATACAATGGTTATAACGTATATAGGCCTAACGGTATTGGCCATTCTATTATAATGATAAATCAGACATAATGCAATAAAGTCGGATAAACACAAAGTTACTTTAACAATTACATCGAATTTGGTGACTTGGATGTCAGGGCAAGTTGGATACTATTTGGAGGGTTCAATGGATTTCGCAGCTTTGTTTTTATGTTCACTTAAATGTAAAATCCTTGTTGACAAAGGTACGTTGTTGCAAAAGGCAGCATTTGACATCCAAAAACGTGTCAGATCTGCTTTGTTTACATATTCAATACATGCCACATTATTGGCTTGAAGTTAAAGAAGTGCCCCTGACAACCAATGAGGCTCATCTGGTACACCCGCATTGTCACATCGAATGGGATATGCGATCTAAATGACATTATGCGAATCAATAACTGGAAAGTAAACATTGAACTGCTCTTCGGGCTTGTAAGATGTCTGATAACTATATCTTTGATGTAGTCAAAGGTTATAGTTACACAATCTTCGATGTACAAGGCCAATTTGAAAATGCCGCTAACTTGCTCCATTCTGGGTTTTTTTCCAACATGAAAGCATTAATCCAAATGCTGCAATCTTCTCTCTGGCTGAGATTATACTGATATTTTTTTCACTTATATTCTTTGTTCAACACAATCACATGCTCAAAAATATGAACTAAGTATGCGAGATGTGCAACCCAACAATAGTTCGTAAATTTCTCTGCTAGAGCATGCTTTTGACAAGCTAGACATGTTTGAAGTTTAGCTTTCAGAGCCCACACTCTGTTCAGAACATTGCCGCGTGAAAGCCATCGTACCTCAGTACGTCTGTATATTAAGCCTCGCCATCTTTACATCAATCACGAAACAGTCACGTTTGCAGTGCAGATCCTTTAATCAAATTTACAATCTGGATAACATCATGCATGACGCCCTCCAGTTCAGTTTCCAAATGTTTCACAAGCAGAGGTTGAGGATGGATCATGCAGCGGTTAACTTTTAATTTATGGATTCCCCTCTCTTGCGAAAGCCGAAAAACCACGTACACGACGGTCACGACCCAACATAGCAGGAGCTCCATCAATCGACACAGGAGTAGTCTTCCCATTTTAAATGAATCTTATACAAGTATTCATTAACTTAAATGAATTTAGCAACTCCGTGACATCGCAATTTGAGAGGAGCCAAAAGTTTCCTCTTAAATTATTTTGAAAACCTTTGTAGCGAACATATACCATAAGCTGCACACTACTAATGACATCATAGGTCTCATCAAGCTGAATAGCAAGGAATTTACTCGCATTTGTAAAAGGCGTTTTCTAGATGGAACCGGTTAATTGGTGGGTTTATCTTCCGAACGTACACACACACATGACGGATTTTAAATATATTTAGTGGATTTTATATGTCCCCAATTAGTCTCCGTTACCCCCAAGAATTTCCTTTTTACCCCAGTTAGGGTAATTTACCCCTGTTTGCCGACCCCTGATATATATATATAAATAAGTCACTTTACCAGGGTGTCCAAACTTTATGCAGAGTGGGCCATATTCCATGAACTAAAAATATGTGAGGGGTGGATTAAGATACTATACAAAAATGACATTCTTCAAAACTGATTTACAGGATTTTAATCATTTATTGAAAATCATTTAACACGAATTGAGGGGACTGAAATATTAACAAGAACTACATAAAGAAATTGAATTAATATATTTTTTTTTAAAGTATTGATTTTTTGAAATAAAGAATTTGATAATTTGTTTAAAATAATTTTTTAAATTAATTTAATTTGGCATTGCTGGGGGAGAATGTATTAAATTTGTTGGATAAATAACATTCGCTCCTCTCCGTTTCACCGGCTATCTCAATGGTGTCCGATTGCAAAGTCAAGTTATTTCCTGTGAAACATAAGACACGGCCTCTCTTTCATTTCAAGCACAATTCTTGCCGGCGCGGCTGGTTTTTTTTTCTTCTTTTTTTTTGGTATTTTGTTAATTTCCAGCTTATTCTTCAGGCACAGTAGAGCTTTGTGTCTTGGGCTTTTGAAACTTTTTACTGGCCGACGAACATTTCAGTGGCCTACGAATTTTTCATGGACCTGCGAAAGCCAGGAAATAAAATATATAAAACATTAACGGTGTACTCCACCTGATAAATATATCATAAATTGCAGAAACACATTTAAAAAAATTTATATAACTGCTAACATATTAAGTTTAAAGCTGAAGATTTTTTACAGTATGTCAACGTTTCTGCTTTTTGTTTAGCGGAGTAACATAATGACTTACTCAGCTGTCATTTGCTGCATCAAGTCCTATCCAAATGAAAGTAATGGCAGAGAAAATAATCGAGCTTGTGCATTTGTTGACAGAAAATACGTTTTTTTTATCAGCATCTGATAGCAACGCGAATGTTCAACTTGAAAAAATTGTTCCAAATATCCATATGTAGATTTAGAAAGAAATGTTTAAATTTGGAAATTTTGTCACCAACCTGTTAACCTAATATTCCCTAATCATTTAATCCACTTGGGGGAGCTACCATCTCCTACCAAGCGCGTCCTCAGGCGGTGGATAGAGGAACGACCTTTAGATATAAAGGTTAGCCGTGAATATTGAATAAGCGGCCGCGGACCAACTGGTTTGCTGTCGTGGAGGGTGAGGTGGGGTATCCCGTGGTAAGGGTACTCTTTAAAAAATGCCTCATAAACCCAAGGAAATGACTGCAAAAAGCGAACATAGAGCGCTCAAACTCTAAACCCGGACAGATGAGGCCGTCAGCTAGGGATAGCAATTCATCTAGGAGAGAAAACTCTGAAAAAAAATCAACTGCTGCCTTGCAGATGGTCTTGGCTGACCAAAGGCTATGGAAGCACATCCAGAAAAACAGCAGGCTGAAGTCGGAGACCACGGGCCAATTGGCGCAAAACTCGTCGGCACGCAAAACTCAAAATGATGGAGGAAATAGAAGTTAACAAATATAGTTGTGGCGTCCTGCCTGTGGAATCCCGCCGCGCAGGTAGGGGGCCGGGCTCTCCGCCTCGAAGGAGCCCACCAAAGCGAGCTGGTGGTTCTTCCTCCTCTGCTCGTGGAGTCAGGAGCAGAGAAAAGGAAGTAAACCCTACTGACCAAATTAAAATAAGAAAAACTAAACATAATTTAGTCTTTCTACAATGGAACGCAGAGGGCATCCAAAAGAAAAAAGAAGCCTTAAAGATCTTCCTACATAAAAATGAAATAGATGTGGCATGCATCCAAGAAACGCACCTCAACAACAACTTGCGCTTCTCTATTAGAGGCTATACATGTCTAAGACAAGACAGAGAAAACAGAACCAAAGGGGGAATTCTAACCTTAGTTAAAAACAACATACCAACTACAGATATCTTTATACCCAACTCAACTCAATCTGAAATATTGGGGACCAAGCTGATCCTCCCAGGAGGGGACATAAACGTCTTCAACTGCTACTGCCCACCAGACAAAGAACTAGAACTCGAGAGAATTCAAATCCTAAACAATGAAGAATATCTAATACTGGGTGATATGAACAGCCATTCCCAGAGTTGGGGATACGCAGACCTAAACGCCAGAGGAGAAGAAGTTGAGGAATGGCAAACTGAAAACAGTCTAATTCTCCTAAACCAACCAGAAGACACTCCTACCTTCTACTCCAGAGTATGGATGACAACATCAACACCAGACTTAGCCTTTGCTACAAACAAATTATCCAAAGGAAGTAAAAGAGAAGTCGCTGACCAACTTGCTACTAGTGACCATAGACCAATTCTCATACACATAGAAACCACTCAACTGCTCATAGAAAACTCCACCCTTCCCAGATGGAATTACAAGAAAGCAAACTGGGATCTCTTTGCCAGCTTAACAGATGAATATATGACGAACATCAACTGCAAAACAAACCGGGTAAACAAATCCTACTCTGATTTCTCAAGAGCTCTCCTCAAAGCCGCTAAGGAATCTATCCCCAGGGGAGCCAGAATAAACTACATACCAAACTGGTCTCAACATTTAGAACAACTTCACAACGAATCCATCAACGCAAGAAATGTAGCAGAAAAATCCCCAACAGTAGAAAACAATATCCAACTAAAAGCCGCAAATGCAATCTTCAGAAAGGAACATCTCTCTTCTCTAAGGAAAAGCTGGTACGAAAAAACCGAACAACTAAATGTAGACAGAGATGGGCATAAACTATGGAATATTGCAAAAAGTCTTAACCAAGAGGAAAACCAATCTTCTCCAATAGTCCTAGAAGTAGACAATAAAAAACTCACAGGCCGTGAAGCTGCTCAAAATTTTTTAACCCACTTTAGTACCGTGGGCAATATCAGTATCAGTGAACAAAGATCCAAAGAAGTTAAAGATAAAATAGAAAAAGCTCAGAAAATGGCTACACCACACTCTCATGGAATGATTGCAAACCTAAGTATGAAAGAGCTCATGGACTCTTTGAAACTCCTCAAACCCAAACAAGCTCCAGGAACAGACAAGATCTCAAATGATATGCTCATTCACCTAGGACCCCTGGCTAAGAAAAAACTACTACAAATATTCAATGCCAGCTGGAAGTCTGGAAAAATCCCAACTATTTGGAAAAAAGCTATCATGATTCCAATACCAAAACCTGGCAAACCAAGGAGCCAAGTTGACAGCTACCGCCCAATAAGTCTGACCAGTTGCGTCTGCAAACTGATGGAAAGAATAGTTAATAATAGGCTGATGTGGATACTCGAATCCGAAAATCTACTTGCAGATGAACAGGCAGGATTCAGGAAGTGCAGATCAACGGAAGATCAAATAGCATACATAGCCCAAGAAATAGAAGACGGCTTCCAGGAAAAGAAACCAACCACCGTTGTCTGGGTTGACCTAGAAAAAGCATTTGATAAGGTCTGGAAAGAAGGTCTAATTCTAAAGCTACAAAATACCCATGTATCCCACCGAATGTTAAACTGGATCACAGAATATTTAACAAATCGCAAGGCTCTAGTCAAAATGCAAGGAATAAGGAGCAACACAGCTACGATACACAATGGAGTCCCCCAGGGAGGTGTTCTGTCACCCACACTGTTTCTAATTTTTATAAACGACTTACTACAAATTATTCCTAGAAAAGTAAAAGGCAGCATGTACGCTGATGATCTGGCTCTACTTAGCACAGAAGAATACACAGGCACTTCAAAATTTAGGCTACAAGATGCACTGACCAACCTCAACCTATGGTCTAAGGAATGGGGTATGACCATAAATTCCAAAAAAACGACCTACACAATCTTCTCCCTTTCAACCAAACAACAAAGCATCAAACTAACCTTAGACAAAATAGTCCTGGAAAAAAATGACAACCCGACATATCTAGGAGTTACGTTTGACCCAAGGCTAACCTGGAGAAACCAAATAGATAACGCACAAAAAAAAGGAATCCAAAGACTGGCGCTGATGAAAAAACTAGCTGGTTCAGACTGGGGCGCAAACCACTCCATACTGAAGAAAACATACACCAGCTATATAAGACCTACCCTAGAATATGGATCCACAGTGTGGAGCACAGCAGCCAAATCCAACCTCCAAAAAATAGACAAAGTTCAAAACCTAGGGCTTCGAATAATTACAGGAGCAATGAAAACGACCCCAATCAGAGCAATGGAGAACCTAGCTACCCTAAGCTCTATGGAAGTTAGGCGAGAAACCAAAACCTTAACACAGTTCACCAAATTAGAAGCATCAGTACATCACCCTCTAAAACCCAAGCTGCAAAAATCCTACTCAACTAAAAGACTCCAAAGAACAAACTTTATACAAGAAGCCAAACATCTAAAATCCAAACATAAAATTGATAACATTGTAATTGAAGCGACACATCCCCACAGCCACTTCCCACCCTGGGACCCAAGTCCACCTCTAAAAATCAGAGACAACTTAATCACCATAGGAAAAAAATCTGACTACACAACTGACATTCTAAGAGAAACAGCAAATAACATCATCAAAGAACAATACCCTAAAAATTCCTGGATAAGAGTCTACACCGATGGCTCCTCAGAAAAAGCCACAAAAAATGGAGGAGCCGGCATTCTTATAGAGTGGCCTAACGGAGAACACCTTGAAAAAGCAACTGCCATAGGAAGTCTCTCAGATAGCACTAGAGCTGAAAGGAAAGCACTAGAGCTTGCCGCAAAAATTCTAACAAGAGACCCCCACGCTAAAAACAGCCAGATTGTCATCCTCACAGATGCTAAGACAGTGCTTCAGTCTCTCAAAAACCCAAACACTTTGATAAATCAGACACTCAGTACAGAACTATTGAAACTGAGCAAAATAACAAAAGAACTTATTCTCCAATGGATCCCTGGACATGTGGAACTTGAAGGAAATGACACTGCTGACTCCTTGGCAAAAACTGGAGGCAGTCAAAACCAGGCAGAGCCATCTCTACACCACGAAGAAATCAAGGCAATGCTCAAAAGAAGTGAGTCTGAAAGATGGACCGAGCTCAAAGAAAACCACCCAAAAAGTGATGCATACTTCAAACTCCCCCGCAAATCACAAAACATCATTTTCAGGCTAAGGACGGGCCACAACAAACTAAGGCAACACATGTTCCGCAAACTTCGAATTGGAGAAAGCGAAATGTGCCCCTGTGGGATAGCTGCTGAAAATGCGGAACATGTTCTCCAAAACTGCCCTCTGTACCACCATACCCGGACAGACATATGGCCCCAGGAAGCTACCCTCGATGACAAACTCTATGGTGGACTGGAACAACTGACAGCCACAGCGCAGTTCATCACAAATATAGGACTTGCTGTCTAGATCCTCTATCAAAAGATTTTGAGAACGAAGAAGAAGAAGAAGAAATTTAATCCAGAGTATCTCCAAACATTCGTGAAAAAAAAAGAAACTGGTCAGTTAATACCTCTTTCAGATCTGATGGATACATCTCAGTTACTGTCTTTTTACACGCTTTTATTTAAGTCACACTGTTTGTTTCCGTCAAATCTTGCAACGTAAAATTAAACCACTTCTGATGATCCTAGAGATCACACATTTTTACCAGATAGATCTTGGATGACAATGCATTGTATCAAAATTTCAGATCGATCGAGTGTACCGTAATTAAATTAATGGATTTTTAAGTTTATCTCTATATACTATCTGTATCCGTATGCTATTTTTTTACATTCACGTGCCGAGTTCACCGCGTGACCTCGTCCCCGCGGTGTTTAAACCTTAGGCGGGCGCTTATGAGGTGTTAGGTATAATAAATAGAGGTACAAATAGATTTTTAAAAACCACGTTTTTATAAGTGGACCAAAACAAAAGAAAATAAAAAGAGGTAAAAGAAAGATTTTTTAAAACCACGTTTTTAAGTGGACTAAAAAAAGAAAACAAAAGCGTGTTTTTTTTAAAAGATTTTTTTAAAAAAGTATTTTCTTATTTGTTTTACGGTTATCACTGTCAATGAGCTGAAATGGCGAGGCCTATGATAAAGATAGGAGGAAAAATTGTCTTCATATTGGTGATGGAACAACACCAATGAAACTATCATTTAACAAAGTCCTAAAGTCAATAAACGAACCTTGGGGAGGAGGGCTTTCTTCTTCTATTAATCACAGGCCAATGATCTATATTCTGATCATTATTAATGGCTCCTATAAATGGTGACGTTTCCTTAATACAGGACTTCGTGAAGATGATGAAGTTTGTAGGGGTGCTCATCATTGACTGGAAGTTGGGGAACAGGAGACATTAGACACAAATGAGTCACTAGTTTGTCTCCCCAGCTTATCTCCTTGGCAGCTTGTTCCAGTCACTAATTGTCATTGGCAGGAACGAGCAGCTCTTGTACTTTTTAGCCTGAACTGCCCTACATTTACCCTAGATCCCTAGAGTTACTGATCCAGAGGTTTAATTCTAGAAACCTTTGGGTTCTATTCGCTCGACTGCACAGTGTCAATATGTTCATCCTAGCGGACCTCTCTTTGCCCTGCACCCCACACAGGGAGAGGGGAATAGATGCCCCTGTTCACAAGAATTTAACGTCAGCCATCATAGAACGGATGCGTGCCAATTGCACTTACCACTTCGTTACCCTTTCCAGAGTAATTTCTTGTCTTTGGGGTCATTTAATGCAGTCAATACAGCAATTATTAGAGACATGCTTCGATTTTTATTATCTTTCAACGGGTTTCTATAGCGAAGGAGAGGGGGGATGAGATGGGGGCGAATATATTTTAAAAGGCACATTCTAATGTCATGGCAAGGCCCGGGGTGTTTAAACATCTTGGCCTTTATACATGTGGATCGCGAACGTGTTGACAATTCAAATCTTTTACAGTGGTCTTGAAGTGAACTCGTAAATAACAGTTGCACACGATATCGTCAAAAGGAATGCGCAGCCATGCAAGTGTATGTTGTGAAATATGGGGTCGTGTAAGTGTATGTAGTTACGTAAGGGGTCGTGTAAGTATATGTAGTTACGTAAGGGACTATGGCGGATTAAGGGGGGGGGAGGCTGAACGGGCTAAAGCCAGGGGCCCCCGATGATTTAGGGGTCCCCAAATTTAGTATATTTTATAAAAAAAGATGGACAAATATTTACACGAATTGCTGAAAATATGATAAATTAAATACATTAATAAAATCTTATCTACTATTACGAATCTGATCTCTATTCCGATACGATAGTCTTAAAATAGTAATCGAAAAACCCTGATTTGATTGGCTCACAAAGAGAAATTATTTAAAGAATATCACTTAGATTTAGATATCTTAAATTGACAATTTTTCGTCGAGATCTGGTGTCTAATCGGATATATATATAGGCTTTTGGCGAAAGAGCTCGCGGGATCGATCCCCCGGTGGGGTGAGGCATTTTTTAAAATTTGTATATTTATTTTTTAAATTGTCTTTTACAGTCAATTTTACGATACCGGCAAACAGTTATTTCTTCATGTTCGGTTTTTAATGAATAATCTATTTGGCTGAATAGTTACAAGTTACAGTCTTAACTGCTAGCAATCATTTTATCTAAAGGTACACTGGCTGATTAGGGCCCCAGTTTGAATTGCAGCCAGGGGCCCCGTGCAGTCTTAATCCGCCCCCGGTAAGGGGTCATGTAAAAAAAAAGGTGCTGCAACGCAAGTGTATTTTGTGAAATATGGGGTCGTTTATGTGTATGTGAAGACGTATGGGGTCGTGTAAAGGAAAGCGCATATGTGTCAGCAGGGTCGTTTGTTGTGACGTGTGTGGTCTTGTTAACCGAGTTAATGCAATTAAAAATATAGAAATAAATTTGCAGAACTTGTTTCCTGGCTTTTCGAGCCTAAAAAATGATAGAGATGAAAATACCATAATCATGTGAACTGCTGTTCTGCGACTGAATATAATCATGAGTCAATCATAAATTTTTGAGAACTGATACACTATCACTATTACCATGTCACACCTCAAAGTATTGGGGCTGGCTGCTGTAAAAGAAAATAGTCGACCCAGGTCGTGGTAACCCGTTTGCCAGCAAATAACTGCCGCGGCAGTCGCTCGCTTCACGCTAAAACAAATTTATCCAGCAAATATTGCGATGTTTTGACAGTCTTCACTCCCATCCGATGTGCCATTGATCCGAGACTTACAGCAGTAATCCAAGGGGGAGGTGTGGGTGAATGGCCCGCGGTAAGCCAGGTATTCACGTGTCAAACGGCTCGCGCGCTGTCTCTTAACAAATTAATCGCTCGTCTCCAACAGGTGTTCACATGTCGTGACCTCTTCCAGCCAGACCACAGCCACCAGCATCCCCGCCACCACCCACACTTTTACCCAAGTCCGAACTTTCCTATACCCTGGGGAGCATCGTTGGCGTTGCTGTAAAAAAAGGGATTTTGGACCAGGCTTCGGGGACTTTTTATGAGGAGTAATACAAATGGTCTTGTAAAATTAATTATTAGACTAATCAAGTAACAAGTCTTAGCAGCAACGCGAGGGGAAAAAAAGTAAATAAAAATAAAATAAAAATAGAATCTTGGACCAATTCGTTTATTAGGAGAATGAGTATATTTAATAGCTCTCCGAGGTTGTAGCGCGTCGAAATATGTAAAAAATCACCTCTCTTTTGTGAGGTCTACTTTCGTGGAAGGCATTTTCGACTGCGTTCCTAGATGCCCAGGCGGCCTCCTCGAAGGAGACCGTTCCGGGGAGGGGGGGGTGGTCCTTGCTATTAGTTCCCTTGAGGAGGGGGGACCGGGGACATAGTTGCTGGTAGAGTTTCCCGGAAAGACCTATTAAGAGCCTTATGCTCAGAGCTGCTGACTCCATTCCATATGCAGGCATTGCTACCCAGATTCACATCGCATATAACATAATTAAAGAATGTGTAATATAGTTTTTCACTGTCTGCTAGTTCGTGATCTTTCTTTCATCTGTCCCTTATAATGCAATGACAGTGGAGTCTTCAACGGAAAATAATCGAAAAAGAAAAAAGGATATCTTTCCTTAAAGGCGTTTGTCTAAGACGGCAAATCACCCAACTACACGCAACTGGATAAATTAATGAAAAGATCAACATGTGTTGGCATACAGTTGATTTATTAGATACAGTATATAGAGTTTACTTTCTGTCTAGGTTTTGTGATATTTTATTATCGGTGGACTCAGTTAATGTCTCGGATATAAGTAGTTAATATATTTATAAGTGTATGTTCATTTCTAGGAATATCAGTAGTTGTCGTAAAATTGATGTCTATCATAAACAAAATAAAAGCCCAGGTCACTCATTCTGTAACGCTAAGGGACATAATCAGCATATATATATATATTTAAATTGAAAATATAGACATAAAATTATAATCATTTTGTTTTCGAGATTAACAGAGCGTGTGGTGTTTCTCGATGTTAAATATTATATGACATAATTGTTTGAGCTTATATTTTAATTTTGGAAAAGGGATATATATAGAAATTTTGTGGAAAATCAATCATTCTTATGAAATAAAATTTATTTATTCATTCATTGAACTCATTCACATACCAAATTTTGGTTGTCGGACACACTGATTCGAACGCATGCAATAACATTCACTTAAGTTACTTGGGCCTTTGAACAGAACAACCTAGTATTATATATATAGCGATAACATATAACTTATCTACCCATTATATTACTTCCTGGCCTAAGCAAGTCAATGCAAAAACAAAAAAAAAGATTATGTCATAGTAGCCTACATACAGATAATTTTCAAAGATTACCGTTTTCTATTATATATATTCCGTTACTAAATCTCAACCGGCAAATGTGTCACTCTATCAACTTTTCAAAAACTCTCCCAACCCCGTCCTATCCGTTATGATTTTATAGTTTCCTGTAATTATGGGCTGCCGCCTTACACACAGACTTCACCGCGCACAGGTCACCGCAAAACTCGCCTCCATGTCCGGTCAATCTCTCAACCGCCGTAGTGGTCAATTTCAAGCTCATGTCTGCTTTAACGGATTCTTTCTCAACGGTTGTGACAGTCTCTTGACTATGCCACTGCCAAATTTCATTCACAGGTGCTGTCAAACGACACCACATAACTGACGTCGGGGGGAAAGGAGGAGGGGGAAGGGGTGGCCTCGAACAAGACGGCCACATCTAAGTTCACCACACGCGACGGCAGACGATCAGACGTCTGTCTATTCCCACGACGGATATGGCGCAGCACCCGAAGGCGACCAAGGTATGTATTTCCATTTCTCGTTACGTGTGACGCGGAGTCAGCGGACCGTAAAAACAAAAATCTTGCAGTTTGCGTTTCGGTGTCTAATATTCATGCGACACGTTATAGAATCTAAGACACTGCTGCATACAACTTTAATCATATTCATACGACACGTCAGTCAAGCTTAGATTCTGAGATAGATACAATTTATATGAGGATATTGTATTTGGACGTGTGTAAATAACATTTTTGACAAGTAGTATTTAGAACACAACATAATCATTTTATATATATCCATACATGTTGCTGCCGTGATGGAAAAGTAAATGTTTGTGGCAGAGCCATCTTTTACACCTTTTACACCCAGGGCAAAAAAAGAGTGCCCCCCCCTCGCAGGAATAAAACATAAATATACATAATATATATAAACATATTCCCATGGGGCCCCTATGCTCGTGGGCCCTCGGGCAAATGCCCAACGGGCCTATGCGGTAAGACGGCTCTGGTTTGTGGACATTCTTTGTCAACGGCAAAAAAAATTTGAAATATATTACAACTACGTTTCATTTATATATTAGACGATTTATCAATCACAAATTGACATGTAGCTGCCTCAAGACGACGATTGTTAACTCCGGAAGTACTCATTAAAGTAATGCCCTAAATCCAACATGGTGCTAACGATTACATAATGAAGTATGTATTAGTGTATGTGTTTGATGATTTATTTGAGGATCATATGTTAAAGGGGTTGCAACTATGATGTAGCGTGTGAAACCAAAATCAAGGACGTACCTAGAAGGACGAATAAGTTACCACCAAATCATGCACCTTTTAAAAGTTAATTTCCAACATCATGCTAGGTAATAGTTGGCTGTGTCATTCCGGAAGTTTGTCTCGGAGTGCAATAAATCAAGAAACTTTACTGTTTAGCCAGTTCTGAAAAACCTCATCGGGTATTGGAATATTTGGGAAGTTTGCCTCTGAAGGCATTTAATCAATAAACCTTAATGTTCATTAAGATCTGGAATACTTCATATACAGGATGTAAGAATAATTGGGAAGTTTGCCTCGGGGTGGATTTAATCAAGACACTCTACTGTTTAGCCAGATCTGGACTACCTCATGAGGTGTTGACATATTTGTGGGAACATAACAAATACTAGCTTAGCGCTTTATAAGTTATCATAGCCGTGAGGAGAGAATTGTAACTGACTCGAAGAAAGTTACTTGTAATTTCTTATCATAGTGGAATCATGGGTCAAGGTAGGAAACACGAAATTTATGTCTTATTGATCGCCCGCCTACTACCACCGTTTCAAAAAGGTGAGGGGGTGGAAGCCTAACATTAAGGGAATAAAACGAGCCGAGAACTTAACATATTGATTGTTAGCCCCGCTACTACCATATATACATTATAGAATGTGATACTACTGGCCAACTTCGAATGTCGCCGACGTTCACCATAGACGGGACACAATAAAACAGTTAACGTCTCTAGCGTATAGTTTAGTATCATGGGTAAAGAAAAACTGAACCTTCTGTCCAGGGGCGTAACTGGGTATTTGACGGGTTCTCTTTTTAAAGTACGGCTTGAACTCTATTGTACTTCTCTGCCATGTTGGCTCCATTATAGTAACCTCGGCCGCGTACATCTTCAAGTGATGAACCATTTTGAATTAATGCTGCTTTAATTTCCATGGCATTCACTCTCCTGTTTTTTTTTGGTTGCGTTTATGAAACCATCGAACCTCTCTTTAATGGTATATTCTTTATCTGACAATTTCACATACCGAATAATTTCAGTAAATGGGTCTTTGTTAGATACACCCGGAGTGCTATCAAATATTATACTATAATTTTTAGCTTCTAGAATTTCTTTTATTATAATTTCACTTTGCACTTTCGCTGATAACAAATTAATAAATTCATTCTGTATTGTTGGCGACAAATAGCTGGTGTTATTTTTAAATACGATTCAATGGAATTTTTTTAATCAACATCAAACTGACTCACACATTTTAACAGATTCAAAAATATACCTCCATCTTGTTTGTGTCCACGAAAAGCTAAGTTGTTTTCAGCACAAAACAATATACATTTTAATATTATAGTCAATGTATGGCGCCATTTCAAAATTTTTATTCTCGGTGCTGCTTGTGCAAAGTCGTCAATTAGTCCACCCTTTTCAAGCCCCTTTTCTAATAATTTCCATTTCGTAAAATTGTTTATGTGTTGCCACGAATTTTCGTGATTTTGAATTTGTGGGTTTAGATGTTTCCAGTCCAAAAATCAATCGGACTGACAAAATGGAATGTACACCAGATTAAGCGGCGCCCTTTTGAACTTGCGCAGGCCGGCGCCCTTGGCAACTGACCCAATGCCAAGCCGTTGTTACTCCACTGCTTCTGTCGAGTCAAATGTTGAGGTTAAATCATAATGTTTCTTTGATTATCAGTATGCGGCGAGTTAGTTAAAAAAAATTATATTGAACGCTCTTCGCGGGATTCGTTGAATGACGTATTTTAATGATATGACGTATGACTGGGACGAATGATGTTGCTGGGTCTTGGTATACATGAAATTTGGCGGCAGTTAGTTGTTAGTCCTAGAAAGAGACTATGAAATAAGTGCTCCACTAATTCTAAGGTCTTCTTTAGACCTCTGTGGACTGGGGTGTTTTAAGCGTATGAATATGTATTAAAGTTATAGTCGAGAATTTTAATTTGACTTGTTTCTTTTACTCAATTAGTTTCTTATTCTGTGACCGTAACAAATGTAACAATACCGTTATAACAACAGCCGGGGCGCCGAGACCAGTGGGATATCATCGGGCGCCCTTTGTCAAGCCTGAGAGTTTGTGGGGTGGGGTGGCGCTGGGGGCGTCTAATGAGGAGTATAAAGATATCGCTGGGTAAATAAACCGTTCGTATAAAAACTGCAACTGTGATTTAAATTCTTTGCAATCGCCTCAGTGATAAGCGATATTAAAAGGAATGGAATTTGTTTACCCCCTCAGAGTGGCTGTAGCAATAAAGGCAAGACGGTGTCGACCTGCGCAAACACTCTCCGTTTTTTGTATCCTCTATTCATTGAGTTGTATCTGAGGACGGAGTTACAGAACACTTTATATTATCACAATGTCTTGTCCTCAGTTCGTATGCTTCAATCCAATGAGTTGTATTAGGTTTTCGTCATTCGATTCGACGAGGACCCCTCTAGTCATCCGAGGGTTGCTGGGACTGGCTCGGTCTGTGTGTGCGTAGATGGCTGATGAGGCCGATCCTTGCACGGAAGGTTCGGGAACAGAAGGGACAAGGGACGAGTGGGACATCTCCAGGAGGGTTGACAATACGGGCCTTACGGGTTTGCCTCTTCTTTTCTGCGGTGGTGATCCGGTTTGCCTCGCATGATTTGGCACCTTCGTGGATGGAAGAGCGCCAGCTGGATCGGTCCATTGCAGCTCGTTCCCACGTGTCTGGGTTGATGGCAAACGCTTTCAGTGAGGCCTTTCAGTGTGTCTTTGAAGCGTTTCTTTTGCCCACCGTTGGACCTGAGGCCATGCTGGAGCTCGCCACAGAAGAATATATTTGGCAGTCTCTCGTCTGGCATTCGGACTACGGGCCCTGCCCAGCGAAGCTGGGATGCATCAGGAGGGTGAAGATGCTGGGAAGACCTGCCTTGGTCATTACCCCTGTGTCTGGAATTTTGTCTTGCCATTTTATGCCGAGGATCTTCCTGAGGCTTGTTTTATGAAAGGGGTTAAGCTTTCTAGCATGGCGCTGATACACAGTACATGTCTCCCATGCATTAGGTATTAGGTAATGAATATACGGCGCACGTCATATCATCAAAATGTCTTGGCCTCCGTTTTTATTACTAGTCTTATATTAGCTTGCTTTGTAAGTTTAATCGGAACAGTCCGTCCAACTATTTGTTTATAATTTTTTCACGTGCCCAGTTCACGCGTTGACGCCGACCGTCACTGTTCACACCCCCTACCGTCCCTGCGCCCAGGGGAGATAAAAACCAGGGGAGATAATTCTGTTTCAGTCTGTAAATGTCGCGTTTGAACATAATCACTACTTTTAGTTATGTCTCATATATAAGGGATTTATAGTCAAAAGGTAAGCTGGCTTTGCACTTACTGTAAAATGCGTAGACTAAAAAGTAGAAAATAAGTGCATTTTTAATATAAGACTAGTTTTTAAAAAGTGTTTTTAAGGTTAATTATTATAATTTTGATCCATTGAGGTGTTTCGGATGAAGGATATACAGGTCACTTTAACGCCCTGAATTTCGTGATCCAGTGAGCAATTACGTTGAGATATCATTTCAGATTTCCTATAATGACATTAAAACATAGTTCATTAGTGGATATTGTCCAAGACGACAAAAGTAGGTCGATTGTGGTTTTCGTTTTGAGCTTGGGTATGGCTGACTGTGCAGCGGGGTTTAATGACCATCTTCAGGTTACAGAATTAATTAGGAGTTTTTCTGTCATGCCCTGCTGATATCCCGATTCCACTGTAGCTCACTCAAGACTGATGCATTGATTCTTTACACAACATCACCCAGCTTTCTCAATATCTGTGCCCAGTCCAACAAGTAAAACTTTTGTGTTTCCTACCACTTGGAGTCAATTTCAAATGTTGTTTAAAATATGTTAAAATTCAAACATAATTAACCAGTAATACATTTAGTATTTGATTGTCTTGTTTAGTTAAATTCAAAGCACTTACACATTTAAAAAAAAATTCCACTTATTTATATATTACCGCATTGAACAACCCCACCTGCAATTAACCTACCCCACTTGAACTTATCAGCTATAATATGTTTTGTATTTAAAATATACCCCGCAACCCCCACTCCCCTTACTTTTTTAAAAAACATGGTAGTTAAAAAAAAAGAATGACAACGAAAAGTAAAATAAAATAAACAAATTCCTGAGAAATGGTATCGGCCACATGTGTTTATTGTTCAGTCTCAACAACCTATGATAGGAGAGTTACGGCATTTAAATAGTATGTACCATTCGTGGAGTCGGCTAGATCGGGTTAACAACGGAGATTTCCCCCACTTCAACCCTCTGCCAACCCAATTCCGTTATAATCCAGATGTCATGTGATATCCACGTAAACGCTTTAAGCTTTGCGTTTGCAGTAGCGTCGTAGGGTGTGTGAGTCTTGCTGTCCGGGCTGGGAGCCACTTTTCTCCAGATATGGAGGGGGTGGGGGTGGCGTTGTACAGAAAATATTGAGATTTTTCCTTGGAAGGGGCGCAATGCTCTAGTCCCGCACCAGGTGGCCATTAAATTAGCCGCGCCACTGTGTTTTTGAATGCCTTTTGGCGAAAATGATCAAAATTCTTTGCGTGTGCTTGTTTGTGTTTGCGTGAGAAAAAAAACGAATAGCATCGCTGTCGTAACGTAAAAATAAACTTTGTAAACTTATTGCAAAACAAAAAAAAACAAAAAAAAACGAGAAGAAACGATTTCTGGTGGTTTGTTCCCTTAACCCCCCACTTCGGGCTGAGCTTGACAGAACGATGTTACCACATCATAATTTATCTCCTTCTTTTGCTGTGAGGTCGAACTTTGAAATTTTCCAGGAAAATGAGGTCAAAGCTGTTATTCTAAAATCTAAGCCAACGTCCTGCTCTCTTGATCCAATCCCCACTCCACTATTGGTTGAGTCCTTAGATCTCTTACTCCCAACAATAACCAATATAGTAAACGAGAGTCTAACATCAGGTACTTTTACAACCTTATGTAAATCTGCTGTTATAAAACCCTTGCTTAAAAAAAACAAGGGTTAGACCAAAACAATTTAAACAACTATCGACATGTGTCTAATATTTCATTTATATCTAAGGTCATAGAAAAACGTGTCTTAAAAAAACAACGTTTTGCTTATCTTAACGACAACATTCTTATAAGTCCTAATCAGTCGGTCTACAGACCTTCTCACAGCACAGAGACCACCCTGTTGAAGGTAACAAATGACCTCCTACTCGCACTGGACAGTTCCTAAGACACAAACTAAAACTTTTGGCGAAAGGTCATTCTCTTTTTGTGCAGCCAAACAATGGAATTCTCTACCATTACACATCCGTAGTATTCCAACTACCAAGTCCTTCAAGACTGCACTTAAGACGCATCTTTTCAAAATGTATTTACAAAATTAATGAAACAACATTTGTTTTTAATGATCAGCGTAGCTTATGTGTAATGTACTGTCCTTTATGTTGTTATTATGGTATGAATGGTTATTTAATTATTATATGTATATTATGATCTCCATGTAAAGTGCTGTGAGCCCGGTTCCTTACTGGGATACAGCGCTATATAAATTATCAATTATTATTATCATCATTATTATTAGAGAGACACCGATGTAACATTTGAGCTATATATTTTCTCCACTGCAAATATTAGATAACATCTTGACAACCCTAAATTTCTAGCTCTGTGGTTTTGACTTCTCTACTCAACAGTATTTTCTCATAACCTTGTTTACCAACATGACTATTCAATCATGGTTAATTTTAATAAGACCGCTGGATATTTTGTAATGAAGCATCTTAGCATTAAAATGAATTGTTTAATACACAATTGTAAGTGCTTTTTACCAAAAGTTTTCAATATTAAGTACCTACACCTGGAAAAAAAATCAGTAGCCCCTGGCCTAGTGCTCTTCATTGGGTCTTCCCGGAAGACCCTCTCAGCTATCTGGCCCCCAAGGGGACGTTACAGCTGAGGGACGGAGCGGTCGCTTCTGACTCCGCCACCCGGCATCCAGGACAGAGAGTCGAAAATGCCTCCCACTAAATTGACCTCACAAAGAGGGGCATATTAGTTACCAAATAGTTTGCTTTTTTTTTCTTTATTAAATTGACATTGCGCATATGAGTGGTTTGAACAGGCGATGATAGAGTAAACTTACTTAAGGTGATACCTTGAACCTACGCCCAGGTAATCAAAGTAACATGACGGAAAGATACATGCCCCTTAGTGAAATATCACACTTGGGTTTTATTTACGTTAACGAAACGTGGGAAAAAACATTACGCAAAAACAAAGGCCATTTTGTCTCACCCGGAGAACACCAGCATTCGTCGGTGTCGCCAGGAAGGTCGGGACATTCATTTGAGGCAGAGGTTCTCAAACTCTTAGTGGGGATCATCGACATCCTTGTGTGCTGATTGTCTTTTCATTGAGACCCAAGCGTTTTTGTTTTTTTTCATTGACATAACATCGTATTCCATTGAAGTATCCAACCTATGAGTGGAAGCTGTGGCGCAGCTAGGGATTTGGGGGCCCGGGGGGCTTGACCTCTTCTGGGGGCCCTGGATACATGGCGGTGGCGTAATATTTAGTGTACAAAATTATCGGACAGTCCTTTGAGGGCGTCTCCAGTTGAGGGGGCCCGGGGGGCAATTTTTCCCACCATCCGCCTCCCCTAGCTACGCCACTGATTAGAAGCATAATAAAATAATGATCATATCCTTTCGAGAGTACAAACAAATGAACACGAGCAACAACAACAACAACCAAAAAAAATAAAAATAAAAAAAAATTTAAAAAATTGACACCAATCCAAGTCATCGGGAAACTATGCTACACAAGGAATAAAATGTCGTATCTATCTATTAGAAGTTTGAAGAATCTCTCAACTTTAAATTTGTACGAGATAAAGTAAACATAAGTGAGGATATTAATGGGGGTGGGGCCGGCTTCTTTAAAAAAAAACATCAGATGTAAAAATTAGTACATATTGCCAGGGCCGTCTTACCGCATAGGCCCGTTGGGCATTTGCCCGGGGCCCACGAGCATAGGGGCCCCATGGAAATATGTTTATATATAGTATGTTTATTTATTTTTTATTCCTGCGGGGGAGGGGCCCAACACTATTTCTTAGCCCGGGGGCCCAAAATGGTGTAAAGACGGCTCTGCATATTGCTAAATATTCTATAAAAATTTCAGGATGTGTTTTTCTGAAACCAAAAATAACTTTAAAAAAAAGAAAATAGAAGTATGGGGGAAAGTCAATGGAGCGGTAACAAGGGAACAATGGTTGGAACCAATTCAAACAACTTCAAGTGTCTCCCTGGCTTATTCAACACATACATTTGACAAGGGGGGCATAACTCCACCTTGACATCGGTTCACCGGTGGCAAGGGGAGCCGACCAACCCAAGGTGGAGATATGATATGATATGGGATTCACAAGGGCCGACGGGCGAGACCTGGAGACAGCTGGATAAATGACGATAACATCGCGCCGCTGATCACGGTACGATGGTGTTTGTTGTCACGTTTTGGGAAAACCCGGATGTTTAAGTGTTGTTTTTTTAGTAGACCAGAGAGTGGTCGAGATGTTTTTCGTTTTTTTTGTGTTTTGCGAAAGAAATAGTAATCATAATTTTTTAAAAAAATCATTTTTGTAAGTATACGCCTGGTTTATCTGTTGTAGACAAGATCCAGTTAAATAGATTTTTCTAAGTAATCAGGATTTAAAATACATAAATATCCGGTTACAGTAAGTTATCATAAAGTTTTTTTTTGTTGTATATTAAACGAGCATACATTTTTATTCTGTTTGATTCTTCTACCCATCACACAGTATTTGGCTTTATTCATTACATTCTAATCTTGCACACATTCGACTACGATTACCTCAAAAATTATATCCTTAAATTCGGTGTGGAATTCTTCTGATCATACACTTTTTGGTTCCTTACATAAATTTCATTTAATCATATAACTTTTTGTTCTATTCGTATAATGGATTTAATAACACAACTTTTGGGCCTTTATGAATATTTCATGTACTCATAAAAAGTTTATCTTCTATACGCATATTTTAATAAATTAGAACTTTGGTTCTATACGTATATTTCATTTAGTAATATAACTTTGTTCACATTCCATTTAAGAAAGTTTTCCACAATACAGAGTAGTATAGTATTATAAGCTTTGATACATTTAACACATTTGAATACCTCAGCTCTTGTGAAACAAACAATACAAAGGAAAAGATTAGAATAAAGGAAGCTAAAAAAAACTAATCGAAAAAACAAAAACAAAAAACAACTCACGCTAGAGCTTGTCATAGTAAACAATGACATATTTTATCCACAGTAATAATTTTTTTTTAAAAATGAAGAAATATAACTCATATAAATCCATGTCACTTGCAAAAACAAAATCATATCTTATATCTTGTGTCCCGAAGATAAATTATGACTAATGAGGTATTAAAATATTCAAACACATACAAAATGAGAATTAAACATCCAGTTACAATAAGTATATGCATGTAATCAACACACTAACAATAAAGAATACAAATACACAATAAATGTCACAAGGAGACAATGAGTAATTTAATGATACTAATAATATTAACAACAAAAACAAAGATATTATTATTATTATTAATTATATATTTTTAAAAAAATCGATTCTTTATGTGATTGTCGGATTTTAATTATTATTTTAGACAATGACTTATTTTATACATTGTATTTCAAAGACGATTTTTAAACTGTTTCAAATAATGTTTTATATTTTCGAACTAAATATATTATTCCATCCTCACAGGCGTAAAAGTGCGAGCAAGGGCACTGAGAATCCCCGTTTAAACACTGCTAACAATGTTATAACCTCTGAAAAAGCCAGCCTCTGGTGGATGTTTTCTGATTTTTCCAGATCCGTCAGTGACGCTTGTGAGTAAACAGGTAATAGATTAGTCGGTGACTCTTGTCATGAAAATATTTTGTTGGGGCAAAAATAACAAACACTTTTTGATTAAAAAATAAGATATGGCTTGACATTGCTCATAATAATCAACTTTAGTAACTGTTACTGTCATACGAATTAAGCATACATCGCTGGTTTTGATGACGATTGAAATGATGCAGGTAAAAAAATATTGATATGGACTCAGCAGGGATGGAAGTACATATTATTTATTTTGTTTCCATGTTGTCACCCGTTTAGTGTGTTTGATGTATGGGATGTGTTTAATGTGTTTTATATTTTTGATGTAACTGGTGTTTGTTAGATGTATTAGTTGTGTTTATCTGATGTGTTTGATATGTTTGAAATTTTGGTGTGTTTGTTAGATGTATCATTTGTGCTTAAGTATCTGATGTTTGATATGTTTGATATATTTGGTGTGTTTGTTAGATGTATCAGTTGCGTTTATGTATCTGATGTGTTTGATATGTTTGATACATTTTGGTGTGTTTGTTAGATGTATTTTTGTGTTAGGTGTATAAATGTATCTGATGTGTTTGGTGTGTTTTTGTATCGGATGTGATTTATGTGGACACAAGGTGTAACCGCTTTCGTTTCTTCATTATACAAATGCTGGACGAATCTCAATGGCATTATTGTTTTTTTTTACCTTGTAATCTTTATTTTGTGATCGGGGTGAAAACGTTTTGTCGGTTGGGGATTAGCCAAGAGGAACCATTTTACATAAAAGCGATCCGAACAAAACAGCTCGGGGGTGGGGTGGGGGTGGGGGGACAACTGATAAAATCGTAAGACGTAAAGTGAAAGGGGAGACAGTGGTATCACGTGGGTTGGGATCAGGCCGTTGTGCGTCAGCCAATAAGTGATCAGCCAAACAAAGGGTCCCCCAACCCCCCTTTTCAATCTGTATAGGAATATAATAATATCGGGGGAGGAGGGAAGGGGGAAGCGGAGCGGAGTAGGAGAGGGATACATGATTTTATATTCACAATTGAGGACTTAAAGGTGATTATTGCCCTTTGAGGCCGAGTTATATACTGGGTCCTAGACGTTGTGTTGAACACATCATGCGCTTAGGGCATTCAGAGAGGTTCGTAGAAATTTGGAGGCATGACCACGTTAGGGAAACCCGAACATTCAAACCATATCCTCATTCCTGTTAGATGTTCATGTGGTAAGTTCAAAGCTTTGTCAACATGCGTGCCAATGAGATATTTCGGTTTCAGCTGTTAGAGATATTTTAGTTACATGTGTTAGAGGTATTTCAGTTAGAGATGTTAGAGATATTTCAGTTAGAGGTGCTAGAGATATTTCATTTAAAGTTGTTAGTTTGGTTAGTTGTGCGAATTGTAAACTTCATCTGTTCACCTCTTGTTTACTTGGTAAATTAAGTAGTCTGGAAATACTAGAGACTAGAGGTGAGACTCAGAATAAAAATTATAACGTAGAAAAAAGTGTGTGAGTGTGGAATTTGGGGTGGGGGTGGGGGTGCATATTACTTCTACTATCAGATCGGTGCCTCCTTCTGTCTAATGCAGAGGTGCCTTTTGTTCTATATCTTCGTTGTTTAAGGAGGGAAAGGTAGACACTGACCTTACACTAGCTAACAAGAGCTACAGCAGCATAGCGTGGGTATGTGCCGACCAGGGGCAGAACCCAAATTTGCCGCCCCCCTTTCCGCCGAAAAATATGTTTCTAATATATAAAGATGAATGTTTGTTTGTTTGTTACCCATAGAATTCCACACCGTTGGACCAAGGGTGCTAAAATTTTGCATGGGACCCTCATTTGTCCCGGGCAGGTCATAGGCTATGTTTCAACCCCAGGCGACAACCCCTAGGGTAAGGGGGCCCATTATGTTACTTTTTTGCTTATATGAGCTATATAAAGATTAGTTTGAGCGTTAGCTACTGTTTAAATGCATGATTCTTGACCAAACTTGGTATATAAGTACGTGAGAGCCTTTATTAAAATACTGCAGTGCACTGAACTCATAATGTCCATTTCTTCGGGGCCGGGGGCACCAAATGTCTTTTTCGGGTAATGTTTAAGATTTTATGCCCCATACAAATTTATAAGATCTTGAGAAATAAAGAGATTAATTTCACTTATTCTTCTTAACAACAATAAATATTTTTATTTAATTCACACTTCTTAGCATCAATAAACAGAATAGTAAATCAAGGTGACCCTGAGTAGGTTAGGTTACCCTAGGGGTAGTCACCTGGGGTTGAAACATAACCTATGACCTGCACGGGTCAAATGAGGGTCCCATGCAAAATTTCAGCACCCTAGGTCCAACGGTGTGGAATTCTTTGTGTGTGTGGTGTGTGTGTGTGAATCTTTTTAATATTTTTAAAATCCTACAACGCCGGATACCCCAGCTAGTACGCCATATGGTAAAGATAATTTTTATCTTGAATTGAAGATTTCTGTTTTTCCTCTGGCACAAACTTCCAATACTTCCATGTATCAATGTTGTCGGCCATACCAAAATGGCTATTTATTAGACAATCTTGGTGTTTTCTTTAATTAGTATTAATTTTCATTAACTTAATTATAGAGAAGCCATTTTAACACCTTGCATTACTTAAGACAGTTGTAAGCAATGTTCAAATTTATGATATTATTTTAGGCAGGTTAACTTCGAGTCTCAGTCTCTTAATAAACTTGAATAAATCTGGTGTTGAATTCATTAACTTTTTTTTTACCCGTAGGGTTAAAATATTCCTTGCTTGACAATGTTATCTGAAATACTTTGATTAACTTTGAATACTCTTAATTTGAAGGTAAAATTTCAAAGGCCGATTAGATTAGCTCGTGTACGAAAATCTTATCTGTTTTATAAATTCTATATAACTGTCAAAACCTCAAACGAATGTCTACAGTAATCTCATCTAATGGAGATTACAAATTTCCTCTCAACTGTTTTTCTACATAACATGGACACTATTCGCTTCGATAACCAAAAAATTGCTCTCTCGTTTTTCGATTAGAAGGTTCGATTAAAGGATGAGATCTCTACATATAATTGTATCAAATGTCAAATCATCTTTTTAATATTCCATTAGTTTCTCTGTAAGCAGCTTTTGCTAAGCGTTTTTTTTTCTAGAACCTACGTTAGTAAATAATTTGGGGCATCCTTGACATAAATTAGAAAGTAAAAAGATTTCACTGTGACTACCAAAGTTTCCTGCGTCAGTTTCGTGTGTTGAGCTTTTTGTCTGCATCGATCAGCTCTTCTATAGCTTTCAAAATAGCTCCATGGTATATTCACTATTTTGTATTCTGAAGTCTGTTTGATGCCTTGCTTGTAGAAGCATTTAGATATTCCAAACGGTGTTTTGACATGGAAAAGAATGCGTAACAACCTTCTAGTGTACTAAAATCGAGAGTTCATTTCAGTTGGAGTATTATGTAAATAATTAGGTTTAGGTTTAATGAACTGTTTGAGCGAGATTTGACATTGAGATTTTATGTTTTACATCTTTCTTGAAATCCTGGGTACTTTCCAGCCATGAAGAAGTATTAACACACGCTGAGCCTCTGCATTCCATTATTTTAAGATCATCATTAATTTAAAATCATTTTAGGAATGTAGTAAGCAGATTCCCTTTTGATTCAATTAGCTCTATGTAAGTTTCAACAATGTCTAATTATTGATTTTCAATCTTTACATATCACACCACTGGACTTGTGAAATATATGAAGAGCTATCGAATACAATGAAACAATATTTTGGTATTTTGTTTGTTATAGCAAACTGTGTCTCCTAAAATTGCTATGAGCTCAGTTTGAATTTTAGATGACACGTTTTTTTACCCTTTTTTCAAACGATGTTCTTGGAGTTTTCGATCGTACTTTGCAAGCAACTGCATCTGTTCCAGAATATTGACTTTTATTTGCAACAGTATTATCCTCTCTGTGACCGCAAAAAGCCACAATAATTTTTTTCCAGGATTTAAAAATGTCAAACATTCTAGCAAGAATTTATTGCCACTTTGTTTTGTTTTCTTTTAACAACAACTTATTGGTGTTCTTTATTAATAGTCTATTCTTTTTTTATCCAATTTCTGATTCCTTTCATTTGCATTAAAACTTTGGTAATGTTGACGACTTGTTCGTGAGTATTTGTATTTATATTTGTATTTATATTTATGAATGCCAAGTTTTAATTCCATTAAATAAACAATTAAGTTCATTATTTTTTTAATGCCACAAAACAATTAAAATAATGGTGCTTTGGAAGAATAAAACACCAAAGTCCGCCAACATTTTTCCCTCAGTAGTTTACTTACGCTAACATCAAACATGAATCAATATATGTACCAGTACGTTAGTGTCATGTTCGCACACTACTTCAGTCCCTACTTTCTGCTCAGCAGCAATGGCATCAGAAGACTAGATTAATAATGGAGTTGGAAGTTTTGGCGTTAGAAACGTTCACGTCTTTTAATATAGTTTTTCATTAGGGGCCGTCCATAAATTACGTCACGCTATTTTTGACCATTTTTAACTCCCCCCTCCCCCCTGACACAAACTGTCACAAATCTCGGGACCCCCCCCTCCCTAAAGTACGTCACGGTTTCGAACAAAAAAGTGTGTTTTATTTTAAAAAAATAATTTACATCAGACTGTGTCTGTACAATTAGATTAATTGCTTGTGAGGCTATACATCACTTAGAAATACATAACTTTCAATGGCATTCGCCAGCATATAGCGGTATATAAACAACAGTTCTTCAAACAAGTATATTTTAGGCTGTTCAGAGTTTTTTTAAAGAGTACTTCATGGTGTATTTATTGTTAATCGTTTCGTAATAAGTAATTTGTTACTCTGGGCTGTACTGAGTGGTACTTTAAATTGTAATATATTACTTTTGGCTGTAGAGGTTGTTACATAGTGTAACATAGCCGACTAAGTAAACTTGAGCTGCTCAAACTGATGTGTCTCAATGCGTAGCGCAATCTAGAAAACTGCTTTTGTGACATCTAACCACAGGCCATAAGGTGATACAGAATAACATCTAACCACAGGCCCTAAGTCGTAAGGTGATACAGAATGACATCTAACCACAGGCCATAAGGTGATACAGAATGACATCTAACCACAGGACATAAGGTGATACAGAATGACATCTAACCACAGGCCCTAAGTCGTAAGGTGATACAGAATGACATCTAACCACAGGCCATAAGGTGATACAGAATGACATCTAACCACATGGCTAAAGTTGTTAAAGTGTAGCGTCTAACCACATAATCGGTACAGGGTTGCATTTAACCACATTACATTGGCTGGTACAAAATGGAATCGCATCAAATGACACGTGGAATGTAGTTGAAAAATATTTTTTTTGTATGAACCAGGAAGCCCACTTTTAATATTTTTTTTTAAACAAAAATAAGTTCTTTTTAGAATAGCTTATCCCGTTGTCACACATCAGGCCCCATCAGCCCTAATTGCCCTGTTAGATTTTATTTTTGTTTGTTGGGGGTTAGGGGTATTCAATTAACGCAGTGAATACCACTTCAAAGCAACTCGGCTGTATAGAAACCTCGATACCTTCTTACACGTATTTTTTTATATCCTCTGATGCATGTCTTTTTTTATATTTCAGATTCAAAAACTGATTCAACGGGTCGTCTTGGGGGCATTCGAGCTTGACGCCTGACTTCTCACAGCTTTTCAATATCTCGATTCCCCAGGCTCGGTACAAATGGGCCGACAGAAAAAGGTTCCGAGTAACAAGCGGCTTCACACATGCGGTCCCAGAACTGGAGCAGATCCAGGACAGAGCAGGGCAAAGAGGTCAGCCGATGTGGGCAGCAGAGGCGTCGAGGCGGTGGGCGAGGGTCTGCTCCCGAGGTGGAGCTCTGTGTGCGTTGTGCTGGTCACGTGGGCGTTTCGCGTCTACTACGTCATCAGCCCCAGCAGTTGGTGGGTCTTACACCCGGACGAGATCTTTCAGACGTTGGAAGGTTAGTCAGTTGGTAAAGAAGGGTTACAGGTGTGAATCTACAGATGACTTAACGTGGCGTTGGTTGGCCCTAGAATAGGAACCTAGTTTTTAAAAAAATGAGGGTGCCTAATTATTGTGATAATTACCTGTCGGTGGGGAGACGTATAAGAGAAAGGGTGTCCGGAATCCGCACAAAGTAATAATCACAAATCGTCATTTATCTCACTCACCGCCGCCCCATAAAAAGATAAAACCAACATAAAACAAATCTCTAATTAGAAGTACAAAACAAAGGCGTAGACTAAATATTTAAAACGGCCAAGCCAAGCGATTATTTTAAAAGGGAATATTTAATATTTTGAAATAGATTGTTAACTTCTTAATTTTTTAAAAATTTCCAATTAGTTTGAAGAAACTGAAACAACTACAGGTAACCAATTCAATCCACAACTTTACCATGTCATTTTGACAAGTTTGTTAGAATCGTTGACGCTATGGGGAGCTCCTGTGATTTTCTGAGCTTTACTTTATATAAAAAGTAGAGTCTCAAAATATGACAACGGAGCTCGATAATGTACATTAAAAAACGAACATTTTACAATAATATATATATTAAATTTGAGACTTGTCCTTAACTTTTAAACAATGTAAAATTTAAAATTTATTAAAATAATCGAACATAATCATTACTCTCTCGAAAATTAAAAATGTTTTCATTTTGGCTTTCCTGTAAATCTCGGAATGTGAGTTTGGACTTAGGAAGGTTTTTGAAAAAGATACACAGCTGAATGATGCATTCCAGTAGCAGAAATATCGTATTCTAAGAAAAAATATAAACTGTTTTGTTTTTATGAATGTGATTATATTTAGTGGTGTCGAAATTTGTCTAAATATGTTCAATTGGACTTAAATTGTGACAGTTTCTTATGGTGTCCAGGGATGACTGACGATGACCTAAGGTGTAATACTGCTGTAAAGCTCGGTCTTAATGGTGTCAGTTACAAACACACTCAGCCACGCTCCACTGGTCTCAACTCGCCTGACTGAACATTCGTATACGACACGCGGTAAACTGCAACTTGTGTAAAGAAAAATTCCAGGGTTGTGTTATGTACAACAGTTCTTCTCAAAGTGGTGGTCCGGGGGCCGGTGCAGGCCCGTGGGCCATCAGCCGCCGGTCCTCAAAAGTTATCAAGAAACGACATAAAATGTAATTATAGTCTTCCATTTGCAACCAACCCAAAAGAATGTGTGAATTTTTGGCAATAAGCACATAAAATGAAACAAATAAAATAAAATTAATTACATTTCACTACCATGTCAGTATAGGGAAAATAGTGCACAGGTACCTGTAGCTATGGGAAAATTCCTGCCGGTCCGCCTTACTAAAAAAATTGAGAAACACTGATGTACAACACCTTGAGCACATCGCACGGTTTCATTGCTGAATAAACGGGTACCGTTGCGTCAAACGTTTTGATGTGATTTACTACTATTTGTAGGCGTTAATGGGGCCGGGCCTCGATTGACAGAGAGTCTATGACATTATGTCTGTGACAGGTCGGCTATGACAGGTTGTTTTTAATGGCAATGTTAATGCATTTAGGTCCCTTAGAATTCAATGACTTTTTGTTGGTAGAAGGCTTTATTGATTTATAGTATTCGATTTCCTGACGTTTTTATGTCAGGACTGAGTTACTCGTGTTGAACTTTCCCTATTTGTCTCCACTTGACATGAGTGACATGACGTCAGTTTCTAGAGCAAGCTTTTGTGTACACCGTGCCCCTTTAAGAGCATTGTGCCCCATCACACACCTCAATTTTCTAATTATCACTTGTAACTGAAAAATATTTTGGGACGCATTTCTATAAAGAAAAAAGAAGTTTCTTCCTCTCCTGCGCCTCATATTTAATACCACTGGTCTATTTTTGTCCACTCGGGTATGTTAAAGTAGAAGCTATGTATTAAAAATTACCGACTTTACTTCTATACAGAATATTATTATAATACATTGTGCTTTTACGAGGCGCGACATGATATGTCAAAACGTGAATTTGTGAAAAGAGCGTGGATAGAACACCACTTAGTGAATGGTTGAGGGGAAACTGTAGAGTGCACTGAGGTATGAGGTTAAACTGTAGAGTGAGGTAAGAAGTTAAACTGTGGAGTGAGGTAAGAGGTGAAACTGTAGAGTGAGGTAAGAGGTGAAACTGTAGAGTAAGGTAAGAGATGAAACTGTAGAGTGAAGTATGAGGTGAAACTGTAGAGTGAGGTATGAGGTTAAGGTTGCAGGGTACGGGACCTATTGTTGATGTTAAACTCTCGGAGGCGAGGATTGTGTTGTCGGGGCGCCCTTCTGTTGTGAACCTTTTCGGGCTTCTCTTTCCAGACAGCTCTCCCTTTTCTTTTACTCTAATGACTATTGAAGTTAGGAACAGTCTATCTTCAATTTAAGAACCTACAAACCAATGAATAATGATAGATAACAGGGCTGTACCGGATTCAAATTTTTGAAATTCGGCCGGAGTCGTAAAAATGTCCGAATTCTTGATTTGCCGAGCTGAAGCAAGTACACCCCTAGATAACAACAATGTTCCATTCATAGTTGCATAAATATTTATAGCAATCGTTTTCTCTTTATGAATAGCCTTTCGTAATCGTCTCATTAAAACTGTCCCCACTGAGTCATACAGACATAATACACTATTTTATCAATGTTCAAAATTAGTCACACACAAATAATCATTATCCACATCCAAAATTAGTCACACACAAATTATAATTATCCATGTCCACAATTAGTCATACAGAAACCATAATAGTCCATGTTCCTATTGGCCATTTCGTCCACAGTCGCTCACACAGAGCTCTACGGGTACGGAGTCCGGCCATACGAATTTCTCGGCCCTGCCAAGGGAGACAACATGTCGTTACTGGAGATGAAAGAGAAAGAGTTGGGCATGTGGACAATGAGGTCTCCCATTGTGCCTCAGTTTTTTATGATGATCTCGTCCCTGGCTTCTGTCCTTGGATTCGAACCCAACCCTTATCTGGTGAGTTCGTATGTGAAACTTACTCTACCATCTGTAGAGGATGTACATTGGTGGGCGGCTCGCCCGGGAAATTGCATTCTTCTCATTCAAACTAAATGTAGGAAGAAGGAGTGAAGACATGTCTTGTTTACTTGAATCTTTTAAAATTACATTCAAATATTAATGGTAATAATATAATAACAACAACAATAATAATAATAATATTAAAAATTATAATAATAATATTCGGTTTTGAAAAAAGATAAGGAATTACCCAGCACCCCCCCCCACCTCTCGATACATTAATTTTTTTTTATATTGATTTCAATATCACAGGGGTGGTCCATAAATGATGTCACGCACCTAGGGGGGGGGAGGGGGTCCATACATTTGTGACGATGTGTAATGAGGGGGAGGGGGGTGTTTGCGAAATGTGACGTCACATGAAATGGCGCAACTTTAAATAAAATTTCCACTTAAATATTTGATTTCTTACAATTTATTATATTAAATTGTACATGGTTTCACGCGTGTTTCGATATTAGAGTGCAACCTTACACTAAATACCTACTTAAATGACAAAAAAAGGCATTTGAAACATGCTCTTTTTCAAATACAAAATACAGCTTTAATGGAGAGGGGGGGTTTGGCGCAAAGCTTTGTGACGTCATATTGGAGGTGTGGTCTACGTTTTTGTGACGAGGCGTGACGAGGGGGGGGGGTGAAAAATCATCCTAAATCGCTTGACGTCATTTATGGACTGGCACCTCAGTCAATAAATGGTAATTATATTCAGACTTCTTTCTTTTTTATTAAATCGATAACGTGGTCCGAAATCCTGATGTGATCTTAAATAATTTTAGTTTAATTATTAGTATAGTATGTGATCTTTACCAGCCTCGTATTGGAAGATCAATAGAAAATAATAAAACTTTATGTAGGTTACTATTTTTATTTTTAGCTTTGGAGAGTTGCACATGTGTCCGTGACGTCGTGGCTTCCATTTGCCTTCTGCACCTACGTCACATCCGTCACCAACTCACGGGATGCTGGTAACGTGGCGGCCATCTTGACCTCCATCTCGTCTCATGTGACCGTGTTGGGCACTCACACGCTGGTCAACAGCTTTGTGTCGCCCTTCCTGTTCCTGTCACTAGCCCATGTGACACGGCTGTTACGGGACGTTACAAAGGCCCTTGGTGAGAAACCACAGCGGTTCTCACAGCCTGCTGATGGGAACACGGTGCCGACAGACCCTGCAATAAGCAAACCGAAGTGGACCACTGAGGACAGCATGACGCCGGTCCACTACGCTCGCAGTGAAAGTCAAAGAAGTAAACTCAGTGACCCAGGGTACTGTACTGGCTTGGACGAGAACGGCATCAGCGACAACGACAGTCAGAGCAGCCGTGACAACATCAACAACGACGACAGCGAAGCTGTTAAAGATGAAGACATGATGCAACGTCTGCCCGGCAGCACTGATGTCAAAGAACTCATACGTGACAAGGCTGACGTTCCACAGGGCAGCAACAAATCTCACGGGATCCATCAAATCTTGCGAGACTTGGCTTCTGTATTAGCTGGCCTCGTTCTGGCTTTGTGCATGTATGTGCGACCGGATGCGTCACTGCCGGTTTTGCTTCTGATTCTTCCCCACCTCAGAGCTCAAACCATGCTTACTCTTTTGCGGAAAAAAACGTTTTGGTGTCACCTTCTGGGTGGCATGATTGGTGTCGCTTTTGCTGTTGCAGACGACTTCTATTTTTTTGGAAGTTTCGTCCTCAGCCCCGTGAACTGGGTCAGGTTCAACCTCTTTTCTGGTCAGACGAGTCAGCTCTTCGGTTCCTCGGGGAAGTATTTCTACTTTGAACAGATTTTTTTCAATGACTTAGGGTCATCAGTTTTGACTCTGGTGTTCACATTCGCCATGATATCGCTTGTCTTATCAGATGTGCTGAAAATTTTCAAAAAATCAACTGGATTTATAAAAACTCCGAACGTCTTATCCTCCGAGTCCATGTCGAAATTAACTGGATGCCACGGTTTGCGAGGTCACATGGCCTCCGTTATTTTCCTAGTCGGGATCTATTCAGCCGTCGGGCACAAGGAGTGCAGATTTCTTCACGACACCATCGTGTTATTTTTAGGAGTCGTCTCGATGATCATAGCCTCTGCCTATCGCAGCGTCACAAGTCCGCGTCACATAAAACGCTTCGTCCTATTGGTCCTCGGATCACTCTTCCTATCCAATCAGTGGACGAGCCTGCACGACTTCGAAAAGAGGAGCCCCATCGCCCGGCCGCATTCGTCCCCAGGCTCAGGGCCTTGCATCAACCAGTGCCTGTACTATATTTCCACTCAAACTGACGTCACCGGCATGTATATGGAGCACAGCCTCCTGGAGCACGGCAGCTTCACTCTACTCCACAAGCACGTCCCCGTGCTGTTCCTCCACGACCGGCAGTTCATCGAGTTCGATCGCGGCTCGCTGATATCGGACACGCGATACTGCTGGCCGGGCACCAACTGCACGTCCGACTACTACGCCATGTTCAGCGTGTCCGACCTCATCGAGGAAAGCAACCACGACTTCATACTGAAGCGGATAATCGAATCCAAGCACTACAACTATGCTGTCATAGCCTCGGACAAGGAGTTTTTCAAACCTCTGTTTACAAAAGTGTTTGCTGCCGGAAACTTCGCCGTCTGGAAGAGGAACCGCGATCCGGCCGAAGAGGAAAAATTGTCGAAGTTAAGTTCGCGGATTCCCTACGGGGGCTCAAACGTGACGCTGGTGGAGCTTGAGGGAGAGGTCCTCAAACTGTACAGGAGCCACCACGCAGCGTTTCAGAGATTTGATGCGGCGCTGAGAAGGGGGCGTGACCACGCGTCGGTCTACGCGTCGATGGCCTTCTGTCTTCACAGGATGGGGCAGCGGGCGGAGTGGATGCGCGTGCTGAGGCGGTGTAAACAAAAGTATTCTGAGGGCGAGTGCATGGATGGGTCAAGGGTCAGAGTGATGAATGGGATATTGTGAGTGTAAAAAATGGAATATTGTTATTGTAAACCATGGGATATTGTGAGGATGGGAAATGCTAATTGTTAATCGGGTATTAAAAAAACTATTGTTATATATTCAGTATTACAAATTTGTTATTAAATGGTGTACACTTTTGCCATGTTGTCGAGACCGTTTGATATTTACCACTTGTTTTTTAAATTTTAAATTCAAATTTTTTGTCAAAATGCTTTTCATAAAAATGAATTGCAAGCAAAAAAGCGTCATATTACATCAAAGTGCTGCCACAGTACTGTTACAATATGTAAATAGCTGGAATTCTTAATGTTTGACAAAATTTTCAATGTAATGTATTTTACCTGAACTTAAAATTTTTGACGAACTTTCCTAAGTAATGTTTGTTACCTGTAATTTTAATATGTGACGTCTTTCCTATTTAATGTATGTTACTTAATACCATGAAATGTTTTATAATTACCTTTAAATGAAACGAACAAAATCAATAAACACTATCATTATTTTCACTTACATCGATATATGTCACAATCAGATGTCATTAAACTGTATCTTTGCATTATGTATCTTTTTTTAAAAAGGTTTTCATAAATTTCTCAATGAAGTGATTTATTTACAACTGTTGTACGATATGCCCATCATATATGCTCAATGCTAGAAAATGTTTGTTTTTTCAATGAAGTATCTACAAATATGAATGGGGGGAGGGTAATCCAAAATAATTCAATCAAATCAGAAATAATAACCAAATATTAAATAATGATTTTCTCATTTGCATAGATTTTTGCGCCGGAAAAAAAGGTAATTCCGCCATCCATCCCTGTTGCGCTACATTCCATGCAGGGCTTAGGCCTGCCTCAACATTTCTACCACTAAGACCTAAACAATGCCATTCATCTCTAAGAGAGGATGCCCAGATGCTGTTATATTTCTCTACATCATCTATCCATCTCAGCCTAGGTTTTCCCTGAAGCCATTCTTTACCACAATTATATTAATATCTTACTCTTGATGAACTATAATGGGACACAGTAAGCCTCACGGTAATTTGGCACCCGGGGACTTACATGCACTCCTAGCTACGCCACTGAATCGGATCCCTATATCTCGTGCGTCTTGGCCCACTATCATAATAAAAACTAAGGTAAATTACAGTAACGAAAATTTAGTTTCGCACACACCTTCCATTCCTAAAAATATAATATTATAACATCTGAACCTACTCCAGGTAAGGTTAAAATAATTAATTCTATTACTTTTAACTATTAAAAATGACAAAACGTTTATTTTTAGAGCAGATTTATTTTGAAAAATCTTTACTTTTTCCCCCCATATACTATTAGTTTATAATTCCCAATTGATCTGATTGATTTCTGAAATTTCGGCAATGTGGAAATATGATTCAAATTATTTTATGTTTCATTTGAAGTCTTCATGGTCATAACGTCACTAGCGCTCATACAACAAGGATATGAGTGCATAGCCTCCAATACAGTGGTTATCAATTGTGCAATGGAAGTGTGAATTCATAACAGTCCAATACGGTCATTACCACGTGTTCAGACAAAATTTTAGTGTATAGCCCTGTTGGGTCGTTGCCACTTGTGCAGACAAGATTTAAGTTCACAATGACCCAACTGCCTATCTAGTGACTGTAAATAAAAGGTTTCCCTTGGCACGAAAAAAACAACAACCAAGAAACATTTAGATAGAAGTTAGGTAGAAATTAAAAATAACTTCGAAGAGTGTTCGTAAAACAAGTCAACTTCTATTTTATAAAACTGTCTACCCATATTTTGATGCTTTAGTTACTTCCCCAGCCATCCAGATCCCTAAATGGATTATAAAACCGCAGGCATTGCTAGACAAGAGATTTTTACCCAAAGAAGAGTTGCTTGACTAACTCTTTCACAAGGTGTAAATCTTCAAGAATAAACGCTAGTAGGGGAAGCTACCCAATTAGATGTGCCTTTTAAATAAAGCGATACAATTATCCTCCTTACGTTGAAATCTTCAGTAATCTCTACTGGACAACAGTGTTGGTTTAGAAATTATATGTTACTTGGATTTGTTTTCAACTAGGGCTGGTACTGATTAAAAAAAATTGCTAGATTAATCGGGGGAAGGGGGGATTTTTAATCGATTAATTATATTTCTTATAACGCATATATAGATCCCGTTAAGTCGCGGTGATTCCATGGTTCACAAATTTTGTGACGTAACACAGCAAATTCGCTCCGCTTTGCAAGAAATAAGGAAGAAAAACGCACAAATTTTGTGTAAAATATTTTTTATATTTTAATTTTTAAAAATTCATTATCCAAAATGTAAAAAAAAAGGTTCTATAATGTCCTTCCTAATTCTATAGTTGATAAGATAATGCAACTTAAAAGAAATGCTGTAAAGTGGGGATTGGTGGATGCCTATGAAATACAATTAATGTAAGTTCTTACGACTACCTTCCATCAATCACTATTTTTATACTAACGTCCATTTGAAAGGCATTGCCCTCTACTTGCAGGATTTGCAAGGAGCTTTGAGCTCTACCAATTTGTTTGGGAAAGACTATATTTTGTTAAACGCGTTGATTATATATATATATATCGTCAATTATACGAAACAGCGCAGCAACTTGTGAAGCAGGCAGAAAAGAGACTTCCATGACCAGACGACAGACTAGGAAGGATCGAGCTCGAAACCCTCCTGTTGACACCCCGACCATCACTTGTCCGACATGTGGACGCGCCTTTGGGGCAAGGATAGGTCTAATATATCACCAAAATTACTAGGGGTGTACCCGGGTTTCGGCTCCGGTAAATCCGGAATCTTGCCATTTTTACAAATCTTGCTACAGCAGGATTTTACTTCACCGGTACAAGAATTACAATTTACACATTAGGTTGCCACAGCACTTAGTTAATGTGATGAGAAAGGCCATCGTCCATCACGATGGGCAAACAACATAGTGTCAATGAGAGGTCAACGTTCAACAAAATGATATGAACAACACAAGAAAATGTACGAAGCTTCAATGTATTTCGCTATTTGAACTGAAGCAGGCCAGTGCTCATGGAATACATAACATAAATCCACAGTGGTAAAAGTTCATTTAATTAACAACGTCAATTATTAAAACTTGTAAATTTTCCCTGAGGGGAAAATAAAAACGGTTAAACATTATTTTAAGTTTTCTGCAACTAAAGATGATGATAAACGATGAAAAAGATAAGGCAATGTTTTTTTTAATGACTGTGTAAGTTTTTGGACATACATATTTCACTTTGATGTTCAAACACATGTCATATGTTCCAAATGAATTTCTAGTTCTAAAGAAGTACATAAAAGTAACATATGTTGTTAATTTTTCGAAGTTAACATAGTGTAGTTTTAATATACAAAAGTTAACGCCAAAATACAAAAAATTCTATATAGAAACGAATGACATTAATTAAAAACACAACAAAAAAGTACCGCTTGCATTTGTAAGAGTGTGGTAATACGATTAGGAAAGACAATGTTTATATATTATTGTGGCGTCACTTTCTCGAATAACATCGTAATGAAACATGAGGCAGAGGGATGTGGACATGAGGCAGAGGGATGTGGACATGAGGCAGAGGGATGTGGACATGAGGCAGAGGGATGTGGACATGAGGCAGAGGGATGTGGACATGAGGCAGAGGGATGTGGACATGAGGCAGAGGGATGTGGACATGAGGCAGAGGGATGTGGACATGAGGCAGAGGGATGTGGACATGAGGCAGAGGGATGTGGACATGAGGCAGAGGGATGTGGACATGAGGCAGAGGGATGTGGACATGAGGCAGAGGGATGTGGACATGAGGCAGAGGGATGTGGACATGAGGCAGAGGGATGTGGACATGAGGCAGAGGGATGTGGACATGAGGCAGAGGGATGTGGACATGAGGCAGAGGGATGTGGATATGAGGCAGAGGGATGTGGATATGAGGCAGAGGGATGTGGATATGAGGCAGAGGGATGTGGATATGAGGCAGAGGGATGTGGACATGAGGCAGAGGGATGTGGACATGAGGCAGAGGGATGTGGACATGAGGCAGAGGGATGTGGATATGAGGCAGAGGGATGTGGATATGAGGCAGAGGGATGTGGATATGAGGCAGAGGGATGTGGATATGAGGCAGAGGGATGTGGATATGACTGCGTATTGTGATTGGCGTAGTGTCAAATAAAAATAATTTTAATTTGATTAACGTGATGTTTTCGTCTATGAATTGATTAGGCAGCTTCACTGAGTGTTGTGTGTGGTTTAGTTTGTGTGGTCTGTGTGGTTCGTGGAGATTGAGGCGGTTTTTTAAAATTATAGTTTAAGTCTTTTTTATATTATTTTTAATTAATTTTTCGCTGTGGATCAGCACTTGTTATGTTGTGTAGCAGCAAACCGTAGAATTTCTGGAGAGCACACGGGTGAATAAAGAGCTCTCTGGGGTATAGAACACATTGTTGTTGCCGTATATTAGCAGTTGGCGTGTCAAGTGGACGGTAGACTTCTGGAGATGAGATGTTTGAGTAGAGATCTAAGGAACATCTAACCAAATGTTGTTGCTGATAGTCATTGTATCAAGGGGATTTTGCCCCTATGCTACAAATGAAAATTTACATAAAAGTCGTCTTAAAGTGACAGGGTCTTTAACCCTCTCCCTAGGTCGGAGTAGAAGCTTTAAATTGATACTACAAACGGCGTGACCGTAGCGGGTGCTTGACTACGTCCAGTGTGGTTAGGGCGTAATATGACTTCCACTCATTCAGAGTTACATGAGAACAGGCGGGGTCACCGGCACCTGCGTAAGTCGTAAGTTGTGACACGGGCTCTTGTTTCCTTTCGCTCTCTGTCTGTCCCTCTCACTCTCTGCCTCTCGACACAAATTGTGGCGGCCATTGATTACAAATGAAAAGGAGAAGTGTAGTCAGCAAATCTGTATGTGCATTCAAAAACACATTCACAAGATCCCTGATTTTACTTGGATTGTCTGGTGACATGCCCATCCCCTCTCTATGCAGAGATGGAAACCCCCTATGTTACAGAAACCCTATCGATCCCTGATGTGATAGAACCCCTGTCTACCCCTGATTCGACAGAACCCCTGTCACATCCTGATGTTATAGAGTCCCTGTCGGATTCTGAAGGAAAAAAGTCCCTGTCAATGTATGATGTGACAGATTCGCTGTCCAGAGCTGAGTTGACAGAGCCACTGGCACCACTGCCATTGCTGTTGCTAGCCGATGAAGTTCTGGGCTCTATATAGTCAAGACTGTCATCATCAACCTGTGACGTGGTGTCCGGCACGGAGACTGCCCGCAGCTGGTCGTCCAGATTTCCTGAACCCAGGTGGACGTCGGGTAGGTCTCGATGGACTAATATGTGTTTGGCATTTGGTGGCTGGTTGTCTCGGTCGGTTGTCCTTAATTCCTCTGTCCCACGGTTTGGTCTGTGCTTCGCTGCACACTGATGACTTCGCCTGACCATACTTTGATTGTTTGTTGGTGAGCGGTTGGCTGTGCTTGATTGCTTGGATGTAGGTGAGTGGTTGGCTGCGGGTGAGTGGTTGGATGTCGGTGAGGGGTTGGCTGTTGATGAGTGATTGGCTGCGCGCTGATGCTTTCGCCTGCCCATCCCATGTTTGTTTGTGTGTGCGCGATTGGCTGCATGCGAGCGGTATCCCATGGGCGAGTTTCTTGCCCTGGTCGAGTGGTTGCCGCTGGGACTACAGTTATGGCAACCACCAAACTCGCAGTGTTCAAGATTTTGCTCGGAGGACCGATGTACGACGTCCAGAGGCACCAGAGACCGTGACGGGCCGCCACATGGCCTAAGTTCTGTGCTATTGCTGGATTTTGTTTGGCATCCAACCAGACCTCGGCTTGCGTCACACGTCACGCAAGGAGTGATGCGGTGTGTTTCACGGCCATGACCCGTACTGTCGCTGTGTCCTCTGCCCCTCTTTCTCTTTTCGGGTGTGACGTCTCGACACCGTCTCGGTGACGTCACACCCGTATCCGAATGACAAACGCATGACGTCATATTGGTTTGACAACTCTCAGACTTAACGAGGAGAAGGTTTCTGAAGAGCGAACGCACGCCTGAAGAAGGTGAGGATTGGCCGGAGGAAGGTTTCGGCGAACAGCACGAGGAAGGTTTAGTGACTTGAAATCTACAAGGCTGCGGTAGTGGAAGGAACCGATGAGATTGCTCTTCTTCCGCGGAGACCTCGTTTCTACCCTCGCCCTCTCCCCGCTGACATCGCCCGTTTCCGTTGAGGTAAACGTGTCCGTTCGTCGATCCAGCGTCGTCTTCAAAATCCGTATCCCATGGTGCGTCATCAAACGAATGCTCATCCGCTACGCCGCCGTAGGACGGTAACTGGGTCGCAGAGCTCTGCTGATAGTACAGCGGAAACTGGCGTACGTCTTCGTAAGTGTTCGTTAAACAGCCGCGTGAGGGGTACAGCAGCAGCGGCTTCCAGCGCCGGCAGACGAACACGAGGACCGCGACGCTGAGCGGGATGCCGATGAAGGCGATGGCGGTGATGACGATGATGTGGACGGACGTGAAGGAGATTGCAGTCGTTTCATCGCTCATGCGATGGTAATCGGTTTGGTTGTTGTCTCTGTTGGTTGTTGTTGCACCGTTGGTTTGCTCGGTGCTGCTGCAGAGCGCGGGCAACTGGTTGACCTGAAAAGTCAGGACGTCTTCGTCGGCGTCCCAGATGTAGCAGAGCAGCTTCAGCTTTTCGTCGCTCTGGGTGAAGTTCCTGACGGTGAGTGAGCTGTTCACTTGCAGGCCGCTGTACGAGTTTCTCACCGTGAAGCGGCTTTCGTTTTCATGGACGCAGTCGTTATCAAAGTAACACTGGGCGATGAACGTGTCATTCTCGTTGTCCGTCTTGCGGTATGTCCATATGATGAATCTGAAAGTCATTGAATGAAAGGTAAATAAATTTCAATGCAAGTATTATTGATTATTAATGTTACGCCAAATTTTCGGGTTAATGCTGGGAACACTTCGTGAAGGGGTGGTTCCTAACGGAGAAGTGGATTTCCTTACGGAGAAGGGGTGGTTCCTTACGGAGAAGGGGTGGGCTCTACGCGGCTCGGAGCATGAGTAGAGCAAGCGGACCTGACCGAAGCACGAAACTAACAATCTCTGGCAGGAAATCCCAAAGTCCGGTTAGGTGTAAGGTGCTAGCAAAATATGATTACAGTCGCTGCACGGATCTTAGACAGAGCATTAGATGCAATGTCGATGATGAAACCAAAGTACCCGTTGAGGGTCGGGTTATCCGAAGCGGCCGTTTCGCCCCCCCCTCACTAGAAAATGTCAGTGAGCGGTACCGGTATAGGGCAAGGAGCACCAGTATGGATTATCAAAAGGCGCCGTGAAGAACTTAGCGGACGCCATCTCTGAGTAAACCTTCCAGTTGATGATCCCTCGCCTTGCGACAGTCCTTAGCCATAGAGACTCTTATGCTTTGACGGGGTGGCGCCAAAGTGGTAGCGGGTCGTAGTAGGGAAATTCTACCCCTCCTTGTGAGGTCACTTTTAGTGGGAGGCATTTTCGACAATTTCCTGGATGACCAGGCGGCCGCTTCAGAAGCGATCGCTCCGTCTCTCTCAGATGTTAGGTTCCCTTGGGTGAGGGGACAGGGTGGCTTGGGGGTTTTCCGGGAAAGATCCATGTAGAGTACTAGGCTCGGGGCTGCTGACTTTCTTCCACATATAGGTTCTCGGGTCAATAATAAATCGTTCAAATTAAAGCTACTATGCATAAACCTGATCAAATCCCCGATTTGTGAGTCTTAAAAATAACCCAATTGTTTTTATGCCTAATATTTACTTTGATATTAGGGAACCTTTAATTCCTATCATTGATTTATTTAAAAATCTCAGTGTAAAAAAACATTAAATTTTTTTTAAATTTAATAAATAATTCAGCGGTGTGAACAAAATTTTTTTTTACTGTGGCTTCCCCAAAAGGGGTGGGTGTTAGTGAGGGGGGTATTGCTCGGTTTACGATTCATTTAAGTATAAGATCTTTTCTTGTGCGAGCGTTTTGTCAAGTCAGATTAAACAGGCGTGGATGCCATGCATGGCTGTTATCATTTGTGGGTTATTCTTAGTTTGTAATAAACAGTAAGAAAGGGGGCAGCTGTTCAGATTTAGACTGACCAAAGTTACGGTGTTTCTAATGACGTCAGGCGGGCGGCAGCAGCAAATATCAATATAAATAATTCCCGTCGTCTGTATGTCTGTATGGATGTAATTATAATCTAATTTTAGAAAGCAGCGCACCAAATTACTGCACCAAAAATAACACTTTTCGAACGTTCCGCATAAAATTGTTCAATATGATAATAAGTGAATCAAATAAAAATAAATCAAATAAATGAAAGTCCTGTATTACGTTATTTTTTAATCTGATGCGTATTGACTTTGAAAACTTCCGTCATTTTTGACGAGTGAAACGCTAGTATATTAAACAATATAATTTGCAATATCTGTCCGTGACGCTACTAATTTTAGAAAGCAGGGAAAACCAAATTACTGCACCAATGCATCAAAAGATGTGCAAATTAAAGATGCGCTGTAAAAAAATATTATATGACGTCATTGTTTTCGCTCATACATGTATTTTAATTTTGGAAAAGGGATCAAAATCAATGTCAAAAGAGGATTTGATGATGGTTAATTATAAAATAAAAAAACAAAGGGGGCGCCGTAGGCGCCCTACAACCCCTATTATAAATTACTTTGTGTACATTTCAGAAAGTTTAATATTTCGTATTTATCAAACAAGGACAAGTTAGTTGGGCTTTTGAAAAGGTCGGCGCCGTAGGCACCCTAAAAAGTGCATTTTTTAAATAAAATAAATAGATTTCAGCTGAAAACTTCCGTCATTTTTGACGGGTGATACGCTAGTATTGCCTAGTATATATATAAATTAAAAACAGAGCGATCACAGTGTGACGTCATAGAACAAAAAATCACAGCTCAACAACCTGTAAGCCACAATTTGAGGCTATTAACCGCTAGAAGGTCCGTGTGTAAGGGCTCAAACAAGATGACATTCTTTACAGTCATGACCTTACAAAAATAATATTTTACAATTCTTTTAAGAACACGTATACAAGTTTCGTAACATTTAATTATATTTAAAACCCTCGCGTAGATTAAAAAATATAAAATATCACATAAAAAAGAATAGATGATGCTTAATATTTGCTTTTTTGTTTGTTGGCAACAATCTTCTGTATAGAATAGAAGGACCGCCTGTAACAGATACGATATGCACTCATAGTATGCGTCTCAAACGTGCAGAGGAACCAAAGTGAAATAATGTTGTAACAAAACAACCACGTCCCTGATCTGTACAACTAACATCATTAGCCTAACATTTTATAGCCACTATGATTCGGAGTGTCAAAACATTAATTCCACATGCAAGCAGCCACACCTGTTACGCAAGGATTACTCACATATTTGATCTCAAATGCATAGCTTATCCCATGTTCTACCCACCTGTCAACGCCGCTGGTTTCACCTGAACACTTCACGTCCCACGATTGACCCAGTGGACGACAAAGTTCCGCATTTCCTTTCCCCGTGCACACGCCTATGGCGACTGACGTGACGAGAAACATAAATAAGTTCATCTTTGTCCCAGCTTCACAGTAAGAAGTGTTGTACCTGAAATAAGATCAAGTGAAAAAATATCATAGACATGGTTGATGTCATCATAGACACGCTAGACATCATTATAAACATGGAAAATATCATCATAGAAATGGTAGATGTCATAATTGACATGTTGGATATCAGCCTAGACAAGGTAGATGTCATAGAAATGGTAGATATCATCATAGACAAGGTAGATGTCATAGAAATGGTAGATATCATCATAGACAAGGTAGATGTCATAGAAATGGTAGATATCATCATAGACAAGGTAGATGTCATAGAAATGGTAGATATCATCATAGACAAGGTAGATGTCATAGACAAGGTAGATGTCATAGAAATGGTAGATATCATCATAGACAAGGTAGATGTCATAGAAATGTTAGATATCATCATAGACAAGGTAGATGTCATAGACAAGGTAGATGTCATAGAAATGGTAGATATCATCATAGACAAGGTAGATGTCATAGAAATGGTAGATATCATCATAGACAAGGTAGATGTCATAGAAATGGTAGATATCATCATAGACAAGGTAGATGTCATAGAAATGGTAGATATCATCATAGACAAGGTAGATGTCATAGAAATGGTAGATATCAGTATAGACAAGGTAGATGTCATAGACAAGGTAGATGTCATAGACAAGGTAGATGTCATAGAAATGGTAGATATCAGCATAGACAAGGTAGATGTCATAGAAATGGTAGATATAATCATAAAAAGAGTAGATATCATCATAGTCATGGACAGAGTAGATATTCTAAGATATCATCATAGACATAGTAGATGTCAGCATTGACATGCTAAATGTCATCATAGTCATGGTTGATGTCACCTAAAGTAGTGTAGATATTATCTTCGACATTGTGGTGGATGCCATGTTAAGCGTTCTAGATATCATAACAGACACGGCAGATATATTAACAGACATGATTCATGATAGATATCATAATAAAATAGTGTTTAACCAGATACATTGTGGAATAGATTTGGTAACTTTAGTACAGCTTTAGACAACCTAGATAATATGACTTTGAGAAGTTGTGTAAAACAAATACGGTAATTACCTGAACGTTTTAAGCCATACAAAGTCCTTTACTATTTCATTATTTGTTAAATTATAGTGTCAATGTGTTCTCCACATGCTTCCTTGGTTGTTAAATGTAAATCTTGAGTATCTCTAACATAAAAGTTGCAGATTTTTTTCACTATTTTAAATTTCGGTTTCAGTTTCAATTTCGTTTCTCTCTAGTGCACTTAATCTGGGGCGCGTTGTGTGTGTGTTTGTATTGTACAGGCGTATAAAGAAATGGTCGGTTTGTATAGAATATCAGAGCTTAAAATTGTTGTACTCTTTCTCTCTCTGTCTCTCTCTTTCTTTCTATCTCGCTCCTTCATCCCCCTTCCCTCTCTTTCTCTTTCAGTATCAATCACACTTTCCTTATATCTCTCTCTCCCCCCCTCTCTCTCTCTCGTTCACTACCAACACCCCCTCCCAACCCCCCCTCTCTCTATCTTTGTCACTATCAATCACTTTCTTTGTCTCCCAATCTATATCACCCCCCTCTCTCTCTCTCTCTCTCTCTCTCTCTCACTCTCAGCCATTCTATCTCCACTCCAAATCTCTCTCACTCTCTTTTACTTACGCTCTCTGGCTCTCTCCTCACCACCTCCTAAAGACATACTCCTCAATTCCAAAATTTTCATATATTTTCTGAGTTTCTCCTTTTCTGACGAAGTCAGTGATGCATAAAACGATGAATCTGTTCTGTAAGCACCCCGCGACCTTGGCCTAAATAACTCACGAGCTCACTCATCGAGGCACTTAACGACAAGTGTCACGATCCACTTGTCAGACAATTAAGTTAACAACAAATTCGGACTTTCTGGGAACTCATGAATTTCTTCTATGCCGCAAGCTTGAGGTTGTAGTTGTATATTTTTCACAGGAAAATTGAATGAGTCAGATCAGGGGTTTGCTAGTTTGGAAGGTCGGCGCTGTCCGTATGTACCGTGCAACTAAGCGGTTTATCAAGTAGTTGAATAATCCGATATGTTAAGTTTCAGCGGTTTTTGACGTAGAGATAAGTTAGTAGTTGTGTATAGATAAACAGTATGGAGGCGATAAGACATGGGATGCTTATATATGTGACAATTAACCAGGCGGTAGGACCTTTTGATGTGTGTATACGAATAGTAGGTGGGAAAAGTACTTGGGATGCGTATATATATAAATACAGAAGACAATAGGACATAGGAACAGTAACCCTCAGGGAACCCGGAGAAGATACAAGAAACACGTGTCACTGAGATGTAGAGGCATATTTCAAGAAACTTTGCCATACCTGGGGTATGCTGGAGAGACCGGCCTAGGATAGAGATACCTGGAGAGATCAGTCTTGGATATAGATAACTGGAGAGACCGGCCTAGGATAGAGATGGCTGGAGAGACCGGCGTAGGATAGAGATGTCTGGAGAGGCCGGCCTTGGATAGAGATGTCTGGAGAGACCGGCCGAAGATAGAGATGTCTGGAGAGACCGGCCTATGATTTAGATTCTGGAGAGGCCTAGGATAGAGATGCCTGGAGAGACCGGCGTAGGATAGAGATGTCTGGAGAGGCCGGCCGAAGATAGAGATGTCTGGAGAGACCGGCCTATGATTGAGATTCTGGAGAGGCCTAGGATAGAGATGCCTGGAGGGACATTCCCAGGATAGAGATGGCTGGATAGACCGGCCTAGGATATAGCAGTCTTTAGAGACCAGCAGAGGATAGAGAAGTCTGGAGAGAGACCGGCCGAGGATAGAGATGTCTGGAGAGACCGGCCTAGGATACAGATACCTGGAGAGACCGGCCTAGGATAGAGATACCTGAAGAGACCGACCTAGGAGATACCTCGACAGATCGGCCTAGGATAGAGATACCTGGGGAGACCGGCCTAGGATTGAGATTCTGGAGAGGCCTAGGATAGAGATGCCTGGAGAGACAGGCTTAGGATAGAGATGCCTGGAGAGACATTCCCAGGATAGAGATGTCTGGATAGACCGGCCTAGGATATAGCAGTCTGGAGAGACCAGCGGAGGATAGAGAAGTCTGGAGAGACCGGCCGAGGATAGAGATGTCTGGAGAGACCGGCCTAGGATAGAGATGTCTGGAGAGACCGGCCTAGGATAGAGATGTCTGGGGAAACCGGCTTAGGATATAGATGTCTGGAGAGACCGGCCGAGGATAGAGATGTCTGTAGAGACCGGCTTAGGATATAGATGTCTGGAGAGACCGGCCTAGGAGAGAGATGTCTGGAGAGACCCGCCTAGGATAGAGATGTCTGGAGAGACCGGCCTAGGATAGAGCTGTCTGGAGAGACGGGCCTAGGATAGAGATGTCTAGAGTTCAAAGTGTAGGTGCCTTTGTAAGGACCACAGACCATCTCCTTCCTTGTTCTATACCAAATTTACCTCTCCTCTTTTCCATCTTTTATTTTCTTTTCCCCCCCCCTCCCTCTCTCTTTCCTTCTATCTCTTTTAAATATCCATAATTTTATTTTCCACTCGTATGTTCTTAACGCTATGAATTTAAACCAAAGGGGAAAGAGTGGTCTTACCATTGAATAAATCCATACCCTAAATAGCAAAAGGAGTCTTAACATTGGATATATACACAGACTATGTAACAACGAGTAATATTACCAATGGATAAATTCAAAGACTATTTAACAATTAGTAATCTTGCCATTGGATAGATACATAGACTATATAAAGAAGAGTAGTGTTACCATTGAATAAATATATAGACAATATATCGCTTACCGTTTAATGATCCCGTTGAATTCCGTAGAAACTCCGGGCCATCAGAATAGAGTTGGCTTCATTTTACTTTTCATTAAAAGTTTACGGATATTCGGATAAAAAAAAAGAAAAGAAAAGAAAAGAAAAGAAAAGAAAAAAAAAGAAAAACCAACAAAAAACACGTATGCCACACTTGGCTTAAAGATACGACTTAGGCACCCGGTCTACGGCACACGATTCAACCACACAACTTGAACACACGGCTTGAACACAGGATTTTGCCACACAGCTTGAACACCCGGCCTGAACACAGGATTTGGTCACACAACTTTAACACACGGCTTGAACAATCGGCTTCAACTTCCGGCTTGAACACACAGCTTGAATACACTTTATATCACACGTCGATCAAATTCACACAACTAAACAAAGCTCATGTTATCTGGACCCTTAAAGGAAAGGATAACTTGTTCCACGGTTGTCTAATTGAAACTGTCAAGGGGTCTCAATCACTGCAATGTTATGGTAATCTGTTACTTTTATCGTATCGGTAGTGCTGGATGTGAAACACGGTTTTCTAAATTAGGCTTTTAAATCATATCTTCATTTTCAAGCATTTTTCGTGTCGAGTGATTATGAGAGCTTTAATTCATATTAAAGAATTAGGTTGCGCTAGGGTGCCGTGGCGCTTACGGTGCCCACTTGTTTTCAAAACCCCAAGTAACTTATCCTTGTTTGATAACTACGAAATATTAAAATTGATGCAATGGACACAAAGTATTTTATAATAGTGGTTGTAGGGAGTCTACGGCGCCCACTTTTTTGTCAAAAGCCCAAGTAACTTATCCTTGTTTGATAAATACGAAATATTAAACTTCCTGAAATCTAAACAAAGTATTTTATAATAAACAATCCTCAAATCCTCTTTTTACATCGTTCCCTATTCCAAAATTAAAATATAAGCTAAAACAATGACGTCATATAATATTTTTTTTACTGCGATAATCTTTAATTTATAATTATTTTGCGCACCTCCGGATTGCACACCTTGTATATAAGCTCAAACAATGACGTCATAGCGTTCCACATCCAATGAGCAAGTGAGTGACTTGGGCTTTTATATTATTTATGCATTGACGTTAAAGGGTATATTTCTTCTTTTTAAATTTGTAAATAGAAATCTCTACTCACTCTACATTTTTTATGCTGATTCCCTAAGGGAGTATGGGGGGAGGGGAGCAATCAAAATTCTTGTTACGTGTATTTGGATATTAACTTTGGTACGTTTTGACTGTTACGGGGATTTTATTCTTATGTTATAAGATATTACCAACTTAGGGTGGTCTTGATGGGAATGAATGGTGGTCTCAGTTGATGATTGCTGGAGGTCTCAGTTGATGATTGCTGGAGGTCTCAGTTGATGATTGCTGGGGGTCTCAGTTGATGATTGCTGGGGGTCTCAGTTGATGATTGCTGGAGGTCTCAGTTGATGATTGCTGGGGGTCTCAGTTGATGATTGCTGGGGGTCTCAGTTGATGATTGCTGGAGGTCTCAGTTGATGATTGCTGGGGGGTCTCAGTTGATGATTGCTGGAGGTCTCAGTTGATGATTGCTGGAGGTCTCAGTTGATGATTGCTGGAGGTCTCAGTTGATGATTGCTGGAGGTGTCAGTTGATGATTGCTGGAGGTCTCAGATGATGACTGCTGGAGGTCTCAGTTGATGATTGCTGGAGGTGTCAGTTGATGATTGCTGGAGGTCTCAGTTGATGATTGCTGGAGGTCTCAGTTGATGATGCTGGGGGTCTCAGTTGATGATTGCTGGGGGTCTCAGTTGATGATTGCTGGAGGTCTCAGTTGATGGTTGCTGGAGGTGTCAGTTGATGATTGCTGGAGGTCTCAGATGATGACTGCTGGAGGTCTCAGTTGATGATTGCTGGAGGTCTTAGTTGATGATTGCTGGAGGTCTCAGTTGATGATGCTGGGGGTCTCAGTTGATGATTGCTGGGGGTCTCAGTTGATGATTGCTGGGGGTCTCAGTTGATGATTGCTGGAGGTCTCAGTTGATGATTGCTGGAGGTCTCAGTTGATGATTGCTGGAGGTCTCAGTTGATGATTGCTGGAGGTCTCAGTTGATGATTGCTGGGGTCTCAGTTTATGATTGCTGTAGGTTTCAGTTGATGATTGCTGGAGGTCTCAGTTGATGATTGCTGGAGGCCTCAGTTGATGATTGCTAGAGGTAATAGTTGATGATTGCTTGAGGTCTTAGTTGATGATTGCTGGAGGTCTCAGTTGATGATTGCTGGAGGTCTCAGTTGATGATTGCTGGAGCTCTCAGTTGATGATTGCTGGAGGTTTCAGTTGATGATTGCTGGAGGTCTCAGTTGATTATTGCTGGAGGTCTATTGATGATTGCTGGAGGTCTCAGTTGATGATTGCTAGAGGTCTTAGTTGATTATTGTTAGATGTCTCAGTTGATGATTGCTAGAGGTCTTAGTTGATGATTGCTGGATGTCTCAGTTGATGATTGCTGGAGGTAATAGTTAATGATTTCTGGAGGTCTCAGTTGAAGATTGCTGGAGGTCGCAGTGGCGATTGTTTGTTGTCTCAGTGGCGATTGTTTGTGGTCTCAGTGGCGATTGATTGTGGTCTCAGTGGCGATTGATTGTGCTCTGAGTGGCGATTGATTGTGTTCCTAGTTCCTACGTGGGATCGATGGTGACAAAGATGATTTACTAAATAACAATATTAAAAATTTCAAAATACACAATACACACATTAAAATAATTAATATTTTTCATTTACTGTTATCTAGCTGCAAAAATATTGTCTCAACCAAAATTTATTTGGGGTAAGAAAATCTTTTAAAAATTAAAATGTTACAATTAGACTAAAAAAAATTAGGGAAATATATTTTTAAAAAAAATCAATTAAAATATAATACGTAAGAGGAATAGGAACTTGACTGAGGCATACATGTTTGTTTTCTAAAAGTAACCTTAGGTTTTTCCCACCAATACTAAATTATGAAACTTCAAGTTGAAGATAATTTTTCGGCCTACAATTTACCTGAGTGAAACCACAAGCTAAACATCGGGCCCTGTGGCATGGTTCAATCTATCCCGCGACATCACAATCGTTTGGCTGAAGACAGGTCCTCAAACTTTTTATTTGACCGCCACCAACAAGTGCCAATAAATACCGCTCCATCTCTGAGGTAAACACTTTATAATATTAGGGGAGGGGCAGGTTTTGATAATTCTATTAGGAAAAAATTTATGAAAATGGTTCACACACAACAAAGTCTGATGGCATATTTGAATATTTTACACTTGAACGTTGATTATATAATTATTTGAACATTTTACAACCAAAAATGGATTATATATATATATATATATATATATATATGTACATGTTACTTGTAAAAAATGTTAATATATTTTAGCATCTCTTTCATAAACATTGATTATAAATATGAAAATTTGACGCATAAAATTTATTTATATATTTGGATATTTTACCATGAAAGTTGATTATGTAAATGAACATGTTCACTAGAAAGTTGATTATAATTTAACATATATACATGATAGTTAATTAATCTTAGAAAATTTTACAGATCTCTATCCTAGGCCTTTTTTTCAAAGTAGGCGGAGAACTGAATAAATTACGAGCGCGGGTTTTTATAGTCATTCTATAAAATACTTGCAAGCCAGAAGAAAGCTTTGAGGAAACAGACCCAAGAAAGAAAACACTATTATAAATTGTTCTTCTTAATGATTGATGAGTGGCGTGCCAATGCACACAAAATGTGTAATTATTTATTAGGGCTGTTAACGATTAATTTTAATTTTATCGTTATTTTAAAAAAGAATTAACGATTAATTAATCGTTAAGTTCTATTAAAGCCAAAAATGTAAATTTATGATGTCATAAGTAATACTTATTAAACGTTCTTGTTGAAAATCTAAATAACACTGGAATGTTTCCTTATATGTCATCTTTTAACCAACTACGCAAAAAGACAAGTGTGTTGAAATTATTTGGTTTAAGAGATGAGCGGGTCTAATTGACAATATAATCAGCCGAGGTGAACAATCATTCACATGGAACTGAGGTAAGGGGCCGTCCATAAAGTACGTCATGGTCCAGAGTGGGGGAGGGGTGTAAGAAAGTGTGACAATTTGTGACAGGAGGAGGGGGAGGGTCCGGCGATGTGTGACGTTACGGTGTTTTATGTTAAATTTTAATTATTTTGTTAACAAAAAAGAAGTTTTTGTTGGATAGTGTGACGTACTTTAGGGGGGGGGTTTCCAAGATTTGTGACAGTTTGTGACAGGAGGAGCTGGGAGTTTAAATGGTCAAAAATAGCGAGACTTACTTTATGGACGGCCCCTAACTGGAATGCACAAACGGTCTTGGCAAGGAATGCTGTTCATTAACTTTCCACCATTGTAGAGGGTTAATGGATTCAGGAACTTTCATCTCCATTTTGTAACGCAGTAATTCATCAGAAGAGCTGTCATCATTTTCTGTCTCTGAGTCAGACGCCATTACTGCCATTAGCTAAATACGCTTTTCATTGTGTTTAATAGTAGGCGAAGAGTTAGAACCATGATAGGCAAAATTTATCAACATTTTGAACATTATCGTCAGTCAATAGTTTAAAACCAAAATGTTCACGTAATCTTCAGGAATTTTCATATTTATCGGCCGCTATTTTTTTTATTATTTTTGTTTACTTTTTGGATTCCAATAATTTGTAAGTGATGGGTCGATTAATCGTTAAAAATAATTTAATAGTTAAAATTTGTTAACGATTATTCGATAAATAAATCGTTAATTTCCCCAGCCCTATTATTTATGAATGAATAAATGCTTTCTTCTACAGCGCGAACACTCTCCATGCTAGAATAACGTGCTCGTTGTGCTCTGATATTTAACTTTTTAAAAAACTTCATCAAATAAAAAAATATTTAAAGTTTTCTTTAAATTTTCTTAGTTTTCAAATTACAGTCGGACCTCGCTAAGTTGAACTTCCCTAAATCGAAAACCTCCCTATAACGAATTGTTAGGTCTCAGCAAAATTCTGCGCCTATTAAATGTCATTTTTCCCTAACTTGAACACTCTAAGTCGATTTTTTCCCGGTCCCTTTGAGTTCGACTTACCGAGGTCCGACTGTATTTCGTTTAACTTTCGAAAGACAGTTCCCCAATTTTATGTTTTTATATGTTTAGCTTTATTTTAAAAAATATGTAACAAAATAAAAAAGTACGTAAAACTAGAACTACTGTCTAGCAACATGAAAAGAAAAAAATTAAAAAATAACAAAGGACAGTGATTTTCATTAATTTTTTTAAAAAATCCAGGGGAATCCACTTTTGTTTTGTTACTTGGTCCCATGACAATAATTTTTAGAATCACAACCACCATCCGAACCACCTCTTCCAGCCAGTATTGTTTGAAACTGTAATGGCACGCCATGAGATCTGTTATCACTTCTTTTATTAGGAAAAAAAGGCATGAAATACAATATAAATGATGTTATTCGAGTATTTAGCCGGTCCTCAATTCAGCAGCTTTAAACCTGCCATCCTTAACTAAGATAGGGGATCTTTTTTGAACGACCCTGACACGTTTTGACCATTGGTGCCCACCACTTTGAGAACCACTGCGTTAAAGCGTCAACACCTGCCTACATTGCAGTAATTTTCATAAGTTAATTTTATCACGGTCTCCCCTTCTCTCCCCTGTATCTTTGCCTACACTCATCCACTCCAGATATTTCCTACGACCGTCTCTCCATTGGACAGGGAGACAATCAGGGCAAACGACTTATTAAACATCCTGCTTCAGTAAAGTAACCTGCCCTGGTCGTGGCTAAATATTGAGGGGAATCACCTACAATTTAAAATATTTTAAAAAAAATATATTTTTAAATCTAAGTGACCTTGAGCGCGTCCTGTTATTTATTTGATTCAACTACTAAAGGGGCGGTAATTCGGCTGGTGGATCATCGGAGCGTGGCAGGTTTTTCCTCTTGGCACATCAACTTTCCGGATGTTCAGGGGACTCTCAAGTTATAAGTTATGTTTAAATTATAAGCTATGTGTCACGTGTGATTAACATGATTTGTGACGTAATGTCACGTGAATAATAAACGCGGGAAGAAAGGAGCATTCCCATTGGTTGAAAGGGTTGGGCGATCAGTTGTCAGTGGAGTTCCGTAGTGAAAGGATGGAATGTGTGTGTGCCTCAAGATTTTCACGTTGTATAACCTCAAATGATATTTCTGTGTACAAAATATACATATTAAAGTTCTTTTGTTGAAACAAGTTCTTCAGTTGATTATTGTGCACAAGATTCTGTATTGAGAGAACGCATACAAAAAGAGTTACATATAAAAAGTTAACAGTTACACTATGGCAAAATTCAGACATAATGTTTTAATAATTATAAATTATTTGTTAAATCGCTGTAGACTATTTTACCATGACAAACTATTTTTTTTAAAAATACTAGCAATAGTTATGTGAACAATATAATTAACCGAATACAGGACCATATTCCCGTGTGTACCAAAATTATTCCAAAAGCTGCCATCTCGGTATCCCCAAATATGAAAACAACTTAACCTACCGCCGTGTGGTAAGTTTTATCATTATGTGAACGAGCAAACCCTATATTTGTCACACAAAAAAACATTCTAGTATTTCTTCTTCAATATCTTTTTGACCACTATTAATCCGTTGATCATTCTTGCCTCTATGTATGTTGAGAGAGCTCCCGATGTTTCTGTGGCACTGAAGAGGATACGTTGGTGGTGGCAAGAGCTTCACATATGGAGGGGTCAGTGAGGGAGTGGTGTGAATTTGGGTCCAAAGAGGAAACCAGAAAATATCATTTTCAACGAGGATAAGATTTTTAAATCCCTTATATTAACATCGCCGTCTCGTCTGCCTTGGTCGGGTGGGTGAGTGGAAAAACAAAATTTAAAAATGACCCACTTCCCGTGATCCTATCGAGCTGAAATTTTGCACATACACTTGTCTTACCTAACAATGTATTGTATCAAAATGTCAGATCTATTTAAAGTACCGTAATGAAATTAGTGAATTTTAGTTTATGTCTATGTATCTCTATGTAGACGTCGGTTATTGTTGACCTTCACGTGTCACTGGAGTTTACTCCATCCATCGATGACCCCATCCCCGTGTTTTACAGTAACGGGAGTTCAGTAACGTTCAGTCTGTAAATGTTTGTCGCGCGATGCGTATTATATTGAACATAATCGATACTCTTAGTTATGTGTCATATGTAAGGGATTTATAGTAAAAAAAACTTTTTATGGGTTGTTTAATTTTAGTTTTCTTTATGTTATTAAATGGGAGCGTGCTCGGCTGGCGAACCGAGAGTCACAGGTTCGAAGGAACGGTCTTGTTGCCGAGACCACAGGGCATCCCTGAGTCCAACCAGCTCCGAATGGATACCTGACATTAGTTTGGGACGAAAAGGCGGCTGGGCATTGTGCTAGTAACACAATCTCCTCGTATGCTGTGGCTATAGAAACTCTTGTACACAGCTTCACTTGCCCCATAGGTCTGAAAGAAGCGTTCACAAGTTTTCTTGAGCCACGGCTTACGAGCGAGGGATTGTGTGGCTAGCACAATGCCCAGCCTTGGGGACCTTGCCAGCACCGAGGCTCGAACCCGTGACTCTCTATAGCCCCGGTACGACAGATAGACCACCCCCCCTTTTTTTCCAGTTATAATTTTCTACAAAAAACAACATGTTTGAGACTTTGCGACTGTCATACTGACATTATTTTGTGCTTGCACATCTCCCACAGTGAGATTTATTGACACACGAAGGAACGTTGCAAATATAACACAACCATAGATGTGCAGCAACAAAATAAATGTGAAAACTATTATGACCACATCTCTTAAATTATATTGTCAACTTGAACTCTCAGAAAATTTTGATGCGCATTGAAAGCTGGCTTTGACAGTCATTTGTATCTCCCGGTGAGTTTATGAATGATTGAATGAATGCTTTGCTCTGTAGCACGAACTCTGTTCATGTAAGCCTAGGATACTTGTTGTGCTCTGATGTTCAAAAGCCATTCAAATAAAAAAAATGTCTTAAAATTTTTTTTTCGAGTCGCGGGTTAGAGCCCAGGTACTGGCAAGGCCCCTGGGGCATTGTGCTGGCCACACATTCCCCTGCTCGTTAGTGGTGGCTAAAAAACGTGTGAACGCTACATCACTTGCCCTATAGTCCGTCATGGACTGGAAAGGGGGTCATCATATTTTTGTTTGCACAATTTGTTAACAATTTCGGAAGACTGTTCACAATATTCAAGGTAAAGTTCAGAGTCGGAAACTTTCATCGATGTCACTAAATGCTCGGCGCGAATTTATATATATTTTTTTAATTTTTTTTTGGGGGGGGGGTGGGGTTGGGGATGGAGGTGGGGTGGGGGATGGAGGTGGGGTGGGGGATGGAGGTGGTGGGGCTGGTGGGGGAGAGTCCGACGTTATTTCATGTATAATTAGAATTATTATTGAGGCGTGGTTCACTGTGAGCTGTATGCAAGTCTACGGGAGATATCACTACGGTTCAACAACGGGGTAAGCTGATGTATTGGTCATGCACGAGGGATAAGATGCATGGCTTTAGGGATTTGGTTGTAGTTCTTGGTTGTACCATCAGGCATGCACCCAACAGAGAACTGTAGTGATTTATCTAATTAAGGAAATCGGTGTACGGGGAATTAGGGTGAAAGCCCATTAACCCGAGAAAATAGAGATAAAAAAGAAAAGGGAGTTTTGAGGACAATTCTTTCAGGGTGTAGGAGATGAGGGGAGTCGGATACCACCATTGCAGAAGAGTAGCATACATTACCTCTTTTTATTAAACCTGGGCCGAACTAGACTTCTGATAATTATAATGGACTGCAGTAGGGGACCGTGTTTTCAAGCTGCGTCGAAGGCACGAGCAATGGAGAAACTAGGCTTTTGGAAAGGAGGAGACAGAGGTATTGATTGGTCGAGACATAGCAATGGAGAAACTGGATTGTCGGACAGGCGGAGGCAATGGCCATGTGAAGTGAAGCACTGCAGCAGAGAAATAAAGGGACAACATTGTCTACTGACTTCTTATGAGATTGTTTGTTGCGGTACAAGTTGCTAGGTGAGCAAATGGTAACCTCCAAGTAACTCAGTTCACGGAAACGTATAGAGTTATCTCCCGTCCAACTAATAAAACAAGGAGCCTCTTTACAACATATTTCTAACTTGAAATTTCAACGCAACAACAATCTAATACAACACTCCGATAGACGTATGGATTAATCAAAACTTTCCTTAACAATTCGCAAGAATACACACATATGAATCCTTCATCTTACCGTCTGGATTTCCAGCTAGAACAGGCTGCCTGAAAAAAAAACGAGGAAAACCAACACCAATCAACATTCAAAACTAATAAAATGCAAGACTAGACACAATTACACGGGAAAGCCAAGGACGCAATAATATTATGTATATAAAGTGCATTGTGATACATTAGATAATAAATATTTGTAAGTTGCTTTTTGAAATAAATTATCAAAAACCTTCTACCAGTGGTAATCGCATCAATTCTAATTCGTTCGAAATTAAAACTCTAACTTTTACAATATCTTTTTTTTTCTCTCCACCAAAAGCAAATCATATTATAATCAGAGGTATCCTTTTATTTTAGAAGGCTTTAGTGTGTCTTTACTTTTGTACAGAGCACCTTTCGTTTTCTATATTTTCATTAGTTTATTATGTTGCGCCTTTCTTTCAATGCTCAGAGAGCAACCTTTTGAGATTTTTCAAAATATTTTTTTAACTTGTTTATTGTCTGAAGAATTGAGTGAGCCGCAAAAAAAAACCGTGTACTTCATTGACCCATCACCCCACACTGGTTGTAGAACCCTTGTAAAATATGACACATTAAATGACCTAGTCTACTTATCGCTACTCCTGACTGTACACAGCATTGCTGCGCACACATACACACACACACGGATATCACTTTCTTGGGTTTTCTGTCATTTTATTACTTTTTTTTTCCTAAACATTATAATTAAAAATAAACCAAACAAATGTTCCAGGTTGTGCATAGCCACAAGTGGCATAGGAATTTTACAATTCAGACGAACGTTTCAACAGCGTGTGTATTGCCAGTAACAGTTGACTAACTGGTGCAGGCTGTTTGTCGGCTACTGTGGTGTTGGACTGTTGAGGCTTTCAACCAACAGCAGGTAAGAGTGGTCGTTTCATGAATTTAACACTGTGCTCAATAGGTGGGACTTATATGTACGTGGTCAAGTTGTGTTGTTATAAATGTAACACTCCGCTAGTGTTATGCGTTCTTCAGGCTGGTATTACGTTCAACTTATCCATTTTTGTTGTTAAAATGTTAACACTCTGTTAGTACTATGTTTTCTTTTGGCGTGTCTTATGTTAACTTTATCTGGTTTTGTTGTTACAATTGTAACACTCTACTTGTATTTTCTGTGTTTTAAGCTGGTCTTATGTTCATCTCATCTAGTTTTGTTTTTATAGTCTTAACACTTTGTGTTATGTGTTCTTTAGTCGGGTATTATGTCTATCTCATCGACTTTTGTTGTTATAATTGTAACACTTTGTTAGCGTTATGTGTTATCTAGGGTGATATTTTTTTCATCTCATAGAGTTTTGTTGATGATATAATTTTAACACCATACTGTCTATGGGGGTGCCATGTTTATGTCATGAAGTGTTGTTGCTTTCAAAACTTGATGTCCGTAATCTTGATGGCAAATTTGTGTATATAACATAACGTTGTGGAATGCTCAAGTTTATCTTTCTCTTAGTAAATCTCATGGTTCCAGGGTCGTAGCAAGTGTTAGCACCATCCGGGAATCGTGCAGATCACTGTCTCTCTCAGATGGTCGAAAATCCCGCTCCTTAGTATGAGGGGAACAAGAGCAGACGGATAATACATATGCTTATATATAGATAAACTAATTTCAATAACTAAGTTCAATAATTTAATAACGGTACATTCGAGCGATCTGAAATTTTGATACAATGCATTGTCATCCAAGATCTATCGGTGGTAAAATTTTGAGATCTCTAGGACCATCAAAAGTGGTTTAATTTTACGTTGGCAGCTTTGAAAAAATTGTGGACAAACGGGAACAAAAGTGAGTTAATAAAAACGTGGTAAAAATAAGCGTAGCCTGGGACCTTCCCCCCCCCCACTTTAGAAGCTACGCTATAACTTCTTACACCACGAAATGCATCTAATCATTAGGTTGACTTATATATGACTTACACACATGTTCATTTTGGTGTTTATTATAATAGTTCGTCGTTTTTGTTTAAAGTTCATACAATGTAAAAAAAATATATATATAAAAAATGGTGGCCGAGCGTCGACGCGTTCGACTAATGATCTGACAGCACTGTGTTTGAGTCCTGGTAGAGCCTGGGACCCCATCTCGGGTCCCCAAGGAGCCACCCTGTCCACCCAGCACCGATGGGCTCCTGTGCCATTAAATAGAAGAAGAAGAAACGAGCGCCGTTGAAAAAAAAATTGCATTAAAGCCTTACGTTTGGCGACATAAAGCTGGTCCCGGAATGTAGAGGTTATTGTTCTAATAATAAAATCGTCTTTCATACCCCCCCCCAACTGGTTATACCGATACCATGTCATAACACTGTTGTTTTAATATCATGATGAGTTATGGACTGATACAAATAACGACATAACATAAAGTCTTCAAGTATATGAGAGACTACTCAAATACATGACCAGAACGCAATACTGACTGGTATTTAAAAAACACAAAACAATAGCATATCTGCTATTTATTACATTTTAAACTTTTTTGTTTGTTTTATAATTTCATCTTATTTTTTAAATCCTTTATATAACTTGTGGTGTCTGTTTGAGACCTTCTCGAAAAAAGTTTGGATCGATTTTTAACCCACTTTCCCGTAAGCGAGCGAGCTGAAATTTTGCAGGCAGACTCGTGCCGACGATAAAAATGATGTAACAAAATTTCAGATAAATCAAATATACCGTAATTAAATTAATGAATTTTTAGATTATCTTTTTTTTATCTCTATATAACATTTTAATCTGTGTGCTTGAGTGTCGCAGTGCGTATTATATTGAACAACCTTTGCTGTCGCACAATAAGGTGCATATTATATTGACAATACTTTTTAAAAATAAATTCCCGATCGGTGCACATTATATTAAACACGTTTTACGAGACATAACTGAAATTTTGTATTTTTGGAGTGTCTTGCGCTACGTATTATAATGAACATTCTTTTAGTTATGTCTCCTATATAAAGGATTTATAGTCACAAACTTGTTTTTTTACGGTTATTTTATTATGGAAATAAACTGCAAATCTTTTAGATAAGTTGCGAAATACTGTATTTATGTCCTTACTACATACACTCTCTTCCGATTGTCACTTTTTGCACGTAGCTATCGTACTCCTAAAACGTCATGTTAAGGCCCTTACGTCGCAGAGGCTATTTTTCATATCATGGCAGGAGGTAGATAGGGAAGGTAAGGGAAGGAGGTTATGGGGAGGAGATGGCGATCGCCTCAATTGGGCACGATGTTTAGTTCACTCTGATAGGCCGATTCCTTTCCATTCTCAAATGCATCTACTTACGGGACGATTCTTCAAGGAATGGTTCACTTTCGTCCTGATGTGCGGGTTACGATAAAAAGGCTCACCTGAGTTTGATTGATTGCTACAGCCAAAAGCGTATGTGGGATTAATCTAATCAGGGGCGTCTGTGGGATAAGTCCAATCAGGGGCGTATGTGGGATTTGTTCAACCAGGTGTGTATGTGAGATTAGTTCAACCAGGGGCGTATGTGGGATACGCCCAATCAGGGGCGTATGTAGGATTAGTTCAACCAGTGGCGTATGTGGGATTAGTTCAACCAGGGGCGTATGTGGGATTAGTCTTTATTAGTTTAACCAGGGGCGAATGTGTGAGTTATGAAAGCCAATGCATTTTTAGAAAACGAAAACGTATTGACATTACGCACTTTCGGTTTAACATATTTTTAAAAAGTCTTTGCTATAGTAAACTAAACATACATTTCCTGTTTTAAAAACGATTCTTACAACACTGAAAACGGAGTTGCTTTCCCTTTCTGTGAAAAATCGAATACAATTGAAACTGAATACATGAATTTTGCCTTTACCGAATTTTGACTAATGAAGTCTTTCATGAAAGCAATGAAACTTATATGCCAGAATTTTTACATCATACTATGGATAAAGCAAAATTATCAATATACATATTTCCCGTCGTATGTATGTATGTATGGAATGGAATGTATTATATGACGTCATTGTTTGATCTTATATTTAATACCAGGTGTGCATCAAAAGGTGTGCAAATTAAAGATGCACTGTAATAAAAATATGATATGACTTCATTGTTTTAGCTCATATTTTAATTTTGGGAAAGGGAACGATGTAAAAAGAGTATTTGATGATGGTTAATTATAAAATAAAAAAAACAAAGGGGCGCCGTAGGCGCCCTACAACCCCAATTATAAAATACCTTGTGTACATTTCAGAAAGTTTAATATTTCGTATTTATCAAACAAGGACAAGTTAGTTGGGCTTTTGAAAAAGGTGGGCGCCCTAGGCGCCCTAAAAAAGTGCATTTTCCAAAATAAATAGATTTCAGCTGAAAACTTTCGTCATTTTTGACGGGTAATACACTAGTTGTTACATACAAATCTTATTATCTTATGTTTATTTTTCTCTAACCGTCAATATGTCACCGCGAATATTACCAAATTAGACTTCATGATAATTTTTGAAGTTCCTAGAAAGCTCAATACGACATTTCACTTGTAGTGGTCTAATATTTATTCACACTTGAATATTAAGGTTTAGATTACTCAATTCACACATTTACGTGTATTTGTGAATCTTTGTACAATTGGGGAAGCATACTTTTCATAACCTAAAACGGATGCAGTATACCATCCATCATAAAAGGATCAGAAAAATGTAAGGAGATCCAACCGGGAGAAGAATCCCACTATTGAACGTTTTCCTACGGGCGAGTTTCTACCTGCACGGGACGGGCGAGCTTATACCTGCACGGGAGCCTCAATGAAATGTTATCCCATCTTTTAAAAGATTCAACCAGGAAAAGGGATGCCACCACGGAATTTTATCCACGGGGATAGGAACGGGATCCCACCAGAATATTAGGTTTCTATGGAACGATATCTAGTGGATAGACTTTATCACCGGTGAAATTGTTCTCTACGGAAATCGGAATCCGAGGAGAAAGGAACTAAACAGCGGCCACCAAGCGAGAATTAAATCCCACTAAGAAATGGGATATCACTGGGCTTTGTTATTGTTTTAAAGGTACATTAGTTGTTTTTTAGCTGAAAATCTTCAGATGTTGTTGTTTTCCGTTAGTTATACCAGATGGTTCCGGATATATTTACGAGTGTACCTCCAAATGATTTACGGGATGTTTAGTCCCTTTCTTATCCACCTGGATGTTTGTCCCTTTCTTATCCACCTAATGTTTAGTCCCTTTCTTATCCACCTGGATGTTTTGTCCCTTTCTTATCCACCTAATGTTTAGTCCCTTTCTTATCCACCTGGATGTTTAGTCCCTTTCTTATCGACCTGGATGTTTCACCCCTTTCTTATACACCTGGATTTTTAGTCCCTTTCTTATCGACCTGGATGTTTAGCCCCTTTCTTATGCACCTGGATTTTTAGTCCCTTTCTTATCCACCTGGATGTTTAGTCTCTTTCTTATCCACCCGGATGTTTAGTCCCTTTCTTATCAACCTGGATACATGACAGGACAGAGCAATGCATTCGATCGTTCTGTCCCGAGAAGACATGCAGGAGACCGGATGTCAACATTGACACCATGACACTCGTGACAAATTCAATATCATCAACTTGAGTTCGAACCTTCAACACAGTCAAGGAACAGGAAGCATAACTTTTGAGAATTTTAAGGCAGTGGCTCCAACAGTAAATAAGCTTATCAGAGAATTGATTCTAAAACTGCGCTTGAGAGAAATTCTAAATTTAATTGGAAATGTCCCTTAAAAATGTGCTATTAAGTGCACTTGTAGCACTCATTTGTGTGAGTAGGGGCACTTGTAGCACTCATTTATGTGAGTAGGGGCACGTGTAGCACTCATTTGAAGATGGCGCCTGGATTCCACCTTTTATGCGCCATCCCCTCCTCGTACAGCCTTTTTTATGTTAGAATTAGTTGTAAAAAAATAATAGTGGTTGTGGTGAAAAGGTCGGTCATTTTGAAGCAATAATCTAAAAATTTCGTTATTTTTACTTAACGAAATACACTAGAGGATAGAGGAAATGAAGAGCAAGGTAGTAATAATAAAAAAAAGGCCATTAATAGTAAATTGGAAATAATACGCAAAGATAATCTAATACAAACCTCAGATTGAGATAGAAAAACACTTTTTATTTGGTATGCAAGAACTAACACATACAAATTCTCGTTCTTCCCGTCTTGTATTCAGACGATCAAACCAGGAAAACCAAAACTCTATCAACATTAACAATTCTGATTTGAATGCTATGCTAGCAATAAGCCAGTGATAAACATAGGACGCAACAATCTTCTGTACATAAAGAGTTGCTGTAATAGATAAGATACAATAAGATTCCAGCTAAAATGGAATCCCGATGTGCAAGAGGATAAGAGGGTGGGTACGGAATCCCATCGGAGCATGGGATCCTTTTAGTTAAAGGGATACTTTCAGGGATCGAAATGTTTACACATCAAATTTGTATTTAAAAAAATAGAGGAAAATTGATTTATAAACTATTTGAGTTGATTTTTTTAAAAATTGCATTAATTTGTATGTGACATAATAGGCTGTATTTCCTAATGTCGTCCTCTGCAAATGCTAGCTTTGAATAACCGATGTTAACAAAAGTTCTTTAAAATGAAATAAAAGCTTCCTCTTTTACAGCCAATATACAACAATTTTTTAGAACACGGTTGTTAGATGGTATCTATTACCTTCCTGGTGTTTCGTCTCTATGTTAGCCAGCCTGTCACAGTGGTCTTCACATATCACCCATGGCGCATGCAGCCCATGTAGGGCACATGACTCCCAATCAGAACGCTCCGTGGCCTTCCGCCTCCATGCTTGGCCACTCAGCTACTGTTTGTTCTCCTCCACAGAGCGTAACAACGACTTGGCATCGGGGCAGTTGCCAAGGGCGCCGAGGGGTTAATCCTTCAATAATCAATTTATTCTGTATAAATTCATATTTTCCCTATTTCTCAAGGGTGCCAAAAATGAATTGGCCAAGGGTGCGGAAAGCCAAGTTACGCTTCTGCTCCTCCATCTCAAAAATGTATCTAAATCTTTGTCTTTTTTCACTTTAAGCGTTTAGATTAAATGTTTTTTGCAGTCTACTAAGTGTTATGACTTTTATTACATTTTTGGGCATTGGTTTATAAAGACGTAAGATATATATTTTTTTAAAAATTAATTCTTGAAAATACTTTAACAGGATATATTAATTTCATAGACTATCTGTTATAATTTCTAAATTTTCCGTGAAAATCTCTATATTTCACATAGAAAAATTTACAAAGCAAAACTCTTTTCTGAATAAATTTAAGGCTTAAGTCGACGTTTGCATGACTTTGTTAATTACAGCAATAAATAAGCATATTGTGTCTATTGCAGTCTGCTTGAAGCTCCGGGTACAAAGTTCACTCAATACAAAATCAAATGTGTTTTTGTTTTGTTTGTTTGTTTGTTTGTTTTTAAAGGGTGAGGGGGCTGGTCATTTCCATCTATTTTCACCCCCTTTAAAAAAACACATCCAAGGCTACAAGATCATTTAGTTTTAAAAGTTCTAAGAGCTAGCATATATTAGCAATATGGTTTTCTTTTGAAACTTATGTGACTAAACAAAATTCGTGAAAGCTTTTTGTTTCTGTCAACGACATTAAAACTTTCCAACTGTGATTGTCTTAGTGAAGTCACTTAGCTTAAATAGATCATACGTATACGGAAAAGTATGTCATGGTGTGTAATTAATAAATTGCTACTCTCAAGATGGGCGCCACTTCACGGACATGCTACTTATAGACATTTCTTTTTAGATTATTAGCCTCAAAGTTTGCCCACAAATTAGTGTAATATTTTTAAAAAACGTAAAAAACGAAGTTTTGACTATAAATCATTTATGTACGAGACATAACTAAAAGAATGTTCATTATAATACGACAATCCAAAAATGCAAAATTTTTGTTATGTCTCGTTAAACATGTTTAATATAATGCGCACCGATCGGGAATATATTTTAAAAAATTATCGTCCATATAATACGCACCGAATCGCGCAACAGGAAAGTATTAAAAAGATCCTTCAATATAATACGCACCGCGACACTCAAAAATAAACATGATACATAGAGATAAATAAAATACTCCAAAAATTCAATAATTAAATTGCAGTACATGCGATCGATCAGAAATTTTGATACATCGTTTTTATTATCGGCACAAAACTGCCTGCTAAATTTCGGCTCGCTAGCTTACAAGAAAGTGGGTTAAAAATCGATCCAAAAGTTTTTTCGACAAACAAGCCAGCAAGGCTAAAGCAAAGAGAACGGTGCGCTCAACTATTTTAATTGCAGAGCTTAACTTCCGGGAATGAAATGTTGTATTTTTAGAGAATAAGTGCAATTATTTTTATCCATAAACGTAATTAAGGTTGTAGTTTTAGTTTTAGGGTCTGGGTTAGGTTTAGTTGTCTATTTCTTAAATTAAAATAGAAAAAAAAATATAGCAACCAAAAATACCATTTATCGAGCGCACCGTTCTCTTTGCTTTTACCCAAGCAACCAGACATAACGAGTTAATATAAGGTATTTAATTTTTTAAATAATTAAATAATTAAAAAAATCTTTTTTTAAAAAGGACACGCTTTTAACATAATCACTACATTTAGTTATGTCTCATATATAAGGGATTTATAGTCAAAAACTTTGTTTTTACAGCTATTTTTTAAAACTTATAACAAAAACTCTTTACAATTCATGTCTGAAGCCCACACATCTTTTTAAATCCCTTATATTAACTTCACCGCCGTCTCTCTCTGTCTGTCGTAATCTCATCATCTCATGGGCGGGCGGGCGGAATAACAAAAGTCGAAAATGACCCACTTCCCGTGATTAGATCGAGCTGAAATTTGGCACACTGACCCGTCTGACCTAACAATGCATCGTATCAAAAGTTTCAGATCGATCGAACGTACCGTATTTAAATTAATGCATTTTTAGTTTATCCTTATATGAGGTATGTAATTCAAATTCACGGTTTGTTATTGTTTTTTTCCACGTGAAAGTTTGAGTTGACGCATTGAGGCGACCCATCGAAGCGACGGGGTGCTTTTGTTTACATTTTATGTGTCACGCTGAGCTCGGTCAAGCGAATCGGTGACCAGACTTTTCCCCTCTCCCCCTCCCACCCACCCCTCCCCCCTAGGGTTATGAAGCAAACTTGAGTTAAGACAGATTCAGTCTGAAAATGTTTGAAAATAATCACTACTATTAGTTATGTCTCATATATAAGGGATTTATAGTCAAAAACTTTGTTTTTACAGGTCTGTTTTTATTAAATCCCTTATATTAACTTCGTGGCCGTCTCTGTCGTCATCTAATCATCTCATGGGCGGGCGGGCGGAAAAACAAAAGTCGAAAATGACCCACTTCCCGTGATCCGATCGAGCTGAAATTTGGCACACTGACCCGTCTGACCTAACAATGCATCGTATCAAAATTAAATTAATGCATTTTTAGTTTATCCTTATATGAGGTATGTAATTCAAATTCACGGTTTGTTATTGTTTTTTTCCCACGTGAAAGTTTGAATTGACGCGTTAAGGCGACCCGTCGAAGCGCTGGGGCACTTTTGTTTACATTTTACTTGTCACGCTGAGCTTGGTCAAGCGAATCGGGGACCAGACTTTTCCCCTCTCACAGGATTATGAAGCAAACTTGAGTTAAGACAGATTCAGTCTGTAAATGTTTGAAAATAATCAATACTGTTAGTTATGTCTCATATATAAGGGATTTATAGTCAAAAACTTTGTTTTTACGGGTTCGTTTTATTAAATCCCTTATATTAACTTCGCGGCCGTCTCATCATCTCATGGGCGGGCGGGCGGAAAAAAATAAAGTCAAAAAATGACCCACTTCCCGTGATCCGATCGAGCTGAAATTTGGCACACGATCCCGTCGTACATAAACAAATGATCTTATTAAAATTTCAGATCGATCGAACGTACCGTAAATAAATTAATGCATTTTAGTTTATCCTTATATAACGTATGTAATTCAAATTCACGGTTTGTTATTGTTTTTTTTCCACGTGAGTTTGAGTTGACGCTTAGACGTCGACCATCGTGCCAACACCCCCTCACGTCCCATCCCCCGTTAAAAGACAGGGGACATCACTCGGTGTCAGTCTGTAAATATTTGTGGCGTTGGAAAATAATCAATACTTATAATTATGACTCAAATATTAGGGATTTATAGTAGAAAACTTTGTTTTTAAGGGTTTGTTTAATTACCACTATTTTTAAATCCCTTATATTAACTTCGCGGCCGTCTCTCTCTGTCTTGGGCTCGGCGGGCGGGCGGAAAAACAGAAGTCAAAAATGACCCACTTCCCATGATCCGATCGAACTGAAATTTGGCACACGGACCCGTCTGACCTAACAATGCATCGTATCAAAATTTCAGATCGATCGAACGTACCGTAATTAAATTAATGCATTTTTAGTTTATCCTTATATGAGGTATGTAATTTAAATTCAAGGTTTTTTTCTTTGTTTTTTTTTCTTCAATTCCACGTGAGTTTGAGTTGACGCCGACCGTCGAGCCGACACCCCCTCACGTCCCACCCCCATTTATTAAAGACAAGGGACATCACTCGGTGTCAGTCTGTCAATGTTTTTTCCCTTCTCCCCCTCCCACTCACCCCTCCCCCTCCCACCCACCTCCCCCCTCCCACCAACACCTTCCCCCCCCCCAGGGTTATGAAGCAAACTTGAGTTAAGACAGATTCAGTCTGTAAATGTTTGAAAATAATCAATACTGTTAGTTATGTCTCATATATAAAGGATTTATAGTCAAAAACTTTGTTTTTAAATCCCTTATATTAACTTCGCGGCCGTCTCATCATCTCTCTCATCATCTCTCTCTCTCTGTCTTGGGCTCGGCGGGCGGAAAAACAGAAGTCAACAATTACCCACTTCCCATGATCCGATCGAACTGAAATTTGGCACACGGACCCGTCTAACCTAACAATGCATCGTATCAAAATTTCAGATCGATCGAACGTTCCGTAATTAGATTAATGCATTTTTAGTTTATCCTTATATGAGGTATGTAATTTAAATTCACGGTTTGTTTATTGTTTTTTTGCCACGTGAAATTTTGAGCTGACGCATTGAGGCGACCCAACGAAGCGACGGGCGCTTTTGTTTACATTTTACGTGTCACTCTGAGCTCGGTCAAGCGAATCAGAGCCCAGACTTTTCCCCTCTCAAACCCCCACCCACCCCTCCCCCCCCCCACTAGGGTTATGATGCAAAGTTGAGTTAAGACAGATTCAGTCTGTAAATGTTTGAAAATAATCAATACTTTTAGTTATGTCTCATATATAAGGGATTTATAGTCAAAAACTTTGTTTTTACGGGGTTGTTTAATTAAATCCCTTATATTAACTTCGCGGCCGTCTCTCTCTCTCTGTGTCTGTCTTGGGCTCGGCGGGCGGGCGGGCGGAAAAACAGAAGTCAAAAATGACCCACTTCCCATGATCCGATCAAACTGAAATTTGGCACACGGACCCGTCTAACCTAACAATGCATCGTATCAAAATTTCAGATCGATCGAACGTACCGTAATTAAATTAGAGCATTTTTAGTTTATCCTATTATGAGGTATGTAATTTAAATTCACGATTTGTTATTGTTTTTTTGCCACGTGAAAGTTTGAGCATTGAGGCGACCCAACGAAACGACGGTGCGCTTTTGTTTACATTTTACGTGTCACTCTGAGCTCGGTCAAGCGAATCGGTGACCAGACTTTTCCCCTCTCCCCCCACCCACCCCTCCCCTCTCTGTCTGTCTGTCTTGGGCTCGGCGGGCGGAAAAACAGAAGTCAAAAATGACCCATTTCCCATGATCCGATCAAACTGAAATTTGGCACACGGACCCGTCGAACCTAACAATGCATCGTATCAAAATTTCAGATCGATCGAACGTACCATAATTAAATTAATGCATTTTTAGTTTATCCTTATATGAGGTATGTAATTCAAAATTCACTGTTTGTTGTTTTTTTTTAAATTTAGGTTCCACGTGAGTTTGAGTTGACGCCGACCGTCGTGTTGACGCCGACCGTCGTGTTGACGACGACCGTCGTGTTGACGACGACCGTCGTGTTGACGACGACCGTCGTGTTGACGACGACCGTCGTGTTGACGACGACCGTCGTGTTGACGACGACCGTCGTGTTGACGACGACCGTCGTGCCGACACCCCCTCACATCCCACCCCCATTTATTAAAGACAAGGGACATCACTCAGTGTCAGTCTGTAAATGTTTAAAAATAATCACTACTGTTAGTTATGTCTCATATATAAGGGATTTATAGTCAAAAACTTTTTTTTACGGGTTTTTTTTTAATACCAAACACCTCATAAGCGCCCGCCAAACGTTTTATACCACGGTGTTGTGTTCACGTGGTGAACTCATGGATGTCAACAAAGCAGACGGGTACCGATGCTTATATATAGACTGTAGATAAACTAAAAATGCAATAATTTCAATACGGTACATTCGATCGATCTGAAATTTTGATACAATGCATTGTCATCCAAGATCTATCTGTGGTTAAATTTTTTGATATCTAGGACCATCAGAAGTGGTATAATTTTACGTTTCAAGTTTTGAAGGAAGGATGGATGGATGGAAGGATGGATGGATACAACATACAAACATTGTGACTTAAATAAAAGCCTAAAAAAAGTAAAGTCAACATAATACGCACCGAATCGCGCAACAGGAAAGTATTAAAAAAGTTCGTTCAATATAATACGCACCGCGACACTATCTCAAAAAATAACATGATACTTATAGATAAAGAAAATAATCTAAAAATTCAAAAATTTAATGACAGTACATGCGATCGAACTGAAATTTTGATACATCGTTTGTATCGTCGGCAAAAAACTGCCTGCAAAATTTCAGCTCGCTAGCTTACGAGGAAGTGGGTTAAAAATCGATCCAAAGTTTTTCCCACAAACAAGCATCCAGACACCATAAGTTAATATAAAGGATTTAAAAATAGATTAAGGGTAAACGAATAGCAAATTAATAAATATAGGGCAAAGTAGTAATAATACATACGGAATTAAATTATAACTTGTAAATGCAACACATTGACTATGTGATTTAACATTCGGATACGCGTGGGGATGAGCACACTGTTTTGTTCCATATGTAAGAACACTTACACTTACATATCCTCATTTTCATAGTCTGTCATTTGGGTGTGCAATGGGTTAGTTGAAAAAAAACAGGAAAACCAAAAGAATATCGATATTCAAAACTCTGATAAAAAATACAAGACTAGAATTAAATCATGGATAAGCGTAGGACGCAAAAATCAGTATGGAAGCAGCGTATGTAATGTATCAGATAAGATGTGTTTGAAGACGTAAACTACCGATTTCTTAAATGAATTTGACTTAAGTAACAGCGTTTCATACAACACGTCAACATGTTTAGGGTGTTGGAGATTAACATCACGGGAAGCTGAAAGTAATGCATATTCAACGTGAGGATGGATTTACAAATGGAGTTTCACCGATTAAGACTATTTCATGGATTTATTTTATTCATTTACAGGATGTTGGATATGTCGGCAGCGGCTAGTGTCCTGCTGGTCTTTAGCGCTCTGACTGCGGGCGCCTGTGCACTGACCCAAGGCGCAGACACGGTCAGACTGTGCCCAAAGGCTCAGCAAGGGAGATCATACGTCTTCGAGTGTTCAGGGGCAACGGGCAGTGACGACAGGTGAGCAAAACAAAATACCAAGGAATAGGGATAGGGGAACACATTAGAATATTGCTTGCCATTAAAGTATTACCCTAAATTTGAGGCTTGTAAGCAAATTGAGAAATGATCTGAAATTAACCGCATGTAAACATAGTAAAATATTAGTAACTAACGGCATGTACGCAAATTAAAATATTCCATGAAATTAACGACATAACAGCAAATTACAATATACCCTAACTATAATCTAGGTAACAATTTTAGTAGTATTCTCTCATTTTAAACGCACAGGAAAACATTTTTTAAATTAAATGTTTGACACAAATTTCATCTCATTTCCAAGTTTCCATGTTATCTGCTCAGGTTCATCTACTGGGAAGGCAGTCGCAACAACAAGTCGTTTTCAATCGGCCGATGCTACTTTGAGGACATAGTCTGCAAGGCCGACGACCCGATCAAGTTCAACATCACCAATCTATCCGCCGCCCGGGAGTTTAAGAGCTTGTTGACCTTTCACAACGTCTCGGAGTCCGACCGGGACCTGATCATCAACTGCAGTGTCTGGGACATGGACAGTTCCGACGACAAGGAGGTAGTTGACGCTTGTCGCCTGACGCTCTTCAACCCGCGAGAAAAATCCGTTATCCTGGGTAAACCCGAGAGCGAATTCGACTGCGCGTCCCCCGCGATGATATCTTATCAGATCGACTGCTCCGCGAGCATGTTCACCACGAACCCGGATGTACGCCTGTACGTCGGCGGCGTCATGCAGAGGGTCAGCTCCTCGATGTCAAGGACAGAACAACACGGTGGGCTGATGTACTACTGGAGAACCTCTAGGTTTAACCTGACGTTGAACGAAAGCGCCCAGGGCGTGGCGATCAGATGTGAGGCTAAAGAGAACTTACCCAACAGCACGTCCATCTCTGACCAGTTGGAAATACATCTCCCTCAGTTTATGAGGCGGCCGTATTTCACCAACTCATCGGGGATCCCGCAAGAGCTGGTGATGACCCTCGACAAAGGTCAGAACGAGACCGTCGAATGTCACTCCCCCGTTTCCACCATCTTCATCACGTGCGACGGGGCACAAGTGGACCCCGTGACCCGGGCTTTTACCAAGTCGGATTCGGCGTCTTTGTTGCTGCAGGGCGACAAAATCAAAGACAGCGTCATCTGCTACTGCCGGGCTTCTTATCGAGGCCGCTGCGCCAACGCTACGACTGCTCTCATAATCTCATCGCCTGGGCCGGGCATCGGTAAAAATTTTCTGCACTTCGCCAAGTGGACTCCGTTGTTTTACATTCTCACAGCAGTTATTTCAATCATCTTCTTGATAATTGTTTTAGGAGCGGCGGTTTTCGTCTACCGGCACTGGAAACTGCTGCGCTACACGCTGTTCGAAAGACCAGAAAACTCCTACGAGTACATTAACCCAAAGCCCGATAAGGAGTATGGCTACCAAAACATTCCAATGGAAGAAAATGGCGGCCCCAATCAGAGGTTCAGCTCAGTTAGCAGCGACCCGGGGGTCTTCCACGCCAACTTTCCTGCGCCCCCGATCAGCCTCCGACAGCCAAATATTCCATGGGAATCAGGACGAGGCACTGATGAAGATTCAGGGCCGCGGTGCGTCTCTTTTCACCAAAATGACCCCGCGCCTTCACCCTGTGGACTTTCGGTCACGAAACACAGTGGAGGAGAAAACGAAAAAGGAACCAGATCGGGCGACGACCTGGCTTACGTGGATCCGGTGGACCCTTATGAGTCGCACATTCCTGTCGAGCTGCCCTGCGGAACGGACGATGAAGACCCAGATGACCAGTGTCCGACCAACGGCTCCCCTCGCAATGACCTCTCCATCGGACCGGACCCGAGCCGCGACAACGAACTGACGTACACGAATTGTTTCAGCGACGCGTCCAACGAGTACAAATTGAACCCAGACCTTGAGAACTTCTACATCGAGCCGTCGTCGAGGGTCTCGTCCATGGACGAGCTCAACAGGGCCCAGGAAGAATATTTGATCAATCTCCTGAAGCTTGATGCGTGATGAAACTGTGTGGTCAGTGCATATGGAATGGCCTCCCTGGAGTACCCAAGCCAGAGGGCTAGAGAAACATCAGGGTATTGTGATGCCTCTCGTGGGCTTAGGGGAGACAGTGACGCATTGGTGCCCACCAGAGCTCAAAATTAAACTTAAGAAAACACAGTGCCTTACTTTTGAAATAGAACGACACTGAAATAAGTTCATGCAAATTAGGGGGCTTGGAGCAGATTACAATAGTGAAGTGCCTCTCTAGAGATAATGTATCCCACTTAACAATGATAAATATTGTGAGTACTAGAATGCAATAATCGTGACCATCACGCCTGCTATGAGCTCATAGATTATTACCACAATCGTGACAATCGTTATTGTAACGTGTAATGGCTTATCATAATTTTGCACCACAATAATGTAATGAGATGCATTTATAATCGCGTTGCAATGGCTGGTTGTGGAAAGCGCACTAAAATGTTGGTTGTGGAATGTTCAATAAAATGTTGGTCGCGGAATGTTCAATAAAATGTTGGCCGTGGAATGCTTACAAACTTTTAGTCATGAAAGGTTCACTGAAAGGCTTGTCGCGGAGATTCACTAAAGCGTTGGTCGTTGAAGGTTCACTAAAATGTTGGTCGCGGAATGTTTACTAAAATGTTGATTGCGGCACAATAACTTGGCGGCTCATGCTAATGATCATGTGCTCACAAAACAAATAGCTGGACGAGGTAATAAAACCATCACATGTCTAATAAACACAATGGTGGAACTTGGTATATTAACAATACTAGACTAAAACTTAAGCCATTCTTTATTATTTGCTCCTCCAGGAATACATTAATTAAGGCAGCGGGCGACCCCATATCTTTCCCTGCATACGTTCCCATGACCCATCGCTCCACAGGACCCCATGACCCGCTGTTACCGTTGACCCTTGACCTCGCTACCCATAACCCATGACACCCTTTCGAATATAAACCCATGACCGACTGCTGCATATAAGGCAAGGTCCCCTCGATAATTATGATCCGTGCTCTCTCCCACCCCCACCCCTCTACCCACAACCAGATGATTCCCTTATGTGCTCATTAAACACGTGACTCCCTTCTACGTGCGACCCTTTGACCCCTGCTGCATTTAACCCTTTTGAACTCCTCGAACTCTGCAGTAGGGTTTGTAAAACTTGGTGCAGTCATCTGGTTAAATGACTGTCATGTTATTGGCATCTATATATCCAATTATCCGAATCTCTGGTTATCTTCTGTTGTTGTTTTTTTTCTTTTTCGTTTTAAATCTGATCAGTCGGTTATTTTTACATGACTAAGATGTTATTTTACAAATTTTGTATTTTATTTTATAAGCTTACCCATTCATGTGCCTATCTGGATAGCCATTGATCTGGTTAGCTGATTGCTTCCCTTAGGCCTTCTTAGTTTTCTAACTTTTCTATCCGAACCCTACCCCCCTTCCCCCCCCCAAAAAAAAACCCCTCTTATCTTTGGTTGTTGTTTTAACTGATCCCCAAGTGGTGAATACATCGAAGCTGTGCTATGACTATGACCTCCCATAAGCTGATCAACCGAATAGCGTCCTTACGTGTTTCACTCCACTCAAAGATTGGTGCTGACTAACTCAAGGATTTATTTACCAGTTTATCTCAAATTAGCTCAATTAATTGATGTGTAGTATTGAAAGAAACGTATGCGTCACTATCGTGATGGTGGTTGTTGATAAACATGCTGACAATGTGTAAAATAAATGATGCTACAAAATATGATGTTATATAAGTTATAATACGATCTCTTAAAAAGTTATTGCTGAATGATATACGATTATTTTTTTACAAGCATGATGGTTTGATTGTATATTCGTTTTGTAAGTTACATGATATGATTTTTTACAGGATGGTTGTGAAAAATGCTCTTTAAAAACATTACGGCATATGGTGAATGCTCTGTTCCAAAAATTATGGCATATTTTGAATGCTCTGTTACAAAAATTGTGGCATATGTTATATACTCTGTTACAAATATCGTAGCATATATTGAATGCTCTGCTTCAAACATTTTGTCATATGGTTAATGCTCTGTTAAAAACATTGTGGCTTATGGTGAATGATCAGTAAAAACATTGTAGCTTATGGTGAATGCTCTGTTACAACACTGTAGTTTATAGTGAGTGCTCTGTTAGACATTGTGGGCTTATGGTGAATGCTCTGTTACGGACATTGTGGCTAACGGTGAGTACCCTGTTACGGACAATGTGGCCTATGGTGAATGCTCTTCTAAAATATTGTGGCTTGTGTTAAATGCTCTGTTATAAACTTGACTGTGTAACAGTTATACGATCTGTTTTATGTTGTATATTTGATATGCTGTGTTACGTTCTCCGCTCAATCAACAAAATAGTATATTAAAATGTCTAGTAGCATATGCATGATGATGGTATGCATTTTTTATATATTAAAAATGGCGTGTTGTAAATATTAATTTCTTACACTATATTCATGCAGAGTAATTAAAAAAAAATGCTGTCGATATGTCTGTATTCCTTCTTTGTATTAAGTCTTAATAAACGTTCTTACCATTACATGAAATGAAAGATAAAAATTTGCTTTGATATCCAAATTTTTTATTCTTAAAAAGTTAACCCTCAACTTTCTCTTTTAAAGCCAGAACGTTACATAAATGTATCCCATCATGGCCCCAAGAACCAATTACAGACGGATCAAACTTTGAGCCTCAAATAAGAAAATTTTGGGAAATGTAAATATTTATAATAATTGTTTAAAAATTACCTGTTTTAACGAAAGGTTTGAATGGGACAAAAGGAGGGTATTTAAAAAAAAATATTTTAACTATTCTCTAATATTTTATGCTAATAATATTTTGTCCAGAAAAGATTGTCTCTTAAAACTACATGTTTAGCAAAACAATTGGTGTGTGATGTTTATCTAGATACAGTGGCACTGAGAGGGAGTTGTGGTAGGGATTGAATGGAGAGTCTATACAACTGACAAGGGGATGTAACGCAGTTCTATCACAGGCAGTGTGCTATCACAGGCAGTGCACTATCACAGGCAGGGCGCCACCACAGGCAGGGTGCTATGACACGGAGAGTGCTTTCATATGGAGGAATCTATCAGAGGGTGGTTGCTATCACAGGCAGGGTGTTTTGACACGAATTATGCAAATATATTACGGTAGCTTCTAGGGGGAATTTGCTATCACACACAGGGTGCTTTCACAGGCAGGGTGCTATCATATGTCAGAAGCTTTGAGAGGAAAGTTATTATATCAGGAGCAGGGTGCTATGACACGAAGAGCGCTATTATGTGTCGGCAGCTTTAGGGGGAGTTGCTATCACAGGCAGTGTGCTATCACATACAGGGTGCTATGGCACGAAGAGTTCTATTATGTGTCGGCAGCTTTTAGGGGAAGTTAAAAACAGGCAGGGTGCTATCGCAGACAGTGTGCTGACGAGGGAGGGTGCTATCGCAGGCAGGGTGCTCTCCCGGCACGGTCACGCCATTATACTCACGTCACTTACACTATACCCTCCAGCTAGTATGACGGTGACGTTTTCAGCACAATGTCTTGAGCTATAACTTGTAAAACTCACTCCGTCTAATTCGATCAGTCAAGAAAAGACCAAGACAAGAACGACTACAATGTCGTTGAGGTCAAGTTAGGTCAATGCTCTCAAGACGTTAATGGCCGCGTTTAGGGCGCCTGTCAGAGAAACTAGTGAGACTACGTTCATGTCATCAAAACACAAAACTCCTTGCCCGTCAATTTAAAGCTGCGCTCGTGAATCCATTATTAACTGTTGAAAAAAATAAGTTTTTACGACCCATGTTACATAATGTATTCAGATTCCTATTTTATCCACGTGGCTCTCTTAAGGCAGTCTACAGTAGTTGTGGGGAGGGGGGGTCAGGAATAACCGATGCTATAAATATACACGAACATTAGACTCTATTATTCAAAGTTTAGTCACGACCAATATCCGCCCGACTCCGATTGGATGATAGCTTGGGTATTCGTTTCCGCGCTCATATCAATCAGCCAATAAAACGGGGTTGAAGAATCACTTGCTTGGGGGGTCGTTCAACCGACGCGGTCTCTCTGGGGATTTAAAAATAACCCACACGACCACCCCTGCCCCCCCCACCCCCCAAATAGAAATATGTTCCTACTCTTCAGCCGAAACCGAATTTTCCAAGAAATGTTTATCGTGCGTGTCTATCGCGCGTCACAACCTAAAGGCATTCCCTTTGCGTGGGAAGTTGAGGGAGTTTTGTCACCGCGTGGAATCTTGACGTGACTCATGACTAACCGTACGGTCGGAAAGAAGAAAAAAAAAGACGAGCGCATGTTTGTGTGTGTTAAATATCAAGCGTTGACACACTTCCACAAGCCAAGGTATAGCTATACACAGGGGTAGTTCTCACAGAGATGGTATCGACAGGTGAAGACAACATCTTCATTTGTGACAGAGAACTGGTTTGAACATGGGTTAAAAATGGGGGAGTAACTAGACGTGGCACGTGATTTACTAACCCCAGCTGAAGGAGATTGATGATTGTGTTTGATTGGGTCTGATTGTGTCTGATCTTTACGGTAAGTAATAATAACACATTGTAGTCATTTTCGTTATTATTTCAACAACAACAAAAAAATCAGTATTTGCTAAAAAGTATTTTAGAAAGTTTGTCTGCACGTGGTTCACATTTCATCAACCAATCAGAGACAGCCAGAGCCATCACAGGGGTTCTCAAATCACTTTGGCTGTAGCTTGCCTCGGAGATATCATGGATAAGCGTGGGGCGAAATAATCTTCTGATTAGAAACATCATTTCTGGAACTGGAGGTTTTTGACAACTCTTGCAACAAAAAAAAACGTACACTGTAATTATTGAAATAATGTAATTATGGCTTCTCTAAAAAGGTGAAGTCCCTTGAATAGTTAAGGAGCATTGTGAAAGTTTGATACAAGAAACCGAAAATTTTATTAAATAAAGTACCAGGTTTAAAAACGAACAAGAATAATTCCTGATAACGCTAACACCCAAGAAATAACGGGGAGGGGGTCTTAAAATAAATTTGAACAGAAAACCACAAGTAATAAGTAATAATTGTTTTTAACTATTTTGAAAATTATTTTTTTAAAGCTATAAAATTAGTTATCCAAGATAAAACAATTTATCTTCTAACCAATTTTCACAAATAGATAATAAACTTGAACATTGTTCCAGGTTTTTAGCTGTCACAGGAAAACAACCAAGACGAATGATTGGTTTGTCAATTTTTGTCATCATGGTGGCGCACACACGTGTTGGCGGAGAGTTTATTGCTGTACATATCAACTCCTCTCTTTGTGGGAATGATCTTGGAAGGCGACAAACGATTCAGGTCTGTACGAAATGAATTGCACGAAATCTGATTCAAACACGCTGGACCATTCAGAACAACATAAATACTACCACGTTCACTGCCCTACCACCCAAGATGAAGGTCGTATGACTCCCGTTAACCTGACTTGTTGGGATGGACGTCACGACTCGATGTTATCTGGGAGACTCAGCAAGGATCTAGCACTATGTTTAAGGCAGAAGGTGTGCGACTGCTGGAAGTGCTCCTATTCCAATGAAACTAGCGGCGGCAGGGACCCAGACAGCCTGCCCATGGCCATCGGGCTAGGGGCGTGTTTGGGGCTATTAGTTATTGTTTCAGGGGCCATCGCTTGTTATCGCCTGCGCAGACGTAGGGCCATCAACTTGTACATGGAAATCGACATCAGAGAAGGTGCTGCTTCAGTTGTTGTCCCCGTGAACCCCCCTTCGCCCCCGCCCTTTCCTCAACATTTACGGAAACAATCCAGTTGTTCTGTTAGAAATTCTGGAGAGCGGACATCCGGGCATTTGGGAGTAACTTACTCCGATGAAGAAAAGGGTGGAAATGTGTTAGGTACAGTAGACCATCGGTTGGAAATCTGCGGCACATTAGGCAAACGTCGTAACTTACCACTGAAGTCTACGACCGATCGAAATAGGTCCAACAGTGAACAAATAGGATTGTGTAGTGATAATAAAAGCGTGCACAAGGGTCACAAAGCGATGTGTCACGAACGTGAAAAAGTAGTGTGTGACGAATATATAACATTATGTAAAGATCATAAAGATGTGTGTAATGGGCGTACAGGAAAGTTTCAAAGAAATTCAGGACTATGTAGCCTTGATGTGAATAAGGAAGAAGTGAGTAATGGGCGTGAAGGAGAAGCGATTAGAGACTGTAGTGAGCATATAGCAGGGAGCAGTGGCCTTATGGCAGCGAGTTATGGGCATGTAGAACCGTGCAACAAATTCGTGGAAATTAATGATAACGCCTTTGACGCCTTCAGCGATTGCTCGGAGTTTTGCGACTGCTCAGACTGCATTGACGTCAACCATTGCGATGACTCCGTGTCGCGCGCTAGCATCGAAGCCAACGTCCACACGGAACCAGCGGTCTGCCTTTTAGGGCTAGTTCCTGTCAACGCTGATCAAGGAGGTCAATCCCAGGCCCAGAGATCGGGACGCTCCGTTTCCAGGAGGCATTCAGTTAGGTCACGCGGTTCATTATTGTCCCTCTTGAAACCAAAACTGTCGAGTGGCGAATTGTATTCAAAGAGTTTGACCTCACGGGAGATGTCTCTTCCGAGACAAGGGCAAAAAACTCGCACATCTTCCGAGCTTCCATGAAGACTATCTTTACCTGGTTTACTATTCAGCTACAAGTCGGGGATTTTCTTGGATAATGCTCAACTCTACTTCCATCGAATTATCAAAGGTGGGCGTATTAATATTATTTACACTTATAAAGCGAGGTACCCCAGTCTACGTTTAGGCTCATTGTGTCGAAAATATCAATTCATGTACTTTAATCCGTCGAAGAGTGATATCCAGTTGGAGCGAGATGAGCCCACCTATTAGTCAGCCGAAACCAGGTATCCTGGACAAATAATAATGTCTTCATCGTTTCTGTTACTAATGACGTAGCGGCGGTCGTCTGGGCTCCAAGCGGAGAAAGTGACGATGCGGAGATGTTCGTCCAAGCATTTCCTCCCCTCCATTGAAGGAACGTCTCCGGGGAAACGTCTCAGCCAATGAAAAGATCGTTTCAGTCTGCACGCAAGGTCAAGGGTGAAGTGCTTCCGCTTTGCTTTCGTTGGAAATAGACAATGCCGCTATGCTCAACTCGACAACGGCGGTCTTAGATCATTTTGAAATTGACAATGGCAGTTTTTATATGACGCTCAATGTTACTATTGTCAAATATTAAATTAGTGTCTTAGATGGGTCTCATAAGTATTATCAACTATATGTTTGTTTTTTAAAATGCTCAAAAGTATGTGTTGAAATAATTTATAAAATACATGTCCATAGTTATTTATTATCCTAAATTTGTAAGCGATTATAACAATAATAATTCATAAACCATGTCGTTTGTATCGGTAAATAAATGTTTATATTATTTTACACTGTGTGTTGTACACGTTTTTAAGAATGCATCTTATTGTGTAGGTTGTAAATAAACTTGGGCTGCGGAAATTAAAGATTAATTTCTTGATTAATCGTTAAAAATATGACGATTAAATTATTTTTAAGGATTAATCGACCCATCACTTAAAATTATTTGAAGTCAAAAACTAAAAAAGAAATTTAAAAAAAAATAGCAGCCGATAAATAATAACAAATTTCCTGACGATTATCGAACATTTTGGTTTTAAACTATTGACTGACGGGAATGTTCAAATGTTGATAAGGTTTAT